>JAJJWW010011696.1:0-132389 GCA_023531295.1 Papaver armeniacum | reverse complement strand
CAAAGGTGATGATTCCACATAATTAATTTTAGGTCGTAGTCCTTTCAGACAGATGCCATTTAGTCCATGGTCCAATAATTGGATGGTCGGTGTAAGGCCAGAAATTGGAACACATTGAACCACAAAGGTGATGGCTCCACATAATTAATTTTAGGTCATTATCCTTTCAGGAAATGGCCATTTAGTCCATGGTTCAAAAAAATAATGAAAACGCATAAAAGGTTCTTATGCCAATGTAAGTCATATATAACTCGATATATGTAAGTTGAACAAATCAAATGCGGAAGCGAAGTTATTAGTTCGTACCTTTAATCGCTCCAAATGAGGATGACGTCGAACCAACGGATCACTTGCATTTCACGTTCTGAACCTCCAAACTAAGGTGAGTAGGTGCCACAAAAATAAGCACAAACTATATTTCCACAAACTAAATACCGTATAGAACTTCTATTTTTTCTCTAAAGGACACTAAGGGATTTGGGTGTTTCTTCACAACTAATGTTTGAATACTAGAAGACTTGCTCACTAACTTGAATGCTCACTTAGAACTCTAGCTTAATCTCCATACTTGGTTTATATCTCTTGCTAAACTCACTACTATTGAGTTGTAGTGTTTTCTTCTACTTCTTATGTTTCTACAAATGAAACTAGAAGCCTATTTATACTTAAACTTCAAGTATCTTCTCTTGGCAAGTGTCAAGGAAGAATCAAACACCTGGAACAAGTTCTAACACTTGTTTAGCATGGATTAAACACATGGAGTAAGTGATCAAATACTTGTTAACATCATGCAAACACATGGTGGCAAGACACATGTTTTCACCATGGCTTGGTTAGTTGGAGAAGGATTTTTTTTTGACAAAGTCAAGCAAATGACTTTATATAACCACCCAAGATAGACTTTGGACATGCACACACAATGGGTACCCAATTTCTAACAATTACAATTAGTGGAGGAGGATTTGGACTGAAATTTCTTGTCCAACTTTTCGGGGCCTTTATTTCCCAGTGTCGTAATAACTACGTATCTGTTTGGAAACGGCTTGCAGCATTTTGAATTGTCTAATTTTTCCTGTTTCACATGAGCCTATGGAAAGACAATGCATGCGTGTTGATGCTTTGGCCAAGTATGACCCTTTCTGGTTTTTGCGTGTGGTCATGTTTCACCGTAACTCTTTCTTAAGAATTTTAGTAGGAAAAGATCGATTTAATCTTCCCTACCATCCTTTCATATAATGTATTTGGTTCGTCATGTCTCGTTCATCTTTCTTTTTTTTGCTCATGGTAAGCTTTTCGTTTTTGAAGGATATGGCCCAAAAGAAAGAAAGAAAAAAAGTGAAACTCAAAACACGTTAGGCATGTGCCAGCTTAACTAATCGAATTTATGGCAAGGTGACCCCTTCAAGCCAGTGGTAACAACTTACAAGATGACCTTTCATTTGTGAGCTATGCCAATTTCCTTGCCAAGGATCATATGTATATACAGAATGGTTGGGTTGTGTATGTGCATGATAATCCTACAGACCAGCCGACACTATATTTTAATTTGCTCGACACCGTGAACAAGAATAAGTACTTTTAGTGCGTGCTAGATGCTCGTACGCAAATAACAGAAGGCGGTAAGAACTGCAGGCGCCATAGATATCGATCGCAACCACTGGCTAGATATTACGGAGTACAAATTGCACATCCCAACTCTTATTGTTCATGTTTCTGCTAAGTAATTTGGAAGACAAATATACCCCTTCCGTCATTGAATAAATGGCTTAGTTCAAGTTTGTACAAATTTTAAGGCAAGGAGTAGATAAGAGCATTTTTAAGTACTTTTCACAATTGTACCATTATGAATAGTAATTAGTAAAACTAAAAAATGCTTTATCTTTTAAACTATATATACCATGGATATTCGTAAACTTTAGAGCATTGAAAATCATTTTAATACATTTGCGTATCGAACATAAACACGCATATCAAATTATACAACTTTTTTATACTGAAATCGATTAAACGGATAGATTTAGAAATATCCCCTTGTTTATGATATGGTCTTCTATTAGCCAGACAAATTTAAAATTAAATATGTTATCTATTAAGGGACGGTGAGAGGAGGGGAGTATTTTTTATCGTAGCGCAAGCTATGTTTGGACAAGTATTGATACCGACAAGAATCATGGTAAGGGAGTGCAAAATTTTGCTATGGGTGCAACCCAAAATTTTAGGTGTGCAAAAATATAAAACTGCGGCTTGTTTGTTAAAAGATAATAATTATAGGGCTTAAAATGGGTTTTGGATTCAAAACTGGACAGGATGCAAGTGCACACCCTTCTGATGGGCTTGCTCATCCTGGATACGGAAATGGCGGAATTAAACCTAATATGTTGACTAAATCTTGACTCAGTTTGATTGCGTCCTTAAAACATAGATTTGAGCCACCAATAAAATAAATTCTTTTGACAGTATTGAATTCGTTAGGTTTTCTTTTGTCATTTGTCATGATCAGTCGGAATGAAAGTTTTGTAGCGAAGCTTTAATTACGTCTGTTTTTATGTAAAAGAAACGTAGCATCGCGGATGCAACCATGTGCCGTGCATTAATACACAGCTTTAGTTATCGATCGTTCATTGTTGTGCAAACTTCCAATACTAGTTAGAAGATAAGCATTTATTATTTGTTTCCTATTTTATTGATTATACAACAATGTGTTTTGGAAACATAAATTCAACGTATTTAAGAGATTAATTACGATCAATTCAATATTATTCCATAATTACCCTTGAACTCACACTTTTCTATACTTATTTTTGACAACATTATCTATATACCCCTACTATGAGACCCTTGTAAAAATACCCTTATGAACTTCAAAATACCCCTAAGCCTAATACATTACTAAAATACCCTTACCCTCTTTTATATAGTGAATATACAAAACCACCACCACCACTATTCAAAAAAAAAAAAAAAAATACATAAAAATAAAAAACTTCTCTAGTGCCCACACCACTGTCCACCACCAACCACCACCACTGTCCACCGCCTCCCACCACCACCGACGACCACCACCACCGCTAACGAACACCACCACTGTCCACCACCACCGCCAACCACCGCAGCCGCTAACGAACACCACCACCGGCCACTACCACCGTCGCGCCAACAACCGACACCCACCGGCCGCCAACCATCACCGCCGTCACAACCACCATTGCCGCCGCCAACCACCACCACCATGTGGAGTCAACTTGTCAGTTGTGTCCATATCCGAGGCAACTAGCCCAAGTTGTCTTCAACAATAAAGGCAACTAGCACAAAGTTGTCTTCAAAAAGTGAAAGCAACTAGCCTAAGTTGTCTCCATATATGGAGGCAACTTGCACAAGTTGTCTCTAAAAAAAATAAAAATTATACGCAAATAAGTGAACCTAGTGTGAATCGAACACACATCTTCTGACATATAGTCAGGTTGTGCTACCATTGCACCACAGGTTCGCCACACCATCAGTGTTCAACCAACAATTCAAACAACCACCATACAACACCACACCCTCCATCTCTCGCTTACCGCAACTCTACATGTAACCTTCATGACCACAACTGCCTATGCACACTTGCAACATAAGCCAATAGTTGCAGTCACTTCCATGCCCCTACTCAAACACCATCAGCAACACACAAGCAGTTCAACTTCTTGTTCTGCTGTCAATGCCTGGATTCATATTGAGTTCCTTCTAAACCTCCTAAGCATTCATCTACTCTCTTGACTTTAAAGCATAAGCACCAGCAGCACAACCATCATCATCAACTCAACACAACCCTGTGTTACCATTGCACCACAAATTCGTCACAAAATACTCTAAGATATATGTATAAGATAATTTTAGATGAATAAATGGACCCAAAAACATAACCAAGTTGCCTGAACTGGAATCAACTAGCTCAAGTTGCCTCAATCTGGAATCACTAGCTCAAGTTGCCTCCAAAAGTGAAAGCAACTTGGTCAAGTTGTCTTCAAAGTTGGAACTAGCACAAGTTGTCTCCAAATATTAGAAGCAACTTGGTCAAGTTGAATATCACTCCATCAAAAAGGAGTTATTTTGATATCACACTATTCAAGCAAATGGAGTTTGCAAGGCTGAGGGATGTTTATACAGTTCAATATCACACTATTCAAGCAAATTAAATTTACTGAATCGATAATGGCATCAAGAGAGAGTATACCTGAAATTTATTGCACCTGTTACTTCCTGCAATTTTTGTAGCAATAGCATCATCATCAACACCAACCATTTCTCTTGACTGAACCAATACTCAATCTACAGCTTCTCTTGCAAATTCATAATCTCTATCAGAATCACTGCATAGCAACCACCTGCATTTTTTGCATATGCTAGTGACTCAGAACTATCTAAAACAACTTCATAATCTGCACATTTCAGCTCATGCCTCGCAATCCAACTCCAGGCAACAGTGCCACCTTCAGCTTAAGCCGTCTTATTACCATTGCTCCCTTTCTTTCTCTAGCACCACTATCTCAGTACCTAGCTCTCACCTGTTGCTATAACTGTAACTATACTATCTCATCCTTGCAAACTCTTAAGCCAACACATATCGCCACCACTCCATCACAACAGAACCATCACGAGCTAGAGCAGCAGTTCAGCTCATTATCCTTTCACATCAAAACCTATAATGCATCTTCCCAAGCCAACGACTTCACTTCCATTCTCTACCTGTCTTGCCACAAGACAAAGCCAAACAACAATTCACGCAATATCATTCATGCCACAGCTTCCATGAACAAACTAATCATTCATCTATTCAAAGCACTCCAACACTAGCCCATTAAATCCTTCCCCATTCATATCTTCTCAAAGAGCAACCATGGAAGCTTCATTACTTCATATCAATTTCGCATTGTCGGCACAACTCAACAAAGATCTCGCATATTCTTTAATCAATCACAATTGCCATCATATCCTTTCTCTTCTTCTGTTCTTCTTGAGCACCATCATTGCAGTTTTGACTCCTTAATTCATTACCATACTCCATCTAGTGGTTGCTCAACACTTCTTGCATCTTCACCTCAAATGTCATCTCTTTTCAACTGTCCCTCATTTCAGTTCCATGGCAACAACACCCCGCAATCTATACCAGTCCTAAAACATTCATCTATTTCATGTCATTGCACAACAAAGCGCACCACAACTTCATAATCCCCTCAGAATTCCAAAGATCCTTGGAAATGACATACTCGAACTCCACCCGTTAGCTTGTAGCAACAACACCAACATTAATCCTCTGCACTCGCAACCACCTCAAAACATTAACAAAATATTTCTCCTCTCTATTCTTCTCCATCAGTCACATTAGAAGCTCCGACTGCATTTGTAGAGCTTACATCCATACCTTAAATCCATTTAACCTTATTTGAATGTGTTACCTGAGAACCCATTCTCCACCTGATTTTTATCTTGAAACTCCGCCTCATGATTTAAATATGACATTTTTAATGTAAAAATCATCAATACACAATTGATTTGTATCGATCCATATGAATACTCCATCTCCGTTTGATAAATCTATGCAACAAACATTGAAAATTTTCATAAATTGAAACCTTAAACTCTGAATTGCAGATCTGAAAAATTAGTTTTTGATTTAATTTTTGCATAACCTTAGTTTCCATTTTTTATCTAGAAAAGGAAGTTGTCGTTGTTGTTGAAATGGTGGTCGTCGTAATAGTGGTGGTGTTGAATTCTCGCTGAAGATTGTGATTCCTTACCAGATCTAATGATTCTTCATCAGTTTAGTTTTGTAAATCAAAATCGATTGTTTAAGAGTTTGGTGTGGTGCTATAGGTGGTGGTTTAGGTAGTGACAGAGCTGATAATGGCAGCGATGAAGATGGTGGTGGCGAAGACGAAGATGGTGCTGGTGGTGAAACGATGAAGATGTGTCTGGTTCAATTGATTCTTCTCTGAGTGAGAAATAAAAAAGAAATGTCAATCTAAGATACTGAAGGTTAAAAACGGGATTATGAGAATTATTTTGTTGGACATAATTTCGGTTTTGCCATTAGGGGTATTTGTAAAGACCCATAAGGGTACTTGTGCAGGATCCATGGATAATACGGGCATAAATAACATTCCCACCTTATCATAAGGGTTTGCACTGTAATAAAAATGGATAAAAAGATGAAAAAGGATGGAAAAAGAAATAATATAGGAAGAGGGAAGATCGTGATTATATGTTTCTTTATTTTCTCCATTAATAAATTCTAAGGTTATTAGCGGAAAGTAAAGAATTTTCTCAAATTTAAGTTAGCTATTAATTAGCCAACAGATTTCAATTTCCAACGTAAAAAGGACATTTATACCCATGTTAACTTGTATACGGGTATACAAGTTAACATGACCCAACTTAAAATAACAACATTGTTATTAGGGGTACCCCTATTAACACCCTTACATAATAAGATTTAGAATTGAGAGCTCATTTACGTAAATGAGAACCGTAATTTCTTTTTGTTTAAACTTTAAAATTGGCATTTTAATACTTATTGTTATCGAACTAGTCATAAAAACCCAAGGTGACCAAACTTGTGGTACAAAACCCAATTCAAATGTTGGGATCCATTAAAACTCCATCTTAAATAAAATTGATACAAAAACCCTAAATTTTTAAAAATTGATATAAAAACCCCAAAATTTTAAAATTGGTTTCATTAAATTTCCCTGGAGAGATTGGGGTATACCAGTTAATTGGGGTATATCCAATTTAAGGGAACCTAGTCGGCATTTTCATAAAAGAGTGATTTTATTTTAATACCCTTGAACTAATTAAATCTTAAAAATAAACTCATTTCTTAATTTCATTAACCCTAAAATTAAAAAAACTAAACAACTCTTAATCTTCTCTTCTTCTTCTTCATCTCGCATCTTCCATCAACTAAAGCCATATAAAAATCTTCAACTTTGATGTTCCAAAAAATTGTTGACTCTACCGGGCGTAAAGAAGATTATAAGTGATGTTTAAACTCAAACCCATCATGGTGTTGTGTGATTTGATTGTTATATTAGGTTAAAAATAGAAAATTGTGATTTCTGTGTTTTTGGTCGGCAAGGTCGTAACATGCATATCTTGCCGACTTTTCATAATAGCCATGGCAACCTGTAAATTTTTTTCAACAAATTACAGGTATTTTTTGAAGATCTTGCCGACTAAAAATTTCAACATTGCCAAGTAGGTATTTTTTGAAGACCTTGCCGACTACTAAATTTTTTAATAAATTTTAAGCATGGTATTTTTTGAAGACCTTGCCGAATTAATACATTTTTCTCAACAAATACCAGCCCGGTATTTTCAATAAAATGCGTTTTTTTTTTGATGACCTTGCAATGAGCTAATAAATTTTTTCTCGTCGCCTCCTCCTGTATACCTTTTGATGACCTTGCCGACTAATACATTTTTCTCCCGCTGATTTTTCATACTTTCAACTGAAAGTGTTGATTTTTGATCTAATTTTGAGTATTATTTCATACAACAGACTTTGCAATCCCCTCTTGTATGTTTGGGTAGTGTGCTTTATTTCCGCCAAATTTTTTCATCAAAACTTCCCAAAGTTAAATCAAAATTTCATTACTCAAATTCATAATTTGAAAAGTTTTAATCTAAACTCAATTAATTAACCTAATCGATTTTTAGTGTTAATTAAACAAGGGTATATTAGCCAATTAGAAAATATATTGTTAAGGGGTGACCTCTTTTACTTCAAAATGACCCTATTTTGTCTTATTGGGTATACCCCCAATTAACTGGTATACCCCAATCTCGCTTGAGTTAAATTTTATGATGAAACCAAAATTGGTTTCATCAAATTCTATGATGTTTCGTCAAATTTTATGTCAAAACCAAAATTAGTTTCAGCAAATTCTTTGGGGTTTTTGTGTTACTTTTATTTTGATGGGTTTTTTGTGGATGGATAGTGACACCTTTGGGGTTATAACTCGCGGACTGTATTGTTATTTATTTATTTATTTTTGGTGATAAAAAGGCATCATATCTCTACGGTGATTTCTAAATAAAAATCTCACCCGGAAAACTAAAAACAAAGATAATATGAGATAAAAAAAATTGTATAGTCGATCTTGACCGAGGTCCACTAGTGGAATAAGGGGTTTTATTGACCCACACCCTCGACCCTCAATAGCGGTCAATTGACCATGGACCGGTCAAAACAGTCATAGATATAAAAAAAAATACGGAGCACATTATAGAGGGCCTAAGTTGGTCGTTGTATGAATATTTTTATTATTAATTTATTGCTCGCTAATCGACCCCTGTGACCAGTGAACCTAGCTTTTCCTATGGTTCAACTTTCTAGGCGCCCCATTATCCTTATCCATTCATATCTCTATTACTCCTCACTCTCTCTCGCCTCGCATCTCTTTTTTTCCCTTCAAGTAAGAATACCTCACCTCCTTCGTTTTGTCTCTGCAATTTTACATAATTGTTCTCTCGACCGAGATCCAAATTATTTCAATCGATCACTTGAAAAAGAAAATTCAATTGCAAGTAACTTTTCGTGAAACCCTAATTTGTTCTTCAACTCTAGTATGTCGTTTGGGTTTGAAGATTCAACATGAAATCGAGGTTAAGAACAACCATTTTCTTCTCTATTTCTCCAGATCCGTCTCAGATTATGTTTGATTGAATGCTATTTTCTTCAATCTAAACTCACCTCAACTATTTTCTCTGAAAACCAAATTTCGCCCCTTTCTCTATTTATTGTTTTTGATTTGGTTTGTAGGGTTTTAAATTTCTTGATTTTTGTCAGGATTTATTATAAGACCAATTATCATCCTCACTTGGACTTCTCAACATTTTCAGGTATAACTACTACACCATCTTTATCTCGATTTGATTTTTCTTTATTGTCAAAGTTATTCATCTGGTGTTGATATGTTATTATGGATGTACCCAAGGCTCATATTTCAAATGTTTACTGAATTTTTTCCTTCGTGTTATGGAGGTACAAATCCCCGCAAAATTTTGTACCAATTCACTAAGGTGTGATAAAAAAAGGGTTCATATAAGATGCAAGTCTATTAACTCACAAGAAATGCGAGGTTTGGTTTTCAACTTTTCTCGCTCCTTTTTATTTAGAGGTTTTCCGACCGAAGGAGGTTTCACATTAATGTTTATGCTACTAGTTTCTTTGTAAGTTGTTGCATATTGTTGTGTTTAGAGAATATAGAATATGATTGGATATGATACAATAGGATTGTTTCTTTTAATCACGTAGTAGTCTTACTTCTTTCATGTTTTTATTCTTATCAACAAGCTATGGAAGGCTCCCTCGCTTGTGATTTGTTATAGTATGGAGTGGGTAGTAAAGGTGGTGGATTTCCCACAAGTTATAGCTACATGGTTATATGTACTCAAATTGGTAGTCTATATTTTGATTTGTAAGTTGTCTTGAAATATGATTTTTCAATTTTTATCTTTGTTAACAACAACTCGACAAGCTCAGGGACGCATACACTAACAACCAACGATTCCCTAGCCTATCTCAAAGATGTAAAGGACATGTTTCAGGATAGGAAGGACAAATATGATGAGTTCTTGGAAGTTATGAAAGATTTTAAGGCTCAAATGTCTGATTTTCTTTTCGTATACTTGTTTTAAATTCCACAAAATTCATTCTTGGGGTGTTTTAAGGAGAAAATTTACTATTTTCCTTTGATTATTGTTTATTGCTTTCGAAATTGACACAACATGGGTTATAGCTAGGGGAGGATTTTTTTAAAAACATAGAAACCTTATTTTGGGTTCCCAAGATTTTTTTACGTGAAGGTTATGAGATAACCCTCCTACTTGAGGACGAGCAAAAACCTAAGAAACTTGTAGAATTTTATGAAGCCATTAACTTCGTTAACAAAATAAAGGTAACAAATTTGAAGTTAGTTGATTTTTGTAGATCGTTTTAGTTTTGATCTGGGTTTTCATCTAACTTTTTTTTTTTATTTCCAGACAAAATTCAAAGATGATGACCGGGTTTACAAATCTTTCCTAGATATACCGAATCTGACTTTAAAGAAAACAAGTCCATCGTTGAGGTTTATGCCTAGGTAAATATTTCTTTTCACACTTGGTCTTAAAACAAGACTTAGTTGTCTTTGAAGTAAACTCATGGAAATTTACTAGAAATCAAGTTTTATTCTTGCAGGTAGATGATCTTTTTCCACCATCATCAAGACGTGCTCAAGGAATTCAAACATTTCCTACCCAGATTTACTCTACACAACACTCTCCATCAGCGAAATTAATCTTTATCCTCGACCTCATGAGAGAAGCTCACTGCTGATCTATTGAAGGCAATCGCATGGGGACAAGGTAACTTTCTGAATCTTTAATATAAATTAGTTATGCTTTCTGAATCCTCAAGCTAGTGTTTTGTTAACTTGCACTACCAGCAGAGGGAAAGAACCACAACATATCATGCTGAGCGTGTTCTCGGTGTGGACGGACTGATCCCGACCATGAAAAAGTAATGGACAAGGAGCGTCGAGACGTCCCAACAAGGAGAAGGAGAGAAAAGGAGATCGTGATCGTTTTGATAAGGATCTTGAGCACAAACGAAATTCTAGGAAGGGTGAAGACACCAATGAGCCTTTTCTCCAAGATGGGAAGGTCCATATGATGACTAAACTGCCTTAAAGAGTGAGACATTGGATATGCACTATGGTATTTTATAGATACGTTGTTCCGCTTGTTTTAGATACTATTTATTTAATCGTGGTGGAGGATGAAATATATATATTATCCTACTTCGCTTGACATATAATACAGATGCGCATACCGAGATGCTCATATTGCTTTGTATTTAAAATATCGCAGTGCTTACACCCAAGAGTTTTTGTTCGTGAAAAAGTCAAGGAGACGCTAGAAATTCTCGTTTATACCAAGAATACCTTAAATGCCCGAACATGGTGGTGATAGTATGGAAAGCCAAGTTCAAGAATTGTCACAAAATCGATATACTATCATTGCAACTCCCGGTAGGTTGTTGCATCGTTTGTCGAGATTGACGACATGTCCTTACGCACTTTAGAATATATGGTGTTTGCTTGGCCGATTCTCTTTTTTGGCATGGGATTTCTTTGAGCGCTTTGCATAGATCTTTTTCACTTGTTGAAGATTTTTACTTAGCTTATCCTCTAGTCATTTCGTTTTTGATGAAATTCTATTACATTTCCTAACTAACTAAAACATTTTTTTTCTGTAGATAGGCTGGCTTAATTGAGGGCATATGTGGTGTACATCATTTGGGTGATAGCTATCAATAGATATATTATGTCATGTTTCTTAAGTTTCCTTGTTTATTTTTGTTTGTTAGATACTGAGATAGCTACTAGGCTAGTAATAGTAGGTTGGATTTACTTTCATAGTTTGCCCGAAAACTTTATGTGGTCACTTCAGTTTCATCACACATGTACAACAACCGGATGAGATGGTGCCTTCAATTTTGCGAAAGGGAATAAAAACAAAGACTCAAGGTTTGTCTAACTGTCTTTATGGTTTGCTTACTATGCTCTTATCTTGTCTATGTTAACCACTATCTTAAAGATTGCATGTTCATGCTAAATGTTTGGGGCCATAACATTAAAAGTTTTGGACATCTATTACTTTGTTTGGTTTCGTAGATTTTTGTTTTATCGGCTTAAAGGGTTCAAAAAGTTGTTTGATAATCTGCTATATTTTAGAGAAATTCCGAGAAGTTGTTTGCGAAATAATTGAACAATATCATGCTTGAAACTTGTAGGTATCCTTGTTAATGGTATCGACGACAATGATGGTGCTACTGAACTAAAGATGTTTGAAGTTCAAGGTAAGATGCATACATTTGGTTCTTTATATTTTGGTTTTGTTTCGTTTTCTATCTTAACACTCTCTCCTTTGACCGAGCTACATGTATTTGTAGAGTTGGATGAGCTTCAAGATCGAGAATTTGGAGATTGGACTACTTATGTTGTAATTGTTGATGCATAATTTGACAAGGTAAAACTGCTTCACTCAACTAGTCTCTTTTGTGGGGCCTGTATGTTGTTGCAATACTTAGCTTCTTCTTTGTTTTTCTTACATGTACTTGTAGAGTTGGATGAGCTTCAAGATCGAGAGTTGGAGATTGGACTACTTAAGTTGTAATTTTTGATGCATAATTTGACAAGGTAACAACGCTTCACTCAACTAGTATGTTGTTAGGGGCACGTATGTTGTTGCAATACTTAGCTTCCTCTTTTTTTTTTTTGCAGAGAGAAAATAAGCGGTGTCAATTAAAATAATCCAACATCTATGATCAGTGGGTAAAAAAGTAAGTATTGAATATTCCATCCAAAATGAGTTGTCTCCAAGTTTTATTTCCTTCACTAGCGACTTTCGTCCGAACTAGATCGCCACAATATGTTTTCTCCCGAGGGTGCATATACAATGTCATTTTGTTTTGCTATCTTTCATGTCATATTTAATGCTGCAATAATGACAAATGGTATCTTCATTTAATATGGCACATGTTTGTTTTGCATTCTCCCATATATTAGTTTGTTCATCTCGTCGTATTTATTTAGAAGATGAAACCAAACATGCTAAAAATATATGCTTAAATGATCTATGAGGAATTTTTTTCTAATCTTCACAACTTTGCACTTTTTATCCTCCTTGAGTTTTTCTCTGATTGTTGCTTGTGTTTCTGGTATCGGTTCTATAATGATTCAAAGTGGTTTCCATGGATGAATTTTGTTGTAGCTCATGCTTTGTTTCGTCTTTCTCGATTGGGATTGTAATAGGGTTTTTCCCATTTAAAGCCATTGATTCAACAAATAGGTTTCTTTGTTTCCTCATGCTTTTCTCAATCATGCTTGCTTAATAGCCATTGGTTTATCGCAGGAAGAACAAAACTGTTGAGTTCTTTTTGGTTATTCATCTTGGGGCCTCTCTCGTAATCTTACCCGCAATGTCCACATTCTAGTTCTTACATTAGGATTCCATGTATAACCCATTATGTATCTTGTGCCGAGATATGTCAAGGTCGTGAATTAATGAACTAGTTACGTTTGTGCTGTAGTGTCGATGTTGGACAGAGGCAGGTAAGGAGATTGACATCATATTGGTTAGGATACCCACCTTTATAGATCACTGTCCTCTCATGTGCATGGCAATAGTTAGTGTTTTTATAAGCATTTTCTTGAGTATTGTGACCTCCCCGCATTAATCAGCTGATGGATTTTTCTGTGCAGGTACACCATTGTGAAGTAGGAATAAGTTCTTCATCATCATCGGAGTTTATAATTTTATTGTTTAATCAATAATTTTTTAGTTCATCGTTTTGTAATCGAATCCTAGAACTACAGATTACACTTGTCAGAACTACAGATTTTAATCCTTTGTGTAATTTTAAATCAATGAATGTTAAATCGAATGATTATTTGTGTGCAAGTTTAATTTGATTCTCATTTTTATTTGATTTGAATTTGAAATCTCATTTGAGTTCTATTTGAAATCTCATTTGAGTTTCATTTGATTCTCATTTGAATTCTAATTTGAGTTTCATTTGATTCTCATTTGAATTTGGTTTTCATTTGATTCTCATTTGAGTTTCATTTCGTTTGGTTTCGTATTTAGTCGATTAACAAATCAATCAATCTTTTTTTTATATTAAGATTTATATCTATGACTGATGAAAGACAGTCATAAATTTTTGACCGTTAAAATCGGCCGTTGATATAAGATTTTCAACGACCCTAAAGACACGTCATAGTTGAAAAAGACGCTCAAACAATGACCCTTTCTTCGACCGACAAAGCAAGTCATAGATACGAGTTAAATGACTTGCTTGGTCGGTCGCGAAACAGCTGATTTCCACTAGTGGTCTCTGTCCATGGCTGAGAGCCTGAGCCGAGTCTCTTAATCTTGACGTGGCGAAATTTAACTGAGTGTTGGATATATGACAGGCGTGACTTATTAAGTTAAAGACTCGCTCTAAATTTCCTTCGTATGCAGTGCTTGTTGTATAAGTTATATCTCTGTAAAAATCTTCTTCATTTTTTTTTCCCGTAAAAGATTATTTGTGTATCTTGTATATTCCATGTATGCAAAGGCCTATTTTTTGTAATCTTGTTTCATTATAAATTAACAAGTTTTCTCACGTGTTTCTCATCTAAAAGAACAATGTAAATTAAGTCTCAATGTGGTATCTAGAGCTGCACAAGTTTCGCCCACTTAACCGAACCTATCCTAATCTGATGCAACCGCGAGATTTTAAGCCGAAACGATCAGACGGCTTGGTATGCGGTTCTAAATTTAAAACCTGATATTAATGGTCCAGTCTATGGTTTTGATGTGAAAACCGACCAGACCAACCGGGTCTTAAAGTAATTGCTAGGTCGTTAATTAAAGTTAATCCTACCCCCCCAATTATCGATACCTAAAAACTAAAATACCTAATTCCTCATATCTTCCTAAGTTCTCTTCTTTCACTCTCTCGAGTCTCATCTCACTCTCAAAGTCTCACCAGATTCTCTTCATCTTCGCTTTTGATTCAGTCCATCACCGCTATAAGTATTTTCTTAGAATTGTAATTTGTTCAAAGACAATCTAACCCGAACTGTGACCCAAATCGGGGGGATTGTTTTAAAAATGAAAACCGAGGGAATAGCGGTTCGGTTTATGATTTTAGTTGAAGCCCCACTGGTATCGTGAGCAGTGTTTGGGTAGTGTGTGGACATTATTTGGTTTGGCACATTAAGATTGCTTGACCCAATTAGGGTCTTGTTTTCTTTTCTTGTATAAATTAGGGTCTAAGTATCTTTTTTGGTTGTCCCCGGCTTTGTGTGAAGAGGAATTTTAAGTATTGTCCCACATTGCCTAGATTTTCTGTATTTGCGAAGTGCATATACCTTGGACAACCCTAACCTTGCAAGCTGGCTTACATGTTATTGGACTTTAAAAGTTTGTCTTTTCTTTAAAAAAATAAATAAATTGTGAAGTGTATATCCCTTAGATAACGCGGACCTTCCAGCCCTATTAAACTCTTTTTTTCTTCTTACTTTTTCAAAAGTTGGTCTTGTTTCTTTATGTTATTAGTTCGCGAGTTATAACCCCAAAGGTGTCACTATCCATGCACAAAAACTCCAACAAAACAAAATGTTCACAAAAAACCCATTTAACATAACTATCTATATACCCTTTTAGTTTAAATCACCCCAACAAAAAAAAAATCAACCCCAGTTTTAATTTTTTATTATATTAGAGGTACGTGTAAGCTTAGATAACTTATAAACTTATTTTACTGATTCGAGATTTTGTGAAAGATTTCGGGTTTTTGTATCACTTTTGGGGAAAATGGAGTTCCTGTAACTCTCAACATATGGGTGGAGTTTTTGTACTCCAAATATGGTCACCTTGGTTTTCTTCTCCTTATTATGTTATATTAATACAAGCTTAACAAAACGACGACAATCTTGGGTGAGATAAAATTGTCTCCATATCTCCCTCCCGAAAGAGACAAAACCAGGACCCGAAAATCACTATATTGGATCAAACTATTCAAATTATAATATTAAGTGACAAAAAAAAACAAAAAAAACAAACCTCTGACTAATCCAAATGAGGGGATACCTTTACACTTTTATATTCACACCATCTCACACTTCGGACACCATTATATATAACGATAACGATAACGCATTAAAAGAAAATATCATTGGGATCATGTTCGTCTTACAAAGCTTTACATACCTACAAAACCTGAGCATATTCAAAGACTTATAGCGGCACCATCTACTACTTTGAAAATCAGCCGTTGAATATCAAATAATTTTCAACCATTTAATTTAAGATCGGTAGATGGTGAGGTTTGGTATTTCTGAAAGCACTCATTTTTGGTAGATAGGTGGTAGAATTTTGTAAAATAAACACATCCACATAATATTAGCTTCAAATGCGTCACTGCTTGGTTTATATATATATGTAAATTGATGTCAAAAGTGTGGATATAAAAGTCTGGGGGATCTTCACTCATTTTTATTATATTAATTGATATTCATGTATGACATATTCAATGAAAACACCATGTCCAATACACCTGCCCGTAGGAAATATATCACAACCGAAACCATTATTTTGACCAGACCCATCATAAATCTTTTTTTTTTTTTTAGAAATTAAAGATAATTTTACCGTATAATAATAGGGAAGATATAGAGGAAGAGAGTTTCTATATCATAGCATTAGTTTGGGTTACATGGATACAATAACATTTATATACATGGAAAGTCAAACCCTAGTTAGGTCGCACATCTATAAATGTAGGCCCTACAACACTCCCCCTTGTGCGGTCCAATATAACTTCATATGCAATGCTTCACATATAGTGCTTCGAATGTAGTTCTCCAAATGTCGTTCTCTCCTTGATGACTTGTGCCGAAATCAGTTTCCTTACTAAAACTTTGATAAGGAAAACCCAATGAGATAAAACCTGGTACAAGTATTCACATGTAGCACTTCACATGTTGTCTCGTACTTTACATGTAGTTCATCACATGCAATACGATCATCAAAGATCGAAGAATCTAAGTTAATTGCCTCGTTAAAACTTTTTCAGGAAAAACCCAAAGGGACAAAACCTGAACTAAAGAAAAAAAGTATAATATTAAGCAAACTTAGAACATAGTTGGATTCGAAAATGTTGCCTCATTAAAACCTTGACAAGGAAAACCCAGTGGGATAAAACCTTGACGAAGGGAGAATAGTACAACGTGATAGATGCAAGTAAAGGTGATCCGTTGCAGATGATCACTTTGCTCCGTCGAAGTTGACTAGTTGCTTCACAACTCTTAAGGAAGAAAATCCTCGTGGGAAAGACAATATCCTTAGCTGGAAATTACATTCTCGATGTTTGTTGTTGTCTCATTAAAAACCTTGCCGAGTAACAAAAACCTTGTGGGAAAAAGCAACCTCGGTGAAGGAAAATAGTTCAACACACCATTAGATGCCACCCCTGATGTCAGATAATTTTTATTAGTTTAATGCAATCAAAAGGAGTTTATCACACTTTACTTTGGTGACTTGAATATTTATAAGACCATGTTGTTGATTCCGAAGTTACGTTGCTTAAAAGACTATCGCGTTTCATTTCTTTGATTCAGATATTTTCAAAGTAATATCGGCAGTGATCTTTATGTCTTCAACGTTCAACATACTTTATGTTTTTATTGTTGTCTCGCTAAAAACCTTGTCGAGCAACAAAACCCTTTGGGAAAAATTATTCTCGATCAAAGGGAAAAAGAGTACAACACAACTTCAATTTTGAAGTTAAATATGTCGACATCATATCCTTGGATCCTCCCCCTGATCTCCGCATCTCCCCCTGATTACTTTCAGAGTTTTTCCAAACAGTTTCTTTATTCATGTATGACCTAGAAAATAGTCTACCATATCTCTCCATGATTACTTTCGTTGGAGAAGAGATTATTGTTCTTTCATAATCAACAACTTTTGGATTGCACTTTTGTTACCATTCGTTTTAATATATTTGCAGGGATAAAACAAATTTATGTCAATGGTTACTTTAAGTACATGATTACATTCACTATACCGTTCCAATGACGTTGTGTTGGCGATGAGCTATATCTAGCTAACATGTTCCCTGAGGATGTAAAATTTAATCGAGTACATTATTATTATACTAAGTATAACATTGCATTTATTGTAATTAGATATAATAATTTCATCTCCCAACACATCTTCGTCATCTTCCTTTAGACAAAATGGTCACTTACTTACATTTAAACCTCGACTAATCATGGGAGTTCTATAAGGATGCATGTCTTTGTTAAATTGCCTAACAACTTTAGACATATGCAAACCGGTGGAATAATATACCACAAGCTCAAGTATTCTGGCCGAGCTTTCCCAGACTTTTTTTTTATCTCAAATTCGGATTTCAAATAGCTTTTAAGGTCTCTTACTATATCAAGAGTACCCATCATGTCTGTACCATCGACATAGATAGCTACAATTACAAATCATGAACTTTCTTATGAATATGCAAGTAAAAATAACTTACTTGTCTATCCCCTCCAAATCAAATAGCCACTTAGACGGGTATACCACATCCGCCTGATTGTTTCAATCTATAAGTGTGCGTTCTATGATCTAACTGTAAACGCACTTTGTGGTTTAAAGTCACTTGATTTGGGCAACAAAAGGCTATCAAGTACTTTTGTAAATATCTGATATCTCTTGATTCTTTCAAGATACATAACAATCACATCTATATGTTGCATTTCAAGTCCTTTTGAAATTACCAAGTTAACTAAGTAGCGAACGCTATAACGTTCATTACAAGAGAACAATTCCGGCTTTGTGAGAAACCTCGTGCCATAAGGCGAGTCTTTATACTTTAAGGATGATTTCTTCTCATTATGCTTTGTGAAAAATAAATCATGTATGTCCAATAGGCTTTAAACTTGGTTGGTTAGCACTACCACACCAAATACCTGTATATTTGTCAAAGAACCAAGTTCTACCTGGATTGTATAGGCCAAATATGCTCTTCGTTGACATTAAGCAACAAGGAGCTTGGTTCGATATCATCTTGCTCTATTTCCTTAAGCAAGTGTATATGAAATTAATCATCAATATACTCGCATTATCTTTCCATTGACTTGTGCGCATTCTCAAAATCCACCTAGGATGTCATTGTTCTCTGGAATCATTAAACTTCGGAGCGTCCTCCAGTTTGATTCATGGACATATTCAGAGACAATCTTATGAGATGATTTATGATGATATAAATAAGTTGTGCCTTACTCACCTACTTCCTTTCTATGTGAGGATTTATCGAACAAAGTGGTCACTCCAACTTTCTTTATGGAGCCACAACCTCAACCACACTTCCACTAAGTATAGTTGTAACACCTTAGTCTATGGTGTATATCCCTCATCACTTTAGCGACATCAGTGTACATTCTGAAAATCGATTATTCCTTGTCACTTTACATTTACATTTGTGGATTATAAGAATCAATATGGGACACAGTAGGAACACACCATGACAGTTTATGTCGTTCCTTTTAAAATACTTTTTCTTATCTCCCCCTAACGACGGGAAGAATGTCTCATTAAAGTAATAACCACAAATCTAGCGGTAAGAGATCTCCCGCCAAAAGTTTTAAAATGCGGATAATTATTGGGAACTCATTTCTAACATACTTAATAGTTTTGAAGACCCATCATAGTACGATGTGGAGTCTTAATGGAATATATACAGTGCAACCAAAAATGCGTACGTAAGAACACGAATTTGAAGCTTAAATCCAGTTACCAATTGGTACGCAAAAAGGTTGACTAATATTGGGTTCTAAAACGAATTAAGTAAAGATGCGTGTAATATTGCATATCCTTAAAGCAATAAAAGGTAGGTTAGTACGCATAACCTATTCCTTAGACACCATTTGTAACCTTTGATGGTAGCCTCTGTGAGACCATTTGGTATAAGATGCTCTATATTGATCCTATTAAACATGAAATATTCATCAAGTCCTTTTGATGTAAATTCTCTAGCATTAACAAGGGTGGTGAGCCTTTGCACTTTGCACTATGTAATATGTGCTAGAAGTTCTATAAAAATTAAAAACATCGTTTTTTGTGAGAAATAATTGATTCAAAGAGTCGAATCATCCACCAGATCCATAAGTCACTTGAATGATCTGCATTATGCATGGATATATGTTCACTGACAACACTTTATTTCTTTGAAGAATGATTTATTCACCATTTTCATCTAAGTAAAACAAGATGGTCTCAATCATGTTTTACTAAAGAAAGACTTTGTAAGATGAGTGACGTTCTTTCATACTCTAAAGCATAATGGGGAGAGGCAGTGCAAATCTAGTAACTTTAGTAATCACTAATTGTGATAGATGTCGTAACTTCGCATTCTATAAGTTCATTGTCTTGACACTCAAATGAATTGATGCCCGTGTTAGTACTTTCAAACGGAACATCGCGTCACAACCAATGTGCCTTATGGTTATGTCAAAGTCTTTATGGATCAATACCAATCAGTTCATTGTTTGGGTTATGTAGATGGTGGATTTTCGACAAATGGTAAAATTGTAAAAGTATACTGATCCGGCAATCGGATGAGTATTGAGGCCCATGTCTCTCATTAAAGCATGAAGCTCATGCCATAAATCTCTGACTGAGAAGGCTGTCTCTCAGAGCATATATAGATGTGTAGTCTCCCAGCTGAGGCCACGACACATCTCATGATTACTTGAGCAATTTCAAGGTTACTCCTGGATCCTAAGAATCGGATGAGTATTGAGACTCATGTATCTAAGCGTGAAAGCTCATGCCATAAAACCTCTCGATCGAAAAGTCTCTCAGAGAAGATGTAGATGTGTAGTCTCCCAGCTGAGACCACGACACATCTCATACTGTATAGAATCGCAAGATTGGACGGCTCCTAGACAGCATGTCTGCTAGTATAGAGGAATAACGTCTTCAGGATGCAACCATGTTTTTCCTAACTATACAAGAGGAATATGACACTCCAGCAAGTTCATATTGCTCAACCCTCAGATAATTAATTCTCCTAGATAGGAAGCCCTGCTAGTATAGAGCCATCAGTTAATTATCTCTAATCACCTGAATATCCAGCAATATTCTATGATTCTTCGTTATATTTCGTCACTTGAATTCGTGGTTCTTCCCAAAGATAATTCCACGGGTTAGTGATAAATATTCAACAAGACAGCATCCGAGCATCGAATAAGCCCCACTAAAATGGTGCAAGTGTACTTAGCAATAATGCATGATCAAGCATTTGAATGCGCAAACGAGCATTTCAAAAATATGAATGAACGATGAACCTATGCAAAATAGGAAGGAAAAATAATAATAATAAAATATTAGCAAAGGCGCCAGGGAACTGGGATCATCAGCTGGCCGGTCATGTCATGACCAGTCCCGCGCCCAATTTTATATTTTGTCATATTTTATTATTTTTCCCTGATCTCGTGAAAATTCTCTCGTTCGAGCAAATCTCCTTCGTTTCAAGGAAATTTTGTAATCTCATGATTTTATCAAAGAAATAATAAAATTAGGGAAAGGTGTCGCAGACCGAGCACCAAATTTACCGACCATGCCCTAGCCGTGGCTTTCTGGTCCCCACACCTCACGTCCCAATGTTTTATTATTTCTCTCAAATTATGAAAATTCCCTGATTTCATGAATTTTCCCTAAAACTATGAAAATTCCATAATTTTATGAATTTTCTCTAAAATCATGAAAATATTATAAAATTAGGAAAACTCGTGGGACCGGGCTCTAGCCGGCCGACCATGCCCTAGCCGGTCCCACACGCCTATTATTTTATTATTGTTTGTTGTTTTAGTTTCCTGATTCCATGAAAACTCCCTGATTTCAACAAAATACCTTGGTTTTAACAAATCTCTCTGATTTTATGAAAATTTCCTAAAATCATGAAAATTACATAAAATTGGGAAGAGTGCTCTGTGACCGTGCCCATTGGTTGGCCGGCCATGCCTTGGCCATTGTTGTTCCCACACTACAACATTCCCTATTTTATTATTATTTTATCTCTCTCATCTCATGGAAATTCCCTAATTTCAGCAAACTCTCCAATTTCATGGAATTTCCCTCAAATCAGAGAAAATACATAAAATCACATAAAACTGGGAAAGTGTGGGACCGTGCTTGTTCGCCGTGGCCGGTCCCACACCTTGCGCTCCCTCGTTTCATTTATTATTTTTCATCATCTCATGAATTTTTCCTAGTTTCAACAAAAACCCCGGATTCTGCATATTTTCTCAGAATATTGCTCGAATGCGGATCGAAAAATACTGAAACTCTCAGGACTGAGACACGGACACTATGGTGACACGAGCACATCCCCTTGACCGACCAAAGGTGGCTCTAAGGCCTGCAAATAGCCGGTCCCACATGTTTTAATGATTTTAACCTAATTTGCTCAATTGCTCATATTAGGTTCAAACTTCTTCCAAACAATTAAGAGTTTGCTTGAACGACCATCCATTGGTCCCACGGCCACGAAGAGCCGGTCTCGTGACCTCTTGGTCGGTTCCTCATCTCTTCATGGCTAGGTTTTATTATTTGTCACTTACACGAGCATTATTTCAATAAATGATTAAACCAGCATTTAATCATTCTTTCACCAACTGGTCCTCAAGAGACTTTGGTACTTTACACATTCGAGAATCTTGGTGTTACATGGTGAACTCGTCATCCCATGTAGCCGGTCCCTACTTCACTCTGCACATTTATTTGCAATAAATCATCATTTCGATAAAATTAGGGTTTTGAATCCAGAGCTCTGTAGAAATATGATTCTGAGCAGATTCAAATACTCTAATAATTTTATGTTGACTTCATGATCAACGTTTTTATTTATTTTACTCGACCCAGCAGTCAGTATCTTAAATTAATATTTATTTTGGTCCTGCTACCAACAATTCATCAAACGAGCAATATTTGCTCAAACCGACAATATTTGCTCAAACTAGCAATATTCCACAGACTAGCAATACTTGCTCGAACAAGCAATATTTTCTCAGATTCAAGAATATTTGTTCAACTATCAATATTATTCGACAATTCAGCAACACAGTTTGCTCGTCTTAGGTAATCAACATAATAATACCTCGTCTCAGCAGACATATATGATTCATGAATTTCAGAACATTTGCAAAACATGTTCAATTCAACAATACATGGACTCATCGTCCCACAAAGTCAACAACTGACTCCACAATCACGAGATATTAATCGTGTCATATGGGGGATATTAACTAGGGTTTTGGTCTGGCGGTCTACGACACGTGTGTTCACCCACTATGAGAATGTGAGTAAGTCGTGCAATCAGTTGGAAGAGTCAGAAAAGTAGTGGGTGAAAAATTAACCAAGTCTCTGCACGATGAGCAACTGGTTTTAACACGGTTTCCCACTTCCCCACTCTCTGATTCCAGCAAACTGTCACACTTCATGGGATCATGGCAACTCCGGCATTATAAAATGTCTCTGAATCCTAATTGAAGGAACAAGATTCGAACTCTCGAACATTGGCAAAAACGAGCAATTTCTCATCAAAGTTCATACGGACAATCTTTCGTCTACACGAACTCGCAGAAATCACTATCAATTGAGAGAAATTCAATCATTCGAGCGTTCTTACACCGTAATTCACGACACACCTATAATCACATATCACCATTGATCTCACACATTTCTCAACTTACCTCCTACTGATCAACCCATCCTCTCTTGTGACCGAATTGACTCGGAACGGCCATTGTTCTTGGTTTAGGCCGAGTCTTCTGTTTGATCTCTCGAACTTAAAGCACTCATTTCTTGCAGTACATCTGTGTGAGGTTCAACATTTCTCTCGGTTCAAGGAGTTTCCACACGGTCGACTCTTCAATTCGGTAAAAACCAGCAAATCGTTTTTCCCCATCTACAGGTTAATATGGATTCCGTAATTTACAGTTCACTATATTGACACATTAATTTTCTAAGAATATGCTTCCTTCTATATTCATTAGAATTAATTTATAGATGCAATCAACTCCATTCTCACTGTAAGTTTCCAAAAAAAAAAAAGGAAATAGTTCATGCATGAACACCCTTTGCACTTAAGAAGATGTGATTAGCCCTAATATATACAGAGCTTAGATATAGAGTCTTGAGATATTTAATAAGTTGTATGGCCTTATTACATAACAAAAGTCATATTCAACTCAATTACGTTAAAGTGATATACGTTACGTTTTATCCAGATATATCTCAAGTGCTTTAGAGAATTTATGTCTCGTGGGAATGATACTTTTCATCCCATAAGCGCGGACATTTGATCTAGTTCAAATAAATAGTCAATTGGCCAAGCAAAGTTCTTCTTTCATTGGTTGTTACTATGATACACATTACATTGTATATACCAACACCTATGACCAGATGCATTTCCAACTCTTTCATTTATGATGGGAGCTAGAATTACATTTTAGCTGATCCCATGTTCGGTTGATACTTGTGTGTTGGTGTTATAACTACTAAAGACAAAAGTACATCTTTGTCTCATGATACATATGTCCCCCTACACATATTTCACTATGTCAGCAAGTGGATTACATCCCACTGAACATTCAAATTTGGGGAAAAAATATCAAGTATCTAATAATGGTGTTCAAGTTCTTCTAAACCCAAAATGAATACATTGTAATTGAGTTGGTACAACCAATTGAACAAAAAAATAAACACCATTCAATTATAGCCGATATCATATTCAAGAGAACAAAATAACAATAAAACCAAAATTCTTAACATCACATCAACATCATAGTTTAAGTTGAACGTTTATATGATATGGACTTATCTTAAGACAATAAAAAAAAAAAAAAAAGAACTACGCATGTTATAAAACAAAAATAAGCCCAACAAATATTCAATGTAAAAACCCACATTAGTTACTCGTTGATGGTGGTTTTTAAACAAACGGTAAAATCGTAAAATCCCAAATAACCTAATGTCATCGGTGACACATTTATTAGAAAATTTAATGCATATAGTCAGTAATTAATAGTGGGTATTTTTTCAAATTAGGGTTACAATGAACAAAACCCTAATTCCCCCGTGCCAATGGCAAATCATGCCACCACACCTAGCCCAAGCTAGCCGTGCCATGCCAAACGCACTCTGCCTTGGCCCTAGCTATGCTAGTCATACCAAAACGCGCCAAAGCATGCCAACCATGCTAGCCGCACCTCCGTGCCAATGGCAAATCATGCCAACCACACCTAGCCCAAGCTAGCCGCACCTCCGTGCCAATGGCAAATCATGCCAGCCACACCAAACGCGCCAAAGCATACCAACCATGCTAGCCGCACCTCCGTGCCAATGGCAAATCATGCCAGCCACACCTATCCCAAGATAGCCGCACCTCCGTGCCAATGGCAAATCATGCCAGCCACACCAAAACGCGCCAAAGCATGCCAACCATGCTAGACGCACCTCCGTGCCAATGGCAAATCATGCCATCCACACCTATCCCAAGCTAGCTGCGCCATGCCAAATGCACTCTGCCTTGGCCCTATCTATGCTAGTCACAACAAACGCGCCAAACCATGCCAACCATGCTATCCGCACCTCCGTGCCAATGGAAAATCATGCCAGGCACACTTAGCCCGAGCTAGCCGCGCCATGCCAAACGCACTCTGCCTTGGCCCTAGCTACGCTAGTCACGCCACGCCAAGCCAAGCAATCTGCCTTGGACCTAGCTACGCTAGTCACGCCACGCCAAGCCAAGCACCCTTACCTTGGCCCTAGCCACGCCATGCAAAAATGGCGCCCGCGCTGAGGCTTGCAAAACATGCAACCTAGGCCAAATTGGCCACGCATGCCATTGGCGCATGCCAACACGCTCACTGGTAGCTTTTCCTACCAGGGCGCGACCCAAATTGGCCACGCATGCCATTAACACATGCCAACACGCTCGCTGGTAACTTTTCCTACCAGGACGCGACCCAAATTGGCCACGCATGCCATTGGGACATGCCAACACGCTCCCTGGTAACTTTTCCTACCTATGCAAAGTGTTGTTTTCTTGTTCTGTGCACAAACTGTGCACTCAAGCCTCGAGCATAAACCAACTCCGTGCAACATAACCGAGGCTGGCGACCGAGTCTTGTGCATCTTTCTAGCCTAGCCACAAGCACACACTGAGTCCACAACCACTGGCTTTGCAGTCTGCCAACCTTCAGCTGATCTGCTGGGCTGTTTAAACATCACCTGGGCTGCTAATTTGCCAAACTAAGCTCAGCTGTTGGGTTGTGCACAAAAACTGAAGCCCAACCATTGGGCTCAACCTAAGCCAAGCTGCTGGACTGGAACCCAGCTCCACTGGGCTGTACATTCCCAACAAACCAAAGCCCAATAAACCAAAACCCACTTAAACCAAAACTGAGCCCACTGTCCACTAGGCTTCCCACAAACTAGGCTTTGCATCACTTGGGCTTAACTTCCCTGTTTTGAGACATCATTGGTTTTACATGCTTGATGTGTGCTAGGCTATAGTGCTTCTTTTTTGAGCCCAAATTGAGTTGCTAGATCATGTCAGGATTTTGGTCTGCAACTGGGGATGGAAACAAATCCATTAGAGAGCTTGCTTACGGGCATGCTTCATAGTATGAACTCCCCACATACCATAGTGATTTTAGGGAATTTTATGAGCATTCTCAGGGCCCTGACTCCACATACCCTAATCATTATAACCACATGTATCATCCACCACAGGTTGAAAATGAACAACTTTCTCATACCCAGTCATCACTTTTAGATCAATTAGAAGCTCAAGTATCTGCTTTAGAAAGGCAATTACATGAGCAATCTGTCGAATCTAATCCCCTAGGCACTATGAAATGTATGCTTGTACCTTATGTGGTAGCTTAGACCACCCTGCTGAGAACTGCTACATTTTACATGAGTTTGGGCAGTCTAGGGAAAGCCATGATAACCATGCACACATGCATCATCCATCACAGTGGGAAGTTGAACAATGTTATACTCCCCCAACCCCTTGTATGCAATCATTAATGGAAAAGCTCATAGAGCAAAACAATGATATACTTGGATGGAAAATGCATGATCATCCCTTCTCTAGTGAACCATGTGCACAACCATGTAATGATCATTCATATGAAACATGCATACTCACTAGTGAAAACTCTCCTTCAAATGAACCTAATCTAGAGGTAGATGAGTACACTAATGCTCAAATTTTGAATGGGGAGATGAATTTTTGTTATGATGATGATGATGAATATGAAGAGCATGTGTATTTTGAAAATATAGTAGAATCTTTAGGTTCAGAGACATTAAGTGTCTCTTCTGTGAACCCTATGAATGATGCTTCTTCTAATATTCATACATGTGATGCTGATTTGGGATCTGAAAATGAGAATGCTGACACCAATGATCTTATGCATGAGATTGAACTTTTGGATAATGCTGATTATGATATGGAGATTGATGAATTGTTCTATGCAGGTGAACATGATTTACCCCCTTCTGACCTTAGGAAAGTGTGTGATGGTACAAATGATCTTATACATGAACACAACTTAGATGTACCTAATCTCCCTCCTAAGGCACAGATTGAAACTCCTCCACCAAACCTAAGTGTAGTTTGTAACAAAATTGCAAGACCAACTTTTCTGAAAATGCCTAATTTAGGCCTAGAGCTTTGTGCTTCCCAAGTCCTCTTGGACTATTTTGCATCAAAGTATAACACTTTTAAGGAGCCACACTGGAATGTGTATGTCTCCATTGTTCTTAGCAAAACTCATTTTGAGTTAGACCTTTTGCATGATGTACCTTTAAAATTGCAAGATTTTGTGCTCAAAAACACATCTGTTGACAAGTTTAGGTTTAGGGGTAACTTGTTCACGTATGCAATCTTTCCTGCACTCTCATGTTATATTTGTGTCAAGCTGTTGATGTTTGTACATATTGTCTTTTGGGTTGATCCTCAACTCTTTAGATTGTTGGTATATGGTGAATTTTCATTGTATATAATCCAGTAGGACTTGTTAAATTTTCTTTTCTTGAATCGGTTGAGTCTTCTTGTACATATATTGTGCTAATCCGATATGATCTCCACTGAGAATGTTGGATTCTAGCCTTGACAAATGAAGCTCTAACCTTGCTCCCGCCGACACCCGGTAATCTCTTCCCTTTTCTCTTATCAGCATAGTTCTCTTGGTATGTAACTTTTTAAAATTTTATCATCTGTTGACACATTGAGGACAATGTTTGATTTAGGTTTGGGGGTGCATTTGCATATAGAGTGTTTAGTCTTTTATTTCAAAACAAAAAAAAACAAAAAAAAAAAAAAAAAAAAAAATTTCAAAACTTTTTGCAAATAAAAACCTCCAACTCTTAGAGATTTTAGAGTCACTAGCATGCTTCTAGCTACGTTTACATAGAGAGTCTCGACCGAAATAACGAGAACTTGGAAGTCTTGGAGAACGCAATCAGGTTTCTTAGTTGATTAGAGCGTTAAAGTTGGATTTAACCATACCGGAGGGCGAATTAGGTCTTTGTTTAGATATTCGGTAGTAGAATTGTGATCACCCATAGTGGAGACTACCCATTTTACATCAAGTGAGGCACCAACCTTCATTTTTTGCAACTTTCTAGAAAAGTTGAGATAGTCCAAGGTTTATGTGCAACAAAGAAAAGAAAATAGGATGAGAATTAATGAAGTTTGTGAAATCAAGACAAATGTGAAAAATTGAGTCTTATTGTTTTATTGTTATTTTCTTTCCAAGTAATTAATAAATAAATTTTTTTTTTGAGTTGTATTATTATTTTCATTTCATGTACTTAAAAAAAAAAAAAAAAAAAAAAAAAAAAAAAGTGTTTGTCAAGTTTTTGTAAAGTTCAGAAGTTCGTCATCAACATTTGAAGACCGAAGATTGAAGACGTTTCTATGAATGATGAGAGAGAATGATATTAATTGCCGATCGGGTGAGAAGGTAAGTGAGTACTCCCACCCTTGCTAATGGTTGATTTCCTTTCTTAGAGATCATCAGAAAAAGATTCTTTTTGTCCACAACTCTGTGGAGTCTCCAGAAATTATTTCGGAAGGTTATCCTTCTTACCTTCAACGTGTGCAGGATTTCTCTCTTTATTCTTGCCTGCACACATGAGAGACTAAAAAGCGATCTTTTTGAGTGCAATTATCATAAAACCCTAATGGTGAGGCAGAAGTCGAGGCTTATGATCACAATCGAATCCGAATTCTTTCATATGGTATGGTTATTTCTCGCTCAAAGACTTAAGGATGAGAATGCGTTCTTTGATAGTTCTAACTTCGTGTTACTAGCATGCGAAACTCTATGCCCTCATAGCTCCTTGGATGCTTGAGACTCTTTTACACTCTGAAGTTGGAGAAGGTTTTGTGGGTACACCTCTCAAACCCTCACGAGACTACAACTCGTCCACTAGGGACACCTAGGGGTTTAAAGGCTTAGTGCATACGCTAAATGCATTCGAGAGACCTGCGACAGGGGTATAGTTAGGATTTCCTAATTTCTGTTTCACTTGAGGACAAGTAAAATTCAGGTTTGGGGGTATTTGATGAGTGCCAAATATTGCATATTTATACACCTTTTTATTGGCATTTAACTCATCTTTTGTGCTCAAGAATCAGATATTATCCCAGATTCTGTGTTTTCTTTGTTTTCAAGAATAAATATTTGTATTAATTAATTTTGTGTTTTTAGGTAATAAATAAAGTTCGGAGAATCTGAGGAGCCAAAAGAGCAGAAAATTGGAGACAAGCGTCTATGGAACAGAAAGCCGAAGCCCGCGCGCAACAGTTGTAACCCAACAAGGAGCAATCCATCTACAAGACATGGGCCCAAGCTATCCAAGATCCGGCCCATAGCCCGGATCCGAGCCCATCCACCCCGAGCCATTGAGATCTCACCTAGCTACATCCTACGGTCACTCCTTCGCTCACATCATTTCTCGCTGCTCCCGTTCAACACCAAATCGCCCCAATTCTCCCTCGGCCGTTCAGATCTAACCCGCCACATCCAACGCTCGTTGCGTCCTTCCCATCGTCCCTTGCTGTGCCCGCCTCACACCCTAGTTGCCCATACCTACACCATCGACAAAACCCATCGACCTAACCTCATTTCTTCCTCCTTCTTCTCTTTCTTCACCCAACAACTCTGCAGAACCCATACCCCTTCTCTCCCGACCATACCATGGCAGAGCGGAGCGCGCCTCCATCTCCATCTCTTGTCGCCATCACCACTAGCTCCATCAACCACCTTCACCGCCACCTCTAGTTTTAGTTATCTCTCGCCTAGCCTCTCTCATAACCCTAGAGGCTATGTAAGAGATAAATGGAACTAGGGTTAGGTTTTGTTCCATCAATCAAGGAAGTCAAGACAAATTGACAGAGAGAGAGCACCGATTCGAGGATTGAGCGACGTGGGTGAGAGGTTATTGCTTTCAATTTCTGTTTTGAGAGAATTAGGGTTTTGAGTTTATGCATGTATAAATAGGTTTGGCCTGTGTGTGAAAAACCTTATGCCTGGGCTAGCCAGAGCACCAATAGCAGTTTAATTTGTATTTTGTTTTAATTATGTTCTAATTCAGTTTACCAGGGTGTTTGATGAAACCCCTGATTTTCATATGAAGCATATCTACATTAGGTTTTGTTCTTGCTGTGTGATATTTTGTATGATTAGTAGTTAACTAATGAGGCTTATGAGCCTGTGATGAGCTGTACTGTAAGAAGACAGCTCATACTAGGGGTTAATTAGCATAACTAGTTAATAAACATCTGGTTTAGACTTTCATGGGAAAGCTCAAGAACATAGCTTCAATTAGATTGCCTTCACATGAGATTAGAGGTGGATTCACCACCCTGGTGCTCTCCAACTTGTTATAATCCATTGTGCTGCCTTAGTTTAGAGTCACATCTACACCCAGTCGTATCGACAAACCTTAAACTCTGTCACTTCTAGAAATCAGTAAGCTAAGCCTTTGATCAACTCTACAGCACCACAAGTCTTTGTGGATCGACCTGTATTTGCCATGTTTTACTTTGTAGACACCGTGCACTTGCGGTTTAACATGTAGGCGAAAAATAAACCACTTCCTAAGCCTACCACGCGCCTAGGCTTGCAAAACATGCAACCTAGGCAAAATTGGCCACGCATGCCATTGGCACATGCCAACACGCTCGTTGGTAGCTTTTCCTACCAGGGCGCGACCCAAATTGGCCACGCATGCCATTGACACATGCCAACACGCTCGCTGGTAACTTTTCCTACCAGGACACGACCCAAATTGGCCACGCATGCCATTGGGACATGCCAACACGCTCGCTGGTAGCTTTTCCTACCAGGATGCGACCCAAATTGGCCACGCATGCCATTGGCACATGCCAACACGCTCGCTTGTAGATTTTCCTACCAGGCCGTGACCCAAATTGGCCACGCATGCCATTGGCACATGCCTACACGCTCGCTGGTAGCTTTTCCTACCAGGCCGTGACCCAAATGCATGCCATTGGCACATGCCAACACGCTCGCTGGTAGCTTTTCCTACCAGGTCGTGACCCAAATTGGCCACGCATGCCATTGGCACATGCCAACACGCTCGCTGGTAGCTTTTCCTACCAGGCCGTGACCCAAATTGGCCACGCATGCCATTGGCACATGCCAACACGCTCGCTGGTAGCTTATCCTACCAGATCGTGACCCAAATTGGCCACGCATGCCATTGGCACATGCCAACATGCATCGCTGGTAGCTTTTCTTACCAGGACATAGCCCTAATGGCCATGCGTGCCATTGACACATGCCAAACACGCACGCTGGTAGCCTAACTTGCAAACCGTGCAACCTACCACCAAGGCATTCCGCACACGCCATTGGCACTTGCCACACACACCACTAGCAGCTCTGGCATTGCCACTTACACTCAACGTACAACCTACCACCAAGGCATTCCGCACATGCCATTGGAACATCCCACACACGCCACTAGCAGCTCTGGTATTGCCACTTGCACTCAAGGTGCAAACCGCAACAAAGGCATTCCGCACATGCCAGTGGCACATTCCACACGCGCCACTAGCAGCTCCACTTGCACTCAAGGTGCAACCAACACTCGAGACATCAACACAAACTGGGGGATGCTTTCTAGGGTTTTGGTTTGGCGGTCACAGCATGCAGCGTACACTACGCTCACATTAAGAAAGCGTGAATAGGAATAAAGCGGTCAAATAAATGAGGAAATAATGGTGAAAACGTTTTCACCCATAAACACCATGCGATTACCACCTCCTCCCATTATTTCACCCTTTACTCTCTTCCTTCATGAGGCCAGGGTACGTTTCAATCTCGACTTGTATAAATAGGTCTTACCTATTTCCACCAGACAACAAGTCTCGGTCAGGAGAAAAATACAACACTCTCAGAAAAGGCAACTTTGCAAGCTCTCCAAAAAGCTTTCATCTCTTGCAAGCTTCCTAAGCATTCACTTTCTGATACAAGTCGAGACACTTCTCTCCCTGCACTATTCTGGTCTCAACACCTTTCTTTGCTTCCTCTCCCAAATCAACCCTTCTCCTCCACTTTGTGATCGAAGCAAGTCTGGAACGGCCATTTCTTGGTTTAGGCCGGACTTGTACAGATTGATATCTCGAATCTATAAAGTGCTCATGTGCAGCACATTTGTTTAGGGTTTAAACCAGTTTCTCACTCACCTACCGAATTTACCAAAATTAGCGGAAATGATTTTTACTCATAAACAATTGGCGACCAGAGCGGGAGGTTCGATCTTTCGGTTACAATGTCAATTTTCAACCAGTGATCTCATTTTTCGACCCAGATGTAAAGATGGTAGAGGAAGGCGATCCACTCCGAGTCGGCTACCCGACGACTCGATTATCAGTCATGACACGACAAGGGATGACTGGGTACTTTCCACGACAGTGTTCCCAGAGGATAGAAGTAGACGATCCGCCCAAGGATCAATGGCTTGGTTATCACACAGCTCATTGACGACTGGGGACTTTCCACGATGGTGTTCCCGAGGATAGAAATAGACGATCCGCCCAAGGATCAATGGCTCGGTGCTTATCGACACTCGAACGACTGGGGACTTTCCACGACAGTGTTTCCCATAAAACTAGGTTGTGCACCTTAAGGTTTCCTTTTCATCAAGAGACCTAAAAACCAAGTAAGTCCTACCTAGACAAGATATATGGTTCGCTCTTTCAAGTTTTCACGCGAATGATAAAGCCAATAGCCATGTTATGTTTCACCCCATGTCATCTACCAAACACACGGTTCCATGGTTTTCCTGGGATGCTTGCAACACTTTCAATCATAACCAAGACAATATCATTTCCAAATACAATTCATTCCAAGAGAATAATCCCAAACCATCAAGGTAACATTTATCTCATCAACCCTGAAAAATCCGTAAAATCAAAACCATAAACCAAAGTTTCCATTTGCTTTTCAAAAAAAAAAAAAAAACTAAAAATAAGAAGTTCAAAATACGAGAAATGTATTCAAGGAAAGTTTTCAACAGCGGCTTGCTCCTCTTAGCAAAGGCCTCCCTCGTGCTCGAGAGCCGCCCTTTTCAACTTCAATGCTGCACAATTTTTTGAATTCCGCTTCTCGCTTCTTCACCATGTCTCATGAAGGACCTCCGAATGTTTCGACCGAAACTTCTCGACCTCAGAGAAACCTTCAACGAACCAAAGAACGTTGAATTCAAAGTTTACACACATGTCACGATAGAACCTCCACCGAGATTACATCCCCGAAACGGTATGACCATCACGTTGCACATGTCGTCAATTAAAGACAAAGCTTCCTCCACCGCTACTGAGACGCGCTTGCCGGACGCTGCTTACCGTGACGCGCTTGCGACGACGCTGATACCGAGACGCGCATGCCGACGCGCATGCCGGCACATGCCACACGCGTATGCCAGCCACAATACCACACTCTGCGCTAACGGCTTGCATCCTTCCATCGCTAACATCTTGCGCCCTTCCAGCACCATCTCCTCCGCTCCACAACCAGCCAAAGAAGCGCCATCCTCACCCTTCGAAACAATTGCCATGGCTCGAGCACTCCGTGATCAAACCGTGCCATCTCTCAACGCGATACACTTACGATCACCAGAACCAGAGACGCTTCCGCCACCCAACGTTTCTTCAAGCACGATAGCTCCAACCGTCACCAGAGACGATACTCCACCATCAGAGCAAGGTATTGGAAGAGCCGGAAGAAGCCTACCTTCTTTTACCACTGTTGATTCAATGAAAAGACAAAAGGCACTTCAGCAGGACGTGCGTTTATAGATGAAGAGGCTCGCGTTGCTCTTGAACGCCCAATAGAAGGGAATCAGCAATCCAATTTCATCACACGTAAAGATCGGGAACGACTTCTCCAAAATCGAGGCAAAGTTATGTGAGATTCTATATTTCTCCAAGGCGTAGCGTCAAGGCATATTTGCATCCCTCAACCGCACTGCATCAGGAAAGCAGCTTTTTCCATCCAGGGAAGCCGTTCCCAAACCTCAACCTCTCATGGAAAGCAGATCGATAGATGGAACTGGGGACTCCTAACCAATGTATTGTAAACGTCAAGGCTCTGAGAGTTTCAAGGCGCCGTTTTGACGTTCTCTCCGGAAGTGGCTCCACTTCAACATTCTCCAGCAGCAGCTACGCTTCAACGTTCGCTTCAGCAACCGCTCCGCTTCAACGTTCGCTCCAGCAGCCGCTCCACTTCTGCGTTATCTCCATAAGATGCCGCATTTGGCTCCTTAAGTTTCAACGTCCTCTGCAAGAGCCGAAGCCGCTTCAACACCACTCCTTCTTGCAAAGGTTCGTGCCACCACACTCCCCACGTCAAGGATCATGATCGCAGCCAGCCAACCTTCGTAGTCGTGGCCACCTTTTGATCCACCCGCCATCCTCAAATCATCATGAATACATAATAACCGCGACCGAGTACCTTACCAAGTGGGTTGAAGTTGTCTCTCTGAAAGGAACCACTGGATCCACGATCGCGGCGTTCTTCAAGGAACACATCATCTGCCGTTTTGGCGTACCTAAACACGTCATCACCGACAACGGCACGCCTTTTGCTAACAAGCAAGTACATGAACTACTTGAGAGGTACGACATTAAAACAAGTCTTCTCTACCATCTACTATCCCAGAGAAATGGGCAAGCCGAAAGTACCAACAAGACTCGATCCGAATCCTCGGCCCGAAACAAGACACGACAATCCCGGACTGGCACGAGCAATTTCCAATGGCTCTCTCGGGCGTCAGAGCATCTCCTAGAAGCTCCACCGGCATGTCTCCCTACTCACTCGTCTCACGGTCTGGACGCGATCCTCCCACGAAATCAAGATCCCGTCTCGCTTAATCGCGCCGCACAAGTGGACCTCGGTGGAATGAAGCCAAACACTCAATGCCAGAATCGCAAAACTAGATATTATAGAATCCATAAGATCCCTCAAGCGGAGGAACATGCACAAGCATACGAAACAGGATTTCCAGGGCGTACAATGACCATGTAAAATCCGTGGTTTTTAAGGAAGGAGATCTGGTGCTAAAAACCGCCAAAAACATCCAAAGCAAGATGCATCGGCACCAAGTTTTCTCCCAAATGGGAAGGGTCGTACATGATCACTAAAGCGTATGACAAAGGGTTACTACAAGATTATCAAAGAAGATGGGGAAAGATAGAGGCGGTCATCTACGGAAAGTGTCTTAAGGCATACTACGCCTAATCACTTCCCCGCAACATGCTACATCAAAAATAGAGGAGCCTTCAAACTTCGTGATACAAGTCAGAAAATCCCATCTAATAAATTATAATCCCTACAAAATATCATCTTCAAGGACCATGATATCTTTCAGTCCTACTCTTCAAGTATCGAGTTAACTCTTCAATCCTCGGAGACTCCAAGGCCAAAGCTTTCTCCTCTTCCAAAGATGGCTTTTGTGGCGGGAATCACACCAAAGAAGAATACCACTTTGTCGACCTTCACAATATTGAGACGATGCCGCAACCACTAATATTAAACTCCAAGGATTCACAGTGGACACCATGTTCTCCCACCTTTGAATGGCGACTCAGCAAAGACGGATGGACATATTCTCCATCTCAGCAATCATTGGCAAAAGACAGTTCACTACGGAAACCAAGGCGGACGAATAACACTTCACTACGCTCCTGGTAGCGATATGACCGTATGTCTTCCATATCCTCGTATAAAGGACCACGAATTCTTTTCGCACCAGGAAACCGCCAACATTCCGATAATTGGAGGAGAGACACCTCATACGAGTCCCAAACGACGAACCTGCATAGGGGTATTCATGACAAGAGAGCCCTAAATCGGCGTTATCCAAGTCTGCAAAGCAGTCAACAAGGTTGGATTTGAAGGGAGGGGAACGACTAGGTCATCCTCGTCGATAACGAACGCATGCTGCTCCAACGGGATATCTCTGCACAAAAGGAAAATTTTCCATTCATCAAACAAGCGGTAAAGCGTACGTCGGTCCACCAAAGAAGAAGAAAACATACCGGTATGATTTTCGTAACCCGAATAACCTTTTTTGGGATGCTCCTGCCAGAGTCAGACCTCGCGCCTTCACCTGGAGAACCTGGCTGGTTAGAAGATGGTTCGTCTCTGTGCGACATGACAAAGAGAGAAACTCAACAAGAAGAACCCTTTCTCAAACGAGGGAGATGATGCAATTACGTTAGGTATGAATACAGAACCTTAAAAAAGGAAAGGAAGCAATGAGGGACATAACGCTTCCAGATTTTAGCATGGTAATGCCCTGATTGAAGCCGCGCGCGTGAAGGAAGGCAAAACAAGGAAACTTTTCTATCTTTAGAAACACCTATTCCCTCCTTGTTTACACCGGTCCCGCCAGCTAGCACAATCAGCTTCCCCACCTTCCGGCGGTCCCACCAGCTAGCACGCTCAGTTTCCCAACTCACGCCCAACTTACCAACGTCGCCCAAGTTGCTCCGGTCCCACCAATTGTGCCAACTTCCCAATGACCGCCCAAGTCGCGCCAGCTAGCACACTCAGCTTCCCCACCTTGCGCTGGTCCCGCCAGCTAGCACGCTCAGTTTCCCAACTCACGCCCAACTTCCCAACGTCGCCCAAGTCGCACCGGTCCCACCAATTGTGCCAACTTCCCAATGACCGCCCAAGTCGTGCCAGCTAGCACACTCAGCTTCCCCACCTTGCGCCGGTCCCGCCATCTAGCACGCTCACTTTCCCTACTCGCGCCAACTTCTCAATGCCGCCCAGCTTCCTGTCTCTCAATGATGTTGACTCCCCATCGTCCCGGCCTCCCGATTTGTGCAAAAATCGCCGAGGCAAGGATTCCAAATCCTATTTATAAAAAGTTCGGACAAGCCTCCTCAATTCTCTTTACGATTTGTCACTGATAGTTTGTCACCATCTTATGCTTACCTCGCAACAAAGCTCATGTTCGAGATAAGCGGGGACTTAATGTTGTTGGTGGTTTTTAAACAAAGGGTAAAATCGTAAAACCCCAAATAACCTAATGTCACCGGTGACACATTTATTAGAACATTTAATGCATATAGTCAGTAATTAATAGGGGGTATTTTTTCAAATTAGGGTTACAACGAACAAAACCCTAATTCCCCCTCTGTGCTAATGGCAAATCATGCCAGCCACACCTAGCCCAAGCTAGCCGCGCCATGCCAAACGCACTCTGCCTTGGCCCTAGCTATGCTAGTCACACCAAAACGCGCCAAAGCATGCCAACCATGCTAGCCGCACCTCCGTGCCAATGGCAAATCATGCCAGCCACACCTAGCCCAAGCTAGCCGCACCTTTGTGCCAATGGCAAATCATACCAGCCACACCAAACGCGCCAACGCATACCAACCATGCTAGCGGCACCTCCGTGCCAATGGCAAATCATGCCACCACACCTATCCCAAGATAGCCGCACCTCTGTGCCAATGGAAAATCATGCTAGCCACACCAAAACGCGCCAAAGCATGCCAACCATGCTAGCCGAACCTCCGTGCCAATGGCAAATCATGCCATCCACACCTAGCCCAAGCTAGCCGCGCCATGCCAAACGCACTCTGCCTTGGCCCTAGCTATGCTAGTCACACCAAACGCGCCAAAGCATGCCAACCATGCTAGCCGCACCTCCGTGCCAATGGCAAATCATGCCATCCACACTTAGCCCGAGCTAGCCGCGCCATGCCAAACACACTCTGCCTTGGCCCTAGCTAAGCTAGCTCACGCCACGCCAAGCCAAGCACTCGCTTGGCCCTAGCTACGCTAGTCACGCCACGCCAAGCCAAGCACCCTTACCTTGGCCCTAGCCACGCCATGCCAAAATGGCGCCCGCGCCTAGGCTTGCAAACCATGCAACCTAGGCCAAATTGGCCACGCATGCCATTGGCACATGCCAACATGCTCATTGGTAGATTTTCCTACCAGTGGCGCTAAACCCAAATTGTCCACGCATGCCATTGGCACATGCCAACACGCTCGCCGGTAACTTTTCCTACCAGACGCGACCCAAATTGGCCACGCATGCCGTTGGCACATGCCAACACGCTCACGATAGCGTTTCCTACCAGGACGCGACCCAAATTGGCCACGCATGCCATTGGCACATGCCAACACGCTCGCCGGTAGCTTTTCCTACCAGGACGCGACCCAAATTGGCCACGCATGCCATTGGCACATGCCAACACGCTCGATGGTAGCTTTTCCTACCAGACGCGACCCAAATTGGCCACGCATGCCATTGGCACATGCCAACACGCCGCGGTAGCTTTTCCTACCAGACGCGACCCAAATTGGCCACGCATGCCATTGGCACATGCCAACATGCTCACCGGTAGCTTTTCCTACCAGCCGTGACCCAAATTGGCCACGCATGCCATTGGCACATGCCAACACGCTCGCCGGTAGCTTTTCCTACCAGGCCGTGACTCCAAATTGGCCACGCATGCCATTGGCACATGCCAACACGCATCGCCGTAGCTTTTCCTACCAGGTCGTGACTAAATTGGCTACGCATGCCATTGGCACATGCCAACACGCCGCCGGTAGCTTTTCCTACCAGGCCGTGACCCAAATTGGCCACGCATGCCATTGGCACATGCCAACACGCTCGCTGGTAGCTTTTCCTACCAGGTCGTGACCCAAATTGGCCACGCATGCCATTGGCACATGCCAACATGCATCGCTGGTAGCTTTTCTTACCAGGACATAGCCGTAATAGCCATGCGTGCCATTGACACATGCCAAACACGCACGCTGGTAGCCTAACTTGCAAACCGTGCAACCTACAACCAAGGCATTCCGCACACGCCATTGGCACTTGCCACACACACCACTAGCAGCTCTGGCATTGCCACTTACACTCAACGTACAACCTACCACCAAGGCATTTCGCACATGCCATTGGCACATGCCATTGGCACATGCCACACACGCCACTAGCATCTCTGGCATTGCCACTTGCACTCAAGGTGCAAACCGCAACAAAGGCATTCTGCACATGCCAGTGGCACATGCAACACGCGCCACTAGCAGCGCCACTTGCACTCAAGGTGCAACCAACACTCGAGACATCAACACAAACTGGGGGATGCTTTCTAGGGTTTTGGTTTGGCGGTCACAGCATGCAGCGTACACTACGCTCACATTAAGAAAGCGTGAATAGGAATAAAGCGGTCAAATAAATGAGGAAATAATGGTGAAAACGTTTTCACCCTTAAACACCATGCGGTTACTACCTCCTCCCATTATTTCACCCTTTACTCTCTTCCTTCATGAGGCCATGGTACGTTTCAATCTCGACTTGTATAAATAGGTCTTACCTATTTCCCCCAGACAACAAGTCTCGGTCGAGAGAAAAATACAACACTCTCGAGAAAAGGCAACTTTGCAAGCTCTCCAAAAGCTTTTATCTCTTGCAAGCTTCCTAAGCATTCACTTTCTAATACAAGTCGAGACACTACTCTCCCCTGCACTATTCTGGGTCTCAACACCTTTCTTTGCTTCCCTCCCCAAATCAACCCTTCTAGTCCACTTTGTGACCAAAGCAAGTCTGGAACGGCCATTTCTTGGTTTAGGCCGGACTTGTACGATTGATCTCTCGAATCTATAAAGTGCTCATGTGCAAAGACATTTGTTTAGGGTTTAAACCAGCTTCTCACTCACCTACCAATTTACCAAAATCGGCGGAAACGATTTTTACCCATAAACGGTTACATACCTCGGACTTTGGTTCCCACTATATATATACAAAACCGGAACGCACTCGGACATGCACATCATACTTCCAACACGGAACAGGATAGGACCAAACCGGCTTGGCTGGACCGGATCGGGTGGACCGGGTTGGGACAATTCGGACCCAACCGGGTTGGAATAAGTCGGACCGAACCGGGTTGGCGTTGGCACCAGATCTCCTTTCCCATACAGAAGATCTCCTTTCCCTCTTCTCTCTCGGATTCTCATTCCTTCCTCCTCGGATTAATTCTCACAACACAGATTATATATATTAATCAATCGCCGCACAAACAACATACAAATACAATATAATTGTTCGATTGATTATGGTGCAACAAAAATTCGAGGCAATTTTCACCACGGATTTAACAGGAAAACAAAGAAAAAAAAATAATATATAGGGGACATTAGATCCAACTTATCTGATTCGCAATTTCGACATTAGCTTGACGATGATTGCATAAATGATTGTTGATGCAAACCTGCACCCCAACTTTTTCTTTTAATCGGAACACTTTGAAGATGATTACAATAAATAAATAAAATAAAATCAATGGATTAAGAGATCGTGCTTGGTAACGTTTTACAGTAGAATAATATGGAAGATATAGAGGCAGAGAGTTTCAATATCATAGTATTAGTTTGGGTTACAAGGATACAATAATATATATATACGTGAAAAGGCAAACCCTAGCTGGGCTGCACATTTATGGGCCGTAGGCCCTACAACAGATAAAGTATAATATGATTCTCATGACGAGACTTATGGTGATAAGGAATTTCACTGCAAAATTTACGTAATGTAAGAGTTTAAAGTGAAGAATAAAATGTTAAATTTAAGGGTATACCCTATTTTCCCTTTTGGTCCATGTAAGAATTTGGTGATAAAATTATGGATGTAAGAATTCAGTGATCAAGTCTTATGAGACAAGAAAAAATGATAATTTCTAATAAGGGTGTAATTCTATACATATTTAACGATCTTAAAAACTCATCGGTGTTCAATTAGGATATGTAAGGAATCATTATCTATCCATGGTATTCAATTTGGATTTTTTTAGATTCTACAATTATCCTAGGTATTCAATCCATTCAAGATTTCATAGGATAATTGAGGAGCAAGATATACAAGGATTCTTATAGATATTTGCAGTTAAAATATGTATGTTATTATCTCATGCTAATCTCAACCCAAACCACAAAAATCTCAAGGATTCTTATGGACAATTGTTTTTTTTTTTGGTTTTCTTTTTCAGTCGCATCATGCTATGTTTTTCCACCACCACCCCCACTACTACCACTACCACTACCAACCACCACATACCACCAAACATCATGTGCACTACTACCACCACTATCACCCATCAACAGCGGTTACCAACCACCACCCACCAGCACCGACTACCTACACCGTCCGCCAACCACCACCAACAACAACAACAATAACCACCACCACCACACACCAATCACAACTGCCACTACCACCTCTACACCACTACCCACCATCTCAACTTATGGACGGTTTTTTTTTGAAAGGGAAACACGATAACCTTGATTTTTTTCAACTATATTACAATTTGGTAATCCATTTCAATTTCTATAAATCTAAACTAATCCTAACTTAATCGGTTTTAATCCAAAATTATATATCTATAAAAATATCATAAATTTATTTAAGAAACATTTCTCGTAAAACTAATCTATTTGTATCATAGATCATGATCCAATATACCCTCTGTAAGTGTTTTTTTAAATGATATATGGATTCCTAAATTTGTATAATGGGTGCATGGTGTGGTGTCTATTTTTTCATTACACCACATATTAGCTAAAATTTATTCAAAAACTATATATGAAACCCACTCACCTGATGCCAATATACAAATATAATTACACTTTCTTACTACTCAAAATATAAATATAGTATCCCACAGTGTTTTTATTATGGTTCCTTTAAAATAACACCGATTTTGTGATTTTGTGAAATGCAAATAAAGAAATAAGCAAACAAATAAGATAGAAGAGAGATATTGGTTAAGGATTTCCATACTAACATTTGAATTGATATTTAATCAACTTTTATCAAAGACCCTAATACCTTGATCGCAAGAATATCCCAAAATGCATCAACAAACACATTAAAAGATGCGAATATGAATTCTACCTAAAGGAACAACCTAACGTGTAAAAGCACTAATCAAGTTTATTATTAATCATATTATGCTAAAATATCACTATTCAAAAACTAGTGACAAAACAATCAATCAATCATAAAACAATATTTTCAGAGAATTGCAAACCAAAACTAATTATGAATCAAAGAATCATGAAATCCAACTATTCCATAACCAATAATAAACTTAAGTACTCATATTCAAGGAGTTCATCACAAGAAGAAAAAGAAGTCTCATGTTTCAAAACCCTAGAACCCAATGGAGATATATCTAGGTTTAGAGAAAAAGTTCTATGATAAGATACTTTCCCAAAATTAGGTTGATTCTTAAAACCTGTCTCTAAGAAAGCCCAGGAGGAAAAAATATGTTTTGGGTCCGGGGTATGGTCGCCGGACTTTCATTGTTTTCAATCTGCATTTCCCATCAACCTTAACTTATATTGAATGACAGCCCAGTTGGCAGCAACAACTTTCATAACACTCCCATGCCAAAGCACAAACCACCAAGTGCAATATCTCCTCATTACCCCCGCTAAATACACATTCAATGAAATCTTGCCCTCGCATAGCCAATTCCGGCAACATTCTGAGACCATTACCACCTTCCCGGTGTTTTAATAACCAGGTAGTCTATGTGAATTTGAATTTTCGAGACATGGATTATGCACTAAAAAGCTGCTCAAATCACTTCCTTCCCCGCCGCAACGATACACATACACAAAACCTATTCGCTTAAGAACTTCATTGCAAAATCCCACCTTCTTTAGCTCCGAATTCAATGGCACAACCACCATCAGAACCTCCGTTTTCTCATAAAATAGAACCATAATCTCATGTTGTTCTATGCTTGTCTTAACCAAGCCAAGTCTCTTGTGACTTGGATCCTTGAGACTCATGGCACCGACTGTTCAAAAAGGCAAGAACTTTGCAACAACATAATCTTAAGTCGCAGAGAATAGAGACCCTTATTCTAGGGAGTGTATAAAGAGGGAGGTGCCCCTGAGTAATTTTTGGTCATAGGTAAAGAAGAAATCTTGGATTTGAGCGAGTTCCACTTTTTGCTCCAAATGACCAAAACACCTATAAAACTCAAATTCACATAAGATACTAATTCACATGAAAATAAAGAAAGAAAGCATAAATACTAGATATTAAATACGGTGTATTCTACACCTATCATCGATTCCCCACACTTAGAAAATAAAAATACAACAACTTGTCACCGAGGCTACTACCTTTTTAGCATAAATAACAAGCCTTTAAACAGGTGTCCCTAGTGGACGAGTTATAGTCTCGTGAAGGTTTACTAGCGATATACCTACAAAACCTATATTTCAAACTCCGTCTATTCGTGACAAATCAATGAACGAATCAAATTGACTATACCTTAAATTCAATTCAAATATTAGTAAATAAACTCTAATTAGATAGTTGAATGACAATAACTAACAAACCACAATCACAATGAAAAGATTAAGAAGATGAATATAGATGTAGATGTTGGGCGAATATTCACAAGTGTCTCGATGTTTCCTATATCAAGGTCATCAAGCAGATGAACCTAATCCTATTGGATTGAGCTACTTGGTGCCGAATGCTTCAAATCAATTGGCATACAAGGGAACCAAAAGTGACTTTATTCAACACAATAATAATTTTTTTTTTTTTTTATGATTGGATCAAACTGGATCCAATAGACGGCATGATTGATCTTTGGATCCAAGCGCATGCTTCTTGTCAGCAAGTACATGATAGTTGCCTTGGATCCCGATTCCACGCTTTTATACTACGTTTCACACATACCGCTATTCCCAAGTGTCTTTTTATTCCGCTTTGGTCTAATTGATCTTTTTTTTATTTTTTTATGTAACTCAACCACTTATTTCATCCTAGCAGTATATCATGTTAATTTGTGATTTCTATTTGGTGTCAAAAACAAACTATACAAACATATAAATGCTCCCCACACTTAAACTTCACATTGTCCTCAATGTAAAACCGAAAGTTCTGAATTCTGACGTAATAGCAGAAAAACGCAAAAACTGTGCAAATTGGTAAGAATTTGGAAAACTCCATTTCACAAAAGTTGTTCATCTACGTGTTTTCCTAAAATTTCATGTTTTGATAAACGGTCTGACAGTTATGGTCTCTGTACTGAACTATCTTTTCTCGATATTCCTCAGAATCTTCTAAGATAGATTACTACTTTAAAACATAGGGGTATTATGATATGAAAACAGTAAAAAAATAAATAAACGAAACAAAAATAAAATAAAAACAAAAGGATAAGAGATACAAAACCGTGGGTTGCCTCCCATTAGCGCTTGTTTTATAGTCACCACCTGACTATATCCTTTGCAAGATTCATTCCCCATATACTCAATAACTGATTGGGGATCCGTCCATAGAACTCTGTTTTGCAAATACTAGCTTCACACAAATATTAGTACAATAAAGCAAAAGTGAAGCTATGAACCGATAAAAACTTCCCCACACTTATTCTTGTCCACACTTGAAGTGTATAAAGAATATAGAAGTCGGGTATTCAAAGTTTAATGGCGGAAAACGAAACAAAGTCATTCAACAATGTTTTCAAGGAGGTAAAGGAGAAGAAAACAATAGCAAAGGGTTAGATAAACCTTTCACAATCTCTTGTATCACGGAATCCTCTTCATCCTTGAAAACTCTGCGAATTATTCATATCATGGTCCTCTATCAAACCTTGCAACCATTCATTATCGACATAAACATCATCATTACAATCATATGCAAGCCTCAATTGGGTCTTCCATTAGCTATTCTCAAACATATTCCTCCTTTTGTTGTAAGGCACATATTCTTTTCGGATCCAAATTTTATTATAAGAAACTTTTTAGAACACTAAATGCATCGATCTTGATCCCAAAAAGACTCCTGGAGATGTCACCATGAGTTGTCGTATCATAATCACTGACTATCATAGTCAATCCTCGGTGAATTTAGTGTTGCTAAAACTCATCCTTTTGAATAGGTGAATGATAAATTCACTAAATTATGAGACAAAACTAATATATTGAATCAAAGAATCATGCTTTCAGGAAATCCAACTATTCCATAACCAATAATAAAACTTAAGTACTCATATTCAAGGAGTTCATCACAAGAAGAAAAAGAAGTCTCATGTTTCAAAAACCCTAGAACAAAAGTAGAAGTCTCCCTAATGGAGATATATCTAGGTTTAGAGAAAAAGTTCTATTTATATGCTTTTCTCCCCATAAGGATACTTTCCTCAAAATTAGGTTGATTCTTCTCAAAACCTGTCTCTCTAAGTAAAACTAGTATCTATTTGTATCTCTATAGATCATGATCCAATATACCCTGTAAGTGTTTTTTTTAAATGATATATGGATTCCTAAATTTGTGCACCTAATGGGTGCATGGTGTGGTGTCTATGTGGACATTTTCATTACACCGACATATTAGCTAAAATTTATTCAAAACTATATATGAAACCCACTTTTGTTTCACTCCGGTGCTACGTGGTGCCCACGTGACTTTATTCTTAAAAAAGAAGTGAAAAATATTGTAGACCCCTTACTATATGGGTCATATACTATGAAACTCCACAAAATGGATCCCTTAATGATCTACTCCATACTTTAGGAAAAATATCATTACTAGGCCTAAATATCAATTTCTCTTCAAATCTATCCCATAATTTTATATTACGTATTTTTATAATGACAAAACTAACCTTTCCCATATATATCACAGGAAACTCATAAGATATTTTCATCTCCAATTTCGTTTTCTCTCTCCAATTCTTACAGAAACACACTCGAGGGTTCTAAATTTATTTCGAGCAGAGACAATCGATTGATTTTGAGCAGAGACAATCGATTATGTTTTTCAGTTTGTTTAAATTTAGGTTTGAAACGATTAAAGAATTCACTTAGGGATTCGTGAAGCTAGATTCGATTATATTTATCTTTATAGTTCGTGTATCCTTATCATGTTCATGCTGTTATCGAGGTTTTAGTAATCTCTTTCAGGAACGAGATAAACAAAAATTGTAAGAGTGTATGACACTCAAACAACACTTCGAAGATCTAGGAAAACACACTGATCAAGGAAAACACACTTTATCTTTCAATTGCGCAATTGTGAGAGTGTATGGCACTCAAACAACACTTCGCAGATATAGGAAAACACACTGATCATACCTCCAACTCTTTTTGTAGTCGTATCTTCATAGTTTTGTGTGGCGTTAGACGGAAATTGTAACTCAAGGGCTTTGAAACTCGTTATGGAAAGGTTCGAGGAGATATTCGAAGAATGCGAAGCTTTCAAAAGAGAATTGAAAGTCGTGAAGGAGTCCATACCATTGTAAGTCTTTCAAACAATAAACACTTATGATCCTGAGTTTTGAACGAAACCAACTAGCTAACTTATATTTGCTTTGTGTTTTCAGTGGGGGATGACTCGTGTCGGATATGAGACTATCCATGGAAAAAAGTTTGAGCTCGATGATTGCTACTGTATCTTGGAAATTACTACCTATGATTACAACCTATATGATTAAATGTTTAAGTGCAACGTTGTTATCTATTGTATTTCATTTCCTTCAATGTAACACTATGAAAGATGTATGCCTTTTATGATTCAGTGAAATGATTTTATGAAACCAATAAAAATATATATATAACAATCCAACTAAAGAGTTGTTAGGGAAAATAAATGTCGACAATGATGACTTCTCCCAAAAAATTTAATGGTAGGTTAGAGTCGTTAAGGTATATGAATAGCCTCATGACGATGGTATGAGTTACATTTAGACTGAGGTTTTTGGTTACAGATCGTCAAGGTATAAACGCACAACAACAACGACTCTTCCTGATCCAAGTTAGTCAGAGCCGTTAGGGTGTATCATATTACCCTGACAATTTTTCATAACCTGTAAAAGTTGTAGGTTTGAGTCGTCAGTTTTGGTGTCAAGACAATGACGACTTTGTAGAGTCGGCAGGGTATACAACCCCCGACAATGACGACTCTTTCTCTCCATTGTTATATAGTGTCTATGAATCAAGTTTACCTGAGTATTTTGAGCTTCAGATTCTTCAATTTGAGGATTGGTTTCTTCATTTTGAGAAATAGGATCTTCATTTGCAGTCTCATTTAAGGCTTCCTCACATCTCTTGGTCATATATCCAATTCATATATCCATCAACATAATCATTTCCCCCACCAGATAATTTAAGATAATATTATCCGATTCATAAGAGAATTTAAGATAATAACATCTCTTTGTTATTTGAATAGGATCTTCATTTGCAATCTCATTTAAGGCTTCCTCATATCTCTTGGTCATATATCCAATTCATATATCCATCAACACAATCATTTCCCCCACCAGATAATTTAAGATAATATTATCCAATTCATAAGAGAATTTAAGATAATAACATCTCTTTGTTATTTGAACATTCCCCAACATCATTTCCCTCAATAGAGTCACTCATTTCTACAAAATCCTAGGTTTTCCTCTTAAACCTCCTCTTCTTCTTCTCAACTAAAAAATCCAAAAATAGTTTTTTCTTAATTGTAATTCTAAAATCTGATTTTAATCTAACATAATCCAATGACACTAATTAACTTAACTATTATTAATACTAATCACACAGATGCAGTTTAGCCATTACATAAAATAGTTGGATAAGGGGTTCTTGAAATTAGGTTTGGGTGACTTTTTTTTTTGGTACCCTAGCTAAGGGCCCCAATTAGAAAATTACCGCAAGTGATGAGAGATCTCTGTGTCAGTGAAAATCTAAAAGGGATGTTACGAAACCTAAACTACTGTGGAAAAAAGAAGCAACAAAATATAACCCCAAAAATCAATTTATAGCACTGCAAAATTTTCTTGACATACATTCAAAATCCACTGATCCACTGCAAATCTATAAATTGAAAGAATAAAGAATACTGGTTCCTTCCTTTCATGAACATTTTTGGCAGTCCAATTGTCGTCATAATCCTAACCTGAATAACTTGCGAAACAACGAAAAACAGGATATTGATTCTTGAATGCATCTGCTCTGCCGCTTCCACGAAAACTAAAAAGATGAAAGAAAGAAATATTAGATTCACTTAAACGGCACACCATTCCTGGGGAAATTAATAATAAACTCTGGAAAAAATCACCTCGTCTGTAACTGATGGTGAGACGGTCTCCACTGCTTGATCAAAGTGTGTCTCGTTGATCATCCATTTCTTCATTTCAAAACCGACTTCACCCGACTTTTGCAACTTTCGCTTCTCCATCAGTGCAATCATGCCAGCTTTGTCAACCTGTAAAGACAAGCAGTATCTTTGAAGCTCATAACAAGAAGATAGACGGGAGCGTGTTGCCCTGGATCTCAAAATCATAATACTGAAGAGCAGTGTGTGCTTACCACTCTAGCAAGATCAGCTCCACTTAGATTATCATAAGCTTTCTTCAGACCGATAGCACCAAAATCTACTTCCTCAGATATTGGTTTACCCTTGCTAAGGGCTTTCAGAATCAACCCGCGTTCTTCTGGAGTCGGCAAGGGAACATAGATGTGTTTCCCTAGACGACCAGGTCTTTTGATAGCTTCATCCATCGCCTCCGGCCTACAAATACGTACAACAACAGGTTGTTTTGTTACATCCTAATGAACAGAAGAGTGTTTCTTTCTTCCTCTCCTTCTCCTATTTCTGTAATATGCAATTTAACAAGAATGGGGAAAGAGTGCACACCTGTTTGTAGCACCAATCACAAAAACACCGTTCCGTTTGTCTCCCCCATCTAGCTCTATGAGTAACTGCAATCGCAACACAAACATCGATTTTAAACAACTTCTAGAAGGTCTAAACCTTCCTCGATATTTGCAGAGATCATAGAATACACAAAGGCAATATCAGACTGGCTCAAAAATATACTTGACCTGGGTCAAAATGCTCTCCATCATTCGCCGTCCTCCTTCCATTGGTCCTTGTCCCCGCTTTGGTGCTATTGCATCTACCTAAGAAGTGAAGCAACACCTTTTAAAAGTTGCAAAATCAAGAACAATAAACTTCCTTGGCAACACACGAGGCAGAACGGAATAATTGTATATGTCAGGTCAGAATTAATTCAGTTTGAGATTCTACGATACAAGTTACTCTAAATATATATGTCAGGTGTGATTCCCAACTTAAGACATGAAACTTACAAGGTGTAAGAAAACTCTGCGTACCTCATCAAAGAAAAGAATGCAGGGAGAACAAGTCCTAGCACGACGGAATATTGTTCGAACTGCCAACTCACTCTCTCCAATCCACATACCCAGAAGTTCAGGGCCCTAAATGATCACCATAAATAATATCGAATAGTGAATACGTAAGGAATAACACTAGGAAAACCAGAGAGTTTGAGAAAAGAAAGATACCTTAACGTGGATGAAATTTGCCTTTTGTGGTGCCTCATTCGCTACAGCCTTTTAATATTGTTGCAATTGAAGTTTTACCACAACCTGGAGGCCCATAAAGCAAAAATCCTTGCTCAAAACCTACACCAAATTCCTGAAGAATACAAGCACATGGCTGTTAGACAGCGATATCATCGCACAAAACCGACGGCATAACCTATTTTAGATAGGCTATCATACTTGATAAGCTAATGCGAACAAGGATGAAATCGAGTATATTCATTTACCTCATATTCCTCGGGGTATTTTATACGACTGACAATATAATCGTCGAATTCCTTCCTCAAGAAATCAAGCCCTCCGATATCCTCCCACTTGACGTTAGGAATAGCTGAAAATCCTTCTCTTCTTAAAGATGGTTGAACCATTTTCACTGCTTCCTGTATATTTGCACGTAAACTATTTATAACATGTATGAGAGAAATAATAACTTTTTTATACTGGTTTTTTCACTGGAAAGATACAATATCTGTATGAGAGATACTTGCAAATCAAGACATTTTGGCAGAGAGATGAAAAATAATGAAAAAGGAAAACATGCATTGAAGTTACTACCCTTCATAACAAATGACACACATTACTTCTCCTAAGTCCTATGGGCTGATATCTGGCTCTGTTTGGCCATCCACGTCATCGTGAGCGCCTAACCATTCGACGTTTTTAAAGCGTCGCACTATTCGGCGTTTGATTACTTTTGAACGCCCAGAACGGTTCGGCGTTTCAATATCACCGTTAGATTTTGTAAGCGCGAACGGTTCGACGTTGAGACAACTTTTTTGAGCGCCGCACCATTGACGTTTCAATCTCGCCCGATAGTGCGGCTGCGAGCAAATGCTAGGAGAAATTAGCCAGGATTTAGTGTACTGCCCTTCATAACAAATGACACACATTAGACATGTGGAAAGAAAAAATTACTTCTCATAACCTCATGGTTGTTAAAAATTACCTCAAAATCAGTCATCCTTATATCGAGGTCTTTCCTCTCCCCTGGTTCCAACGGCCGATTCCACCAGTTGACTTTGGCCTCATCAGTATCGGGTTTTCTGCTATAACTAATCCTTTTCATTGCAAGATTGCCAGCCTCCGTAACCAATGCTGACAAGTCAGCTCCAACAAAACCGGGGGTAACTTCGGCAAGTTTTGCAAGATCAAAGTTCCAATCCTTGGAAAGATTAAGATTGCGTGTCAACGCAGATAAGATTTCAGCTCGTGCATTTTCATCAGGAACACCTAAACAAATCTCTCGATCAAATCGCCCAGGCCTTCTGAGAGCCGGATCCAGAGCATCAGGTCTATTTGTCGCTCCAATCACAAGAACATAACCGGCTTTTTTTCCATATCTTGCTGAACCTGATTTTTTTACTGACGTGGGCTCATCCATGCAAGTCAATAACTGTGTCAGAATTCGTTTCTCATAATTCGCTTGTAGAACATCTCCCCTATTTGAAGCAATAGCATCAATCTCGTCGATGAATACAACTGAAGGAGCTGTCCTGTATGCTTCTGAGAACAGATCGCGTATGTTCTCTTCGGATGCACCTGAAGCATTACATACATTAAATATTTCCAAACATACGCAACTGAAAGGAGAATCAAATCCAAACATTCTTCACGCACAGATAATTAACATAGCTGAACATAGATGTAAAGCTACAAGGAGTCGATCTTCTGGTTTACTTCAGCTAAATAGTAAACCTATGTTTGAAACTGGTAATGAAGTTCATGTCATACCTGCGATTCCAGTAACAAATTCAGCAGCAGCTCTCCTGTAAAAAGGAACTCCGGCTTCATTTGCAATGGCTTCAGCAAGTTTAGTTTTTCCACATCCAGGTGGTCCATGCAGCAAGATCCCAGCTGAGGGTTTAATACCCAACCCCTGAAGCACCTCCGGATTGCAAAGTGGAAACATTACTCCCCACTTCAACTCTTCCAAAACATCTTTTAATCCTCCGATATCCTTAAATCTCAGGCCTTCAGCTTCCTTGATGATCACTTCCTTATGATAGTCATTACTTTTCATCGATTTCCCATCTGTGACGGCACCACCCTTTGGAAAAGCTAATCTTCTTTGTCGCATAACTTTTAAAGCTTTTTTGACACGTTTACCAAACAGTTCGTTAGATTGTTGTTCATAATCTGCATATTTAGAACGAAGATGCTTAACAACTTCACGACATCCGAGTTCTTCACCAATATTGCATGATCCGATTCGATCAATTATTTCTTCTACATTAAATATTGAAGAAGAGGAATCATTGCCTCCAGTCATATTTCCAAAGCAGAAACTCTAGGCAGTTCCTTTCCAGAGAAAAAGAATGGTGAACAAACAATGTGCAATAGGTTGAAAGAGTAATACAACGTTTTCCCTCAAGGTATTTTCTTCCCTGGAAGTTGTACCCTTCTTCTACTCACTTGCAGCCTATTTATAGGTTGGCACTACTTCTAGTCAATCTAGGAAAGGAAACTCTCTTATGTTTGTAATCTTCTAAAAATAGGACTCCTAAGCTTTCCTTCTAGGATTAGGAAACTACTTCTTAAATTACTAGGAGGGGTATTCAATGGGCCTGTACTTAATTGGAAACGGATCAAACCTAGAGGTGGGAAATTCATCCTGCAGCTGCTTGCATGCTTAAAAATTTTCCACTCAAGTCAGACTTTTCTCCAAGTGAGAGACCATGGGGGAGATTGTCCCCAATGCCCACAGTAAAAAAGTTGAGTTCCTAGCAGTGAATCTAATCGAGGCGAGGAGTAAACAGTGCCTCTATCTAGTTCATGATAATTTCTGCAAATGGAACTTCAAAGAGAAAGGTATATTATACACTACTAGATAGTCCAAGTGGCTAATTATGCAACTGAGCTAGTGGTGGCTAATGAATCAAGAACACCAGATTAAAAAATAAATAAAAAATTAAGACTATATATTTGAATTCCTAAACTTATCACTCAAAAGAAACAAGGCTTATTCTTCCATTTAGGGTTCCCATGTATTGGTACACCGGTTAGTAAAGACCCGAATGGGCAAAGAACCGGGGATCCAACATTTGTTCACACTTCACTTAAGGGTAAATTTTAAAAAAAATTGGGTAAATTTTTTGTTCACACTTCACAGTAAATTTTAAATTTTTGGGTAAATATTATGAAGGGTAATTTTGGGGTGAAACTGTGATAAGCATGATGATGCTGCTGCAATCCTATGGGGATGAAATTTTAAAGATTTTGAGAAAATGGAAGCAGAGTGGTTTCGAGAAAATGGGAACACCATAGATGCTCTAGAAACAAAGAAGCAACGGAATATAACCCCAAAAATCAGTTACAAGAGACCATACCACAGCAAGATAAAATCTTTCTTCCCGTACATTCAAAATAGACTGATGCACTACAAATCTAAATACAAGTAAACCTAAGACAAAAGCTTTGCTTACAATTTGGACGCAAATCTTTAAGTCTGATCTATAATTTTGTATAAAGAAAGAATAAAGAATATTGGTTCCTTCCTTTGATGATGGCACCAACACTTTCGGCAGTGGAATTGACGTCCTAATCTTAAGTTCTTAACCTGAATAATTTGTGAAAGAAAGGAAAACAAGATATTGATTCTTGGTGGCATCTCTTGAGCTGCTTCTGCGAAAGATAAAAAGAAGAAATGAAACAACCAAACATTAGATTCACTCAACGGGCACACAAGTCCTGGGGCAACAACAAACTTCGAGAAATTACCTCGTCTGTAACAGATGGTGAGACGGTCTCCACAGCTTGATCAAAGTGTGTTTCATTGATCGTCCATTTCCTCATTTCAGAACCAACTTCACCTGACATATGCGACATTCGCTTTCCAACAGCGCAATCATAGCAGCTTTATCAACCTGTAAAGACAAGCCGTAATTCTGGAGCTCATAACAAGAAGATAAGATGGCACGATGGCCTGGATCTCAAAATCAGCTTTATAGAGCAGTCTGTACATACCACTCTAGCAAGATCTGCTCCACTTAGATTCTCATAAGATTTCTTCAAACCAATAGCAACTAAATCTACTTCCTCAGATATAGGTTTATCCTTGGTAAGGGCTTTTAAAATCAACCCACGTTCTTCCGGACCCGGCAAGGGGACATACATGTGTTTCCCTAGACGACCAGGTCTTTTGATGGCCTCATCCATCACCTCCGGCCTACAAATACATACAACAACAGTTAGTTAGATCCTAACAAACAGAAGAGAGTTTCTTTTTTTCTCTCATTCTCTTATTTTTATAATATGTACGCAAACCTGTTTGTAGCACCAATCACAAAAACACCTTTCCGCTTATCACCCCCATCTAGCTCTATCAGTAACTGAAATTGCAACATGAACATCGATTTTAGGTAACAAGTAGAATATCTGAACCTTCCTTGATATTTGCAGAAATTATAGAATACACACAAAGGCAATAACAGAATATATTTAACCTGGGTCAGAAGCCGCTCAACAACCCTCCCTCCATCGTTTCCCCGCTTTGTTGTTATTGTATCTACCTAAGAAGTGAAGCAACACCTTTAAAAGTTGCAAAATAAAAATATGTAAAATATGCTTCCTTGGCAACACGCGAACCAGAAATAGAATAATGTGGATTCAACAAAGTTATTCAAGAACCAGCATCAAGTAGAATAATGTGCTAGATGTAAAATGTCAGATGTGATTACCAACTTAAGACATAAAAACAGAAATTTACAAGCTGTAAGAGGACTTCGCGTACCTCATCAAAGAAAAGAATGCAGGGAGAACATGTCCTAGCACGACTGAATATTGTTCGAATTGCCAACTCACTCTCTCCCACGTACTTATTCAGAAGTTCAGGACCCTGAATGATCACCGTAAATTATTAGTAATATTTTTAACAGACAAATATTGAATAGTGAATACACAAAGAACAAACACTTGAAAAACCAGAGAGTATGAGAGACAGAGACCTTAATGTGGATGAAATTTGCCCCTGCCTCATTTGCTACAGCCTTCGCAATTGAAGTTTTACCACAACCTGGAGGGCCATAAAGCAAAAATCCTTGCTCAAAACCTACACCAAATTCCTGAAGAATCCAAGCATATGACAAATGGAAATTACATACTTCGCTGAGTGTAAGCCTAAAATAAGTGCTGGGCAAAACTATTAGACAGCGAGAAGATCGTACAGAACCGAATGTATCAATTATGGTCAGATAGGCTATCTACTAAAATGTAAAACTTCAAAATTGACTTATTAAAGGTACTTGATGAGCTGATGTAGCATCGAACGAGGATGAAATTACGTATATCATTTACCTCATATTCCTCGGGATATTTTATACGACTGACAATATAATCGTCAAATTCCTTCCTCAAGAAATCAAGCCCTCCAATATCCTCCCACCTGACATTAGGAATAGCTGAAAATCCTTCTCTTCTTAAAGATGGCTGAACCATTTTCACAGCTTCCTGCATATTTGCATGAAAACGATTTATGTATGACAAAAATAATCCATAGAGTGGCTTTTTCAGCGGAAATGTTCCCTATAGAATACAGGTAACATGATCCTAGACAAACAAGAAAGATATATTACCCATTTCTGGTATGAGGGATACTAGCAAAACTTGCAAATTAAGACATTGTGGCAGAATGATGAAAAATAATTAAAGGAGAAACTAGAACATCATGAATAAGGCAGACATGCAAAGAACCAACTATACGTCAGCATACCCTACATAACAAATGACAATATAATATAAGTATGATGTATGGGATTGGATTGGATTACTTGCATATATGTGTTGCATATGTGCATAGAAAAAATATCATTGAGAACCACATAGTTGTTTGATTCAATATTACCTCAAAATCTGCCATCTTAATGTCAAGGTCTTTCCTCTCCCCTGGTTCCAGCCGCCGGCTCCACCAGTTGACATTGACCTCTTCGGTATCGGGTTTTCTGCTATAACTTATCCTTTTCATTGCAAGATTACCAGCCTCGGTAGCCAATGCTGACAAGTCAGCTCCAACAAAACCAGGTGTAGCTTTGGCAATTTTTGCAAGATCGAAGTTACAATCCTTCGAAAGTTTAAGATTGCGTGTCACCACAGATAGGATTTCAGCTCGTGCATTTTCATTGGGAACACCCAGAGCAATCTCTCGATCAAATCGCCCAGGCCTTCTGAGGGCTGGATCTAGAGCATCAGGTCTATTTGTCGCTCCAATTACAAGAACATAACCGGGTTGTTTTCCGGATCTTGCTGAACCTGAATTTTTCACTGACGTGCCTTGGACTTGGTATGGCTCATCCATGCAGGTCAACAATTGTGTCACAATTCGCTGTTCCATATCCCTTTGTAGATTTCCTCTTTTTGAAGCAATAGCGTCAATCTCATCAATGAATATAATTGACGGAGCTGTCCTATATGCTTCCGAGAACAGGTTCCGTATGTTCTCTTCGGATTCACCTGAAGTATCAGATACAGTAACTTAGATTTAAGAAACTTACCCAAAATCCTGTGAATTAAATGCAAACATTTGCAAGAGGAAACCCACAGCTTCAAAAGGGGCACGAATCAAATCCAAACATATGCAACACCCAATTATCCATGAAGCATAAACAGTAGTTATTTGTCTATTCTGTAAACCTAGAATATTTGTCATGCTTTACAACTAGTATATAACAATGCATTTCGTGAATAAATCTTCCTAAGAATCAGTAATAGTTAGGATAACCAAGAAAAGTGGTAAAATAATATTAAATCGTGACTTGATAGTAAGACATAGAGAACTAGCTGGCAAATATGTCATATTCGAATTGAGCCATGGCCTCCTATTAAAACTGGAAATAAGAAGCTTACTGAACTTATAGGCTACAATCTTAAGCAAATCAGTGTGGTATGGCAGAAGATTCCACTTCAGGGATGTGGTATTTTATTCTCTCTCATATTCAGATTAGTGCAGTGCACTAGTAACGCATGCTTTCCTAGAGGGCTTACACATTATGAAACTGGATGTTTCCTCTTGCATATATCTAGATTTGATTCACGCCCCAGATAATTAACCTAGCTGAACATTTTGGTATACAAGTATATAATCCGAGTGAATTATCTAGTTCACTTAAGCTAAAAAGTAAACCTATGTGGAAGAGAGGAAATGGCAGTAGACTAAGACATAAAAACTTCGAAAAATCATAGCAATGATATCATACCTGCGACTCCAGAAACGACTTCAGCAGCAGATCTCTTGTAAAAAGGAACTCCCGCTTCATTTGCAATGGCATGAGCAAGCTTAGTCTTTCCACATCCAGGTGGTCCATGCAGCAATATCCCAGCTAAGGGTTTAAAACCCAACTCCTTAGGCACCTCTGGATTGCAAAGTGGAAACATCACTCCCCACTTCAACTCTTCCAAAACCTCTTTTAATCCTCCGATATCCTTAAATCTCAGTCCTGCTGCTTCCTTGGTCACTTCCTTGTGATCATCACTAATTTTCAATTCCCCATTTCGAACACCCTTTGGAAGAGATAATCTTCTCTGTCGTAAGGCTTTTTGACACGTTTGGTAAACAGTTCTTCGTGTAGTTGTTCATAATCTGGATATTCAGAACGAAGACGCTTAACAATTTCACGACTTCCGAGTTCATCATCAATATTGCATGATCCGATTCGATCAATTATTTCCTCAAGACTTACTAGTGAAGGAGAGGAATCAGTGCCTCTAGACATATTTACAAAGCAGAAACCCTAAATATAAACAAAGTGAAGAAAGTATTAGGATTTCAATAAACAATACTTAAACCCAAAATCATATAGGGGTTAGGGAAGTGTACTACTGCGGGAAAGTTTTTGGTAGGTGTTCGCAATGTTCCAGAGAAAGTGAAATTTGACAATTATGCCATTAACTGGCATGGGAACAGGGGATAATCAGGGTCTGATACTGGAGACCTAGGGTCGAATATCATGTTTACCAAAACATCATAAACAAAGAGTAGCAGCACACATGAAACTAGAACGGAAAAGTGATTTGCAAAGAGCTTGTAAGAGGTTCACCTAATAAAAGTGTAAGACAGCATGGCAACTGTATGATCAGATAAAACCTACTCTGTATTAAAAGAGCATATGTTGTAAATAATAAGTGAAATAGTCATTCTGAAATTTGATAATGTATGGTGCAACAATAATCTTTAGTAAATGCTCAAGTCTTGAAAAGTCAGATTATTAGATGTGCATTCAACCACTCCAGTTACTCGATGTAGTTAATTAGAAGGAATTTCCAGCAGTGCTGTATAATCTCCGATGAACCATTGGCAGTAGGTTTAAGCCTATTTGCTATTTCTGTTTTTAACAGTTTAGATCGTATTTTTTGTCTATAAATCTTGTGGATGGTTGGGAAGTAATTGACACATCTTCTGATTTCCCACAAATCACATGCTAGTAGGTCCTCTCGTATTTTGTTTGGTCCATGCCCTATGTTAAAATTAGAAGATCAAGTCTTACTATCAATCCAAATGTGTGATTGGCTGGTGTGACTTAAATGGTAACGGGAGCCTTGGCTAAAATCACTTGCGATGATTTGATCCCCTTCGGCTAGACAATCACACACCTGTCTATGCCTTACACTATTTAAAAGCTGCAGTTGGTCTATCAGGAGATTCAGGATTATGCATTAAAGCGACAATCAGACAGGTAAATGGTTTCAGAAAAGGAACAAGAGTCGGAAAATTAGATATTTACAATGTCAAAACTGGCAAATCCATAGAGGGTCTATCAGAAGCCATATCCATAAGCTAAAGAAGGAACTTCCCATAGCTATTATTAAGCAGCAGGGAAGCAAAGGATTTGAGACCAGAATCCTAATAAACTGCTGACAACAAGTTCGCTTCAAAGTGGCAGTAGGTTTTCGTTCTTGTTTAGATGAACCTTAGGCTCCATAATCAGTTGGACTTCTATCAATAAAAAATTACCAGAAATTCATCTGCATGGTCGCAGCACCCTAAACCCACAATCCACATGATTTGTGGGTGCTCTCTACCTGGCAACACCAGGGCCTAGCATTTACTTTCCTGCAGGCAGGCTGCTTACCAGTCCCCTTTCCTAATAATAGTTACACATGCTTTCTAGCACTGCGCCTCTTTATAATCCTGGTAAAACCAACCTTTTAACATTAATCTAGTTTGTCGCTCGAATCTCCCTCAAAATGTGTGTACAACATTCATAATCACAACCCACAATCTACAAATAGAACATTTGCATCCAATGAATAAAGAAGAAACTACTGTACTAAATTATGCAAGAATGATCAGAATGGTTTTGTAGCTTCTTGCACATTTATAGGATTAGCAGTCTAGTACCGATATTGCAGTGACCGGGTTTTGGGTGTTTATAGAGCAGAATGACAGTCTTGTCTATAAATTGTGGTGAGTATTAAAAAGAAAATTCTCAGAAAAGCGTCAATCAGACTCCTATCAGAAATGTTTCAGCTGGAAAATTTCAACAGTCAATGTCTGTGAAACCATGATCTCACTTATTCCCTACCCTTGAGGTTATACATTTGTTGAGGAAATGAAACGTTCCCCAACAGAAGACGAAATGGTGCTATCCAATCCAGTGGTTTGTAACCCCCTTTTGGCTTCTTTATGAACAGTAAAATAATCCTCAATCATAAAGTATCTAAACTTAAGCAAAAACAGTATAAAAAACAAGTCTCTAATCTAGATAGATACCTTACATGCATCACACCCCAACTTCTTTTCTAATTTCTGCTACAATACTAACTTTAAAAAACCTAAACGCTCTCAAATCGCTGTGATTTCAGACCAATAATATCTTAATTGAGTTCCTTCTTAGCAATCAGATATTAACAAATTGCATGTTAATCAGATTCAAGTAACAAAAGAAACCCATTTTCAGGGAAAATCAAATTGCAAAGATGAAAGAGACAGCCATGGAATAGAAATCGACGGAGATGGTGTAGAACATACCTTGTCGCTGACGAGAAAGAAGCCCTTATTCCTATTTAAGAGAAAACCCCCGAAATTGAGATACGGATTTTTACAGTAGCAGAGATGGAGAAGAAGACTGATGAGCAATGAGGGTTTTTCTGGCTAGAAAGGGGTTTATGAGGTTATGTTTGTCATACGATTTCATTTTTAAGGGGCATTAATGTCTAAAGACAGTAAAATATTCCTAGTGGCATTTGTGTAATATGTAAACGTTAAAGGGGTTATTTAACACTGGAATTCGTGTAATGATGTTCTGTATTTTTTCGATAAACGTAATATGTTTGCAAGCCTGTTTGGAAAACCACTCCGACTTCCAAAAAAGAAAGAAACCTATTATAGGGCTCCAAGAAAAGAGTTTTGAGGGCTCATAAGGATTCAAATATCCTACAATGAAGATAAGGGGACCTAATAATTCATAGGAAAAATACTAAAATACCCTTAACCTATTAAATATTGAAAACCTAAAACTAATTTGTTTTCATTCCTCTCTTTTAATGCTTCCATTTTCTTCTTCCCATCACCTCCATCGCTTATTTCTTCGATTAATCGTCAATTCTCAAAATAATTCATTATCGATTAACACCATTTAATCCACCATGGATAATCGATGACTTCAATAAGATAAAAATCAAAAACCCATCTTATTTAATTGGTTTCATTGCATGGATAAGCGAGAATCGATCGAATTGGGTTTTTTGAAAAAAGCAGTTTGGAAATTGCGTCTCGGTGGGGAAATATGAATATTCCTAGTATAGTAGACTTCTACGGTTGGGAAAATTCATATTTCCCAACTGTCAGAGATTTGGAAATATCTTTTCCCAAACTGTTTTTTAAAAAATAAGTGATGGATTTTCTTAGTTTTTTCTTTTTATGATCGTCATGTTCATCACGACGGACAAGAAGAAGAAGAAATGAGAAGACAATAGATTTAGTTTTTTATATGATCATCATCTTCATCATGATTTATGAATGAAAAAAGAAAGAAAAGATAATAAATTTAATTTTATAATTCATGGAGGGTATTTTAGCCATTACAAAAAATAGTTAGATATGGGGTTTTGTTGATTACTATTTCATAACCCGATTTTGTCATTTTGTGAGCCCTCAAAACCAAATGTTTGGAGCCCTATAATAGGTTTCAAAAGAAAGAAAATCTAGAATTAATTTGGGCATGTATAACACGACATCTATAAACAAAAAGAAAATCGTTTTCTGAGAAGCGAATACAAACTGTTTTTTAGTTCCGAGTTGATTTCTAATTCTGAAAAAATATAAAGTTTTTGTTTATACAATATCCAAACACCCTAAAAATAATTAACCATACCGACCTTAAAGTAAAATGATTGATCGCGATGCTACTGGTTTTATTAAAATATACAAAAATATATAATCAGTTTGAGCAAATATAATTTTTTTTTAACAAAACAAGAATCAAATCACCAAAGAAGTGATAAGAAACCCAAAAGAGAGCAAATATATTTTTTGTCATCGACTACTTAACACTGAAGACCCAGGTAGGTATATGTTGGAAAATTGGGTTAAAAACAAGAGATGAATAAAAAAAAAACAGAAACCAAACAATGGTGTACCCCTGACTTCAAGGCTCTTTCGATTCTTTTAGACAATAATTCGACCTTTCCCAATTAAATTGGCGAGTACAACAGGATTCAATGAAGCCCTAACACCGTAATCGAATTCAAGGATTGTACTTCCTTGTCCCGACCAAGAAACACACTGTATAAGATTCTGATGATGCTATTAGAGAAGAAGAAAACAGATTGCTTTTTGATGTTATGATAAACGAGCAAAAGGGAGATGCTATTTATAGATGTTTTCGCATCTGTTAGGAATGGCGTCTCTTCATCATCAGACATGAATGGCGTCTGTTGGAATCGAAGATTCTGGATATGATTCTAACTGTCGAAACAGTTACGTAACACCAAAAATTCTTCCGGGGGCGTTGCCCCCTAGACCCTCACCAGGGGCGGTCTCCCCCTTGGATAGCACAGTTGAAAATATTCCAACAGTATAGTCGCATCCTAACCAACTTAGATTATAGAGAGTTAGTCTCGAATTATTACATGGAGACACAAAAGGTTATATTCATAAATTTAGGACGGAAAACCAAGAAACTCAAACCAACATTTTCAAGACACCAACAACAAAAAACAATAAAAGTTGTAAATTTGGTGTATTTTTAGTATTTCTTCATTATTGAATTGGCTATGAAACAAAATATATATAATAAAAAAAACTTGAGCGAAGCCTTATAAAACACCATCTCTTTATTCATTTTTCGATGAATTTGTTAAGCTCTTTATTCATCTCTTTCGATTTGTTAAGCTCTTCACTCATACCTTTCAATTTTCGTTGTTGATGCTCAAAAGAAGAAGTAATAAGTCCTAAAAGTAGAGGTGTAAATTGGGCTGTGCCAGCACGAGCACACACCCGGCCCGACGCTAAAATGTGAGCACAAACCCGGCCCGAAAGACGTGACTTAGCCCGGCCGCGGCCTAAAGACGTTTGTTAAATGGGACGTCTTTGGGTTTGACTAATTGGCACAATTAGCACAAAGCACGGCACGCGGCACGGATAAGCACGTGGCCCAGCCAAGACCTGACACGTTAAGAGAAGCACGTCATAACATGTACAAATACACCATATAACAAGGCATAATACATCACATCTTTTGTATATTTCACAAAAGAGTCAATATTCTAGCTAGTTTTTAACATTTTATGTTGGGTTATTTATAACAACACATATAATACCTTAATATTTAGAAAATATATTTCAATATCATTGTTATAATGTCGTCACCTATATTTAACTAGAACATTAATTTGCATGACAATAATCCAATTTTATATTTGATGGGTTATTTCTTTTTATTGAATAAACTTGTTAATTTTACTTGAAATAATTTCAAATGATATGTTGTATAATTAAATTCTTGTGATAATCGCCGACTTAATATATACATTAAGTGATTTCAAATTATTTATAACACGTGTGTGCCCGGCCAAGACGACGACACGTTTATTCGTGTCTTTGTGCCCGTGGGGCGTGTTGTGCCTAGCTTTTGACTAGTAAAGCACAAAGACGGCACAGCACGTTTAAATCGTTGGCACAAAGACGGCCGACGGCACATGGCACGTGAAGCACGCGACCGTGTGCGGGCTGTGCTTGGCCGACACGTTTTACACCTCTACCTAAAAGCTTACGTTGTAACTTCTTAGCTTCGTCTTCTTGTGTTCCCTTACCGGTGGCCGGTAAATTTTGCGAATCATGATCAGTTATATTATCATCAGGTTCATCACCAATTGATTTAAAATAAAGAAGACTTATATCTTCTTGACAACACGTTTGTCTATATATCGACATGTTGTATTGTTTGCATTAATAGGATACTCTAACCATTGTTAAAGACAAAGATGGTGAAAGAGATGACTGTTGGGCCTATCCCTCCTTATGGTCCAACAACGGTTATCCCCTTAAATATGAACCGTTTTTTTTTGGGGACCAGCCTTTTTTGAGGGGACCATTGTTTTATAAGGCCCCCTACCCTACAATGTTAAGGGATGTCCTAAAAATCATAAGATTACCAATTTGTCCCTTACCCTAATTAAAATTATCCCTAACCTAATAATCTAAAACAAAACCTAAAACTAAAAAACCAAAACAAAAAAAATAGTTTCTATCAAAACTGTTCTCCCTATTCGCTTCTCTTCTTCCCAAAATACAACATCGTCTTCATCGACTCCATCGATTAATCATCGATTCAAAAAAATTTCATCGTCGATTAATCAATCGACTATAACAATGGTTCTTGAAAGCAAACCAAAAGACTTCAAGGAGAAGGTCCTCGATTGGGACATCTAGCAAATCATAGCGATTTTGATTCAAAAAGAAGTTGAACAACCAAGTGAAGCCATAATCCGGTATAATAGACGGTTCTTAGAAACTTGATTACGCCATGGGACCCATTCGCGGGTATTTTGCAACAAACCCATTGCTTTTAATTTGATTTTGATTCGTTTAAATGAATAGAAATCATCAAAATAGGGTTCAAATGGCGATTCTGATGCATAGTTCGGTTAGGTCGAGTTTCAAAAAAACCCAATTTTGTTAACCGAACTTCTGAAAGGAAGAACACGAAGAAACAGTTCGGTTCTCTAGGTATCAAAACTAGGTAACCGAACTTGAAGTTGATTAGATCGCAAAGAAGCAAAAAAAAAATTCTAGCTTCTAGAACTTTAAATTTTTTTAAAACAATTTTTTTTACATGTAACCGAACTCCGCTATTTTTGCACTGCTAATATGAGTTTTTATGTAACAGTGTCATATTGAGTTCGGTTTGTTTATATAAAATCTAACCTTAGAAAGTAACCTTACTTTAGGAAAAAAAATAATGTAAGAACTCTTTAGAAAAAAACTTGACAAACCGAACTCTTGATGTTGCAAACATGTTGAGTTCGGTTTGTTCAAAAAATGATGACAAACCGAACTCTTCATTAACATTTACCAATGTTGAGTTCGGTTTGTTCTCAAAAATATTTGTTAACCGAACTATACTATGGTCCCCAAAATTAGAGTTGGCCTATTTTGTTTAAGCTAATATCTTTTGTTTTCTTGATTAGTGGAAGAGGCAAAAAACCAAACAAACCTTTCTTTGGAAGATCTAAGAACTCCCACCCCTCGAGGCAAAGTACATTGTGATGCTTAGGTCACCGTGGAACCAAAAATGCTAAGTATAGAGGTGGGTCATTACCGGATGTTGTGATCCAAGATGGTGTTAATAGAGATAATGTTGACAACGTAATCCAACAAGTTAATGAAGAGATTGTGGAAGCGATGGGCAATGAAGAGATCGTGGAAGCGATGGGCAATGAAGAACAACATCAAGGTGGAGAAGGTGAACCAGCTGAAAGAGGGGGAAATGAGGGTGACAAAGATGGTGAACCCGCTGAAGGAGGGGGAAATGAGGGTGACAAAGATGGTGGTGAACCAAATGAGGGTGACAAAGATGAGGAAGATGGAGATAAGGATGATGTTGAATCAGAGGAGGAGTTGGATGAAGAGGAAGTTGAAGAGGAAGAGGCACAAGTAGAAATTGGGCAAAAGAAACCTAGAAAGACGCCTAACAAGCCTTGTGCTAGATATTCTTACATTCAGATGACAATTTGTGTTTGTCTCCAAAGAATCCAACTTATGGTACTCAGAGATGGAGGAGTTATTGATGGGCTACAAAAACTCATGGGCTGCCAAGATCTTTGCGACAAAGGTATGGTTCAATCTTAACCATCAAGATTTCTCGAGTCATCTTCTTTTATTTGAACTTATATTTTGACATATATTGTTCTTTTCTATATATTAGTATATAAGATAGTTTGTTGCTTTTGTAGGATCATACTAATGTCTTGTTCGTGTTTTGAAACGTCAAAAGAACAAGATATGGAATATAGAAAATGAGTGTGATGAGGTGCGCTTGGCGGTATTTGATTGTGTACTATGGAACGGGATACAACATGCGCACCAAAAATTTGATCTTTGTCACTTATTCTTTGCATTTGCCGAGAGGTCTTATCCGAGAGACGGATACCTTTCATCTACCTTTTGGTGAGATGGCAATTACTCGGATGATTGTTTTAGAATCACAGCCCTACCAATAACGGGAACAAGTGTTTGAGATGGCTACGATCCTTCGATGAGTTTTGAACTTCTTGAAAAGCTATGCGAAAGGTGTCTAGGATGGAGCGATAAAAGGCACAATGTGAGTTTAGACGAGCTAACAAATAGCACGACGAAGGTGATGAGTATAATGAGTTCGAGGCGGACCGCACGTACAAGAAGAAGTTGAAAAGATCAAGCTCAAGACCTTGTTTGATGAGTTTTCGGGGACGAAAGATTTGGTTGCTCGAGGAAAGTTGGTGATGACGAGAGGAGAAGATTAAGCACCATGTGATTGCTTATTTGTTATATCAACTAGGAACCATTTTCTTCCACTGACGATTCGAGTCACGTGGTAAATGCTCATTACCTCCGGCTATTGGACCCCTTGGATGAGGTGAACAACTACTTGTTGGGGCATTGCGGTGCTTTCATTCGTTCAATAGGAACTCGAAAAAGCTTGAGGCTTAAGAGTCTATATTTTGGAGGCTTATACACCCTTGTTCGGGTACCCGTTAAATTATCGTTTGTGTGTTTCAATATATAAGTGAATGAATGTGTATTGTTACTAATCATATTGCGAATGTATTATTTGTTGCCTCTTCTTATAGGTTTGGGTGTACGACCACTTCCTAAACTTTAATTGTCTCATGCTCACACTCCTTGGCCTTATGGGAAGCCTACGGTTGGTAAATATGAATTTTTGAATTCACGGGAAAAGAATAAGAAAAAAAAGGTGTTGGAGTTGAGGGAGAAATTGGATACGTTAACGAGTGGAAGATGTGGTTTCCATCCTTACACCATTCCATCGGATGAAGACGAGGAGGATGTTGAGGTTATTGATTTCTCACATTTGCGGGGTATAATGGACCGTTGTTTCATCCTGGAGGTTGTACAATGTATAATCCTCTAAGAGTATTAAGACAAGTTTCTTGTGTCCAAAGTGTCCCACAAGTGGAAAACTTCAACTTCAAGGTGAAGAAGCGGGGAACTAAGAACACCGAGTTGAAGTTCACCCCCAAATACGATCTGCTCCATCGGTGGACCACTTTGGAAGAACTTTGGGGATTATCTTGTTCTAGTGAAGAGTTACAAGATTCTTTTGATGAGCCAAATGCACTGACGAGGGATATATGGAATGGTATGAACATGTTTCTCATCCTCGTGTAATAAACGCTGTCCAACAAGCCGTCTTTGAGAAGACAAAAGCGAAGGCGGTGGAGAAAGAGGCTAAGAAAATTATGAAGCATACCCCTACGTGTGGTGATGAGGCCTTGATCTTGTGGAATTCGGCGGTAAGAAATTTACTCTTCTTTTTGTGTTTCAAATTGTTATGAAGTATTGAAAAATAATAGTTACTTATGTTTTTGATGAGAATAGGTGAAGGCAAGTGGAAAATTGTTGAAGAAAATGATGGCAAAAATCCGGAGTGGAGAGCCGATGGATACTCGAGAACAAACAGGACACTGTACAACCAAATAACTAATGTTTTTAATCCCAGCCTTGTCGATACAAGCCGGGTTGATCCAAGCCGGACCATGCCATCGAAGAGGAGTCGCCAGACAAGGGAAGGTTCAAGTCGGATGGTTGAACAACAAAAGCAGTGGAGATGACACTCCTAGTGACGAAGGACGACCTAAAGCTCCTAAACGCAAGACTAGAAAAGTTTACGGTAGTGGTCGTGGTAAATGAGTGATTGCAACAATTATTACTTTGGTTTCTCATGTTTGGAAGACTTTTTAATTGCGGATTTGGTAGTTTGGTTCCTTATATTTGGAATACTTTTTATGATTAGCGGGATTTGGTAGTTTGTTTCCTTATGTTTGTGCGCTTCCAACATTTAGTGATGTGGATTATTAATTAAATTTCTTAATTTGGTTTTTAATTTGTGTTCTAAGGATTATTAGTTTGGGTATTTGACGATTAAGTGTTTCATTACATTCAAATTTTTAAGAAACAATTAGTTAGTTCGGTCAATATACTAAATCTCGTAAACAACCGAACTATGTATTCGGTTACCTACAATGTTCTTGGATCAACCGAACTTAATGTTCGGTTACATACAGTAAAGGAAACCTAACCGAACTCATGACAAGAAAATTTCTAAAGTTACTGAGTGTAATGTTCGGTTTCTGGTAAAATTTTGAAGGTAACCGAACTATAATGTTCGGTTAAGCTGCAGAGTAATGCGATGTAACCGAACTCGAGAACAAGAAAATTTGAAAAGTTAAAGTGTAAAGTTCGGTTACTGCAGAAAACGTAATCTAACAGAACTCGGAACAAGAAGTTCTGATGTAATGTTCGGTTCCTTGACAATATTTTGCGAGGTAACCGAACTTGGTACTCAGAAAAGTTCGGTTTCTTCGCTGATTTTAAGTAATGTAACCGAACTCACACCCCGAGCTAAAAATTGACCGTATTTGAATTCACTCATTTTATTGAATCGAAAAAACATACATGTAGTTGAAATAAAATAGAAGTAAAACACATAAAATTCTTCAATACATCGCCCTAGGGATTCTCTACGATTTTAATTATATTGGGCGAATTGCCATTCAACTTCCTCCAAGAGAGTGTAGCGAGTCCTCGTGCGAAACTCATGGCCAGTACCTTAATTCGTATTGGCTCCGACCCAAAGTATCTTTGAAAACAATTTTTTAAATAAGTTAGTGTTGTTGAATAATCATAACCAAATAAATATTTTTTGATGAGAGGCCTATTGATTCACAAACTTACTCTATTCATTCGGTCTTCGTTTGGCATAGCGTCCTTACGAGCTTTCAATTCGTTTCTCAACGATGCGCATTCATTGTATAAATATGCGTACCTTTCCCGTATTCTTTGGAGCGTCCTCCTATAACGATTTCCGCTTAGTGCTTTAAAAACCTTAAACACCCGTTTCCACCAAGCATTGGTGTTTTGATCATCCCCAAAGTAAGGCCCTCTTGTTGGGTCTTCGTTCACTGAGTCACCCATTGCGCTTCCTCAATGGAGTGCTTTGTGAGAGTGGTGTGTGCTCGACAATAGCAACATCTTCTAGATCATTGAACGGAGTTGGAGCCATTTTTAGTGTTCCAAAGTGATGAGTAAGCGATTTAGGAAGATTGAAAGTGATGGGTGAATAAGTTTGGTAGAGATTGGTCTCTATTTATAGCAAAAAAGTACCCAACGGCTAGTTTTTTTTTAAAAAAACGGTTACTTCTGCAATAATTGCTCCTACTAGTCAAAGTTACCGTTGGTTTTCAAATTCGGCAATAACCGTCCGGTGTTCGGTTAGCTGCGAGTCTGCGATGTAACCGAACTTCGAGAACAAGAAAATTTGAAAAGTTAAAGTGTAAAGTTCGGTTACACCTGTAAAAACGTAATCTAACCGAACTCATAACAAGAAGTTCTGATGTAATGTTCGGTTCCTTGACAATATTTTGCGAGTAACAAGAACTTGGTGATCAAAAGTTCGGTTCCTTATCGATTTCGTAATGTAACCGAACTCACACCATTTAGATCAAACAAAAGTTACGGTGATTAGTTCGGTTGCACAGTAAAATGTTGGTAACTTAGAACCTTACAATGTAAATTTGGTGGTTTACACCTTGTTCGGTTACCTATGATTTACGGAACCAACCGAACCTTTGAGTTCGGTTTTCTCGATGCATTTGTTATGTAACCGAACTATGTAGTTTGAAATTTGAATGACACTAATGTCAAACGGCTATTTTTATAGCCGTTATACACCCCATGGTATAAATATGTGTCTCATAGATAACATTTTGTCTCAAATTCTTCTAATAATGGCAGCCACTACTTCTAAATTTACTCTAGATGAAGATCTATCTCTTTGCGAAACTACATACTATACTATCAAAGAGGGGTGAAGAACGAAGAATGAATGGTATTATGAGTCAAAGTTATTGGGGGAAAATTCATGAGAAATTCTGCTCAGACACAACAAACCCTCATAACCGTGATCGAATAGCATTGTTCCTTCGATTCGACAAGATTAGAGCTAGAGTTGTGGAATTTATGGCTTTATTTCGTATTGTAAGGCGGTATCGACTTAGGGGTGAAGGATTCTCCGAAATCATTTTAACATCAAAAAACGAATGGCGAAGATGGAAGAGAAAGGATTTCAAATATGAATATCATTTCCGCCTCCTTAAAGACTTTTTCATAACGCGTTTTGGATATTAAATGTTATGTAGCTTTAGTTTTAGTTCGGCAATGTCCTCTAATTTCATTTCCTAACCGAACTTAAGTCTTGATGTCTCACTGTTTGGCGATGTCATGTAATTAAGTTTCAATATGAAAAAACAAACAAAAAAAAAAAAATTCCAAAAATAACAGTCTCGTCTCTTATTCTTATGAAAATGTTGAAAGCATAACCCAAAAATAAGACCTAATTCCAAAAACACAATCTTCAAAGTTTTCCACATCCATGACGGAAACACAATCTTGAAAATGGTACATTTAATCATCCATGAGAAACGCACCCTCGTGTATGATTTTTTCCGAATCCTTCAAAGTTTTCCACATCTCCATGTTATGCTCGTACTTAATACACCATCCCAACATTGTGTCGGGGTTAAATCCTTGCCAATAAGAGTATCCGCATATCGGAGGCGGTGGACAATCGTCTTCTAACCGGAGGCCTATAAAATGGTTGTTGTTAACAAGCGCAATCACCACCCTCCTACGTTTAAGTTGCTCGACACATATCTTTGTTTTGGAGTGTATGTGAAACTAGCACCTTTTGAGAAATAGTGAACCACGCAATTGAATGCTTCGGCGATTAAGTGCCCACATATCGGAATGCCCATCCAATGATCCCTTGTGATTGGATCCCCCCGTGGAGACGCCTTTGATACCTAATAAAGCGCACATTGAGACTAGCATCCCCATCGGACAACATTCGCTTGTAAAATTCCGGGTTGTCCTTTAGCTTCATCAACATCCTTTGCTTGGGACATAAGTGATTTGATTATCATTATACAACTTTGCACCTTCGGTGAAAGGCCCTAGTTGTTGTACGACAACGTGGAATCCGCAATTACCATCCGCGAGGGACGTCATCGGTGGATATGACGTACTTTCTAATATATGTAGGTAGGTCTTCCAAGTACCTTCTATCAACAAAAGTTGATGTATCATCAATTGGTCGACTTCTTTCTTGGATGCGGCATATTGGAGCCTTAAGCTTAACGTCTCGTTGAATTGGTTGGCTAGGTTCCGATGGAGTAGGTGGGGTTGGTTGCGGCGTAACATCGGTCCTTTTTCTTCATATCCCGTTCACTTGTTTCGCCCTTTTCCACAGTATTCCTAGACCTTTTCTTAGAATCTTCTTGATACTTCGCCGCGGTATGCTCATGCCCACAAGGGTCTCTAGTAAAAGGGGTCATTTCACTTTTCCTCTTACCCAACACCTTTGCATATTCTCTTATTTGTTTTTTGTTTCTTTGGTGATTGGCCTACCTTTGCCCTTGCCTTTTTTCGGTTCGTGCACATTCTCCGAAGTGTGTGGATAAACAATTGGCCGCATGTCATCCCAAAAGATTTGCTTTTCGAGTTTGTTCATGTTTCGGTACATCTCGATAACGATTCTTCCCATCACATTGTCACCAAACTCTTCTCCGACATCGCCCTTTGGAGGAGGGACAAAACTTAATTGTTGCCAATATGGATCTATATCGCTTAGAGGGATTATGCCATGTTCATACTTAACTATCATATGGCGACAAGGGAGTCCCATAGACTTCATCATGTTGCAAACACACACCTCGTCCGGCTTGGTTCCCCATATGTCAATCAAATGAACCTCTACCATTAACCTCTTAATGCAAGCACGCGAAACATTATAATGAAGTCCCTTAAACAACCGAAGGTCCGCCATATTCGTGATGTTACCACCTTTGTCCACAATCTTTTTGTACTTCATGATGCGGCTTTTTGAAACTTCCCTTTAATTCTATCAATCTCACGGTTGAAGTAATTCTCCATTGCATTAAACACAATCACAAAATTATCGACACATCCAAAAAGATTTTTCTTCAACCGGTGGTGAGCCGATTCTACCAAACTTGTCGCTTGATTCCCAAAGTGTTTATGGTGGTTGGTAAATGCATAAACGAAGCGCTCTTTGTGCGGTTCCAACCATTGCTTAACCACATACGTTACAATATCCTCGGGATATTCGGGGCTAGACCAATGTTCGATAAATGCCGCAAGATTTAGATTATACTCTTCTTCGGTGAGAGACCAAGTCAATGACTCCCATTCACCGAAAGCAACCCATTTAGCGTGATTTATAGTGTATTGTATATCGAATTCCTCTTTTGCAGTCGCTTGTTCATCTTCCGGTAGCTTACTAATCTCTTCAAATGCTTTCCTCTTTGGTGGACAAATTTGAGGCTTGCACCTATTCATCACATTACACCAAATATGGAACGTACAAAGCATATTATGTGCTAATGGGAAGACTCTCTCTATTGCGTTCATTAATGCTACATCGTTGTCCGTCACTATAACCGCGGGGATATCATCATCTCGGTATATGGCCTTCACTTGTTGTAGCGCCCAAGTGTAACTTGGTTCTTGCTCATCTTCTAGAAAACAAAAAGCAACGGTAAACGGTGACTTCGTCGAGGTACGACCAACAATATTCAACAATGGCATCTCGTATTTGTTAGTCTTGTAAGTGCAATCCATTATAAGAACTTGATGGAAGGATTGAGCCAATTGAACACTCTTCGGATGCGCAATGAAGAGATGCGTTATTTGATCTTCGAGACCCACCTTCTTTTGAACCGCGTAGCCTTTCTCTTTAGCTACCAAAAACAATTGTTGCATCACTTTTCTATCCTTCCATTCAATCCTTTTAATTGTCTCAATTGCATTGTAAATGGTCGTCAAAGATGATACATTATCCTTGTTATCATCCTTTAGTAAGCGAAGCATGTTAAGCTGGTGAAATTCCCATTCTCTAAATTTAGCTATTTTCTCCATTTCTTGAGGAGTGGCCGAGCGGCCATTGCATGTCCTTCAAGATCATCCGGACGAGGTGGTTATGATGGCCTACCACCTTATCCATAGATAGAACCCATCCATTCTTTTTTTGCACTTACTAAATACTAGCTTGAACGGACATTTAGTTTTCTTTGAGCACTGTTGTGTTCTTCCTCGTCGTCTTTCCTTTATACACATAACCCTTCTTCTTGTGACTAACATTGGGATCTCCACTTCTCTCACAAACCATTTCAAAACAAGTTTGGCTTTCTTTTCCATTCAAAACTAATACGCACATGGCTTTCTTGGCATGTTCTCTAGCCCAATTCTTCGCATCAATAGTTTCATCAAAAACCAAATCATTGACATAGTGATTAGATGTATCTTCAAACAGCATTCCAACCGGAGAAGGTTGATTATCCATTGGTATAGGTTGACATTCAATCTACAAGAAAAGGAACAACATCAATTGCAATCAGAAATAAGTTCGGTTACAATATTATTTTATCGGGATAACCGAACTCAGAGTTCGGTTGGTCAAGCAAGTTGACAACTAACCGAACTTTACGTACACTAAATCAAAAGTTTATTGTACGTAATTTCGGTTAGGTAGTGGGTTGGTATGAAGTTTGCGAACTAACCGAACTCATGGACCCTAAAGTTCGGTTATATGATAATTTTATCGGTATAACCGAACTAAGAGTTCGGTTTGCAAAGCAAGTTGAGGGCTAACCGAACTTAACGTACACTAATTCAATATTTTATTGTACGTAAGTTCGGTTAGGTAGTGGGTTTGTATGAAGTTTGCGAACCAACCGAACTTATGGACTCTAAGTTCGGTTATATGATTATTTTTCTGGAAAACCGAACTCAGAGTTCGGTTTGACAGACAAGTTCACAACTAACCGAACTTTACGTACACTAAATCAAAATTTTATTGTACGTAAGTTCGGTTAGATTAAGGGTTGGTATGAAGTTTGCGAACCAACCGAACTTTATACACTAATGTGAAATATTATTTTAAGTAAGTTCGGTTAGCTATTGGTTGCAAACTAACCGAACTCATAGACCCTAAAGTTCGGTTACATTTCGGCCAAACCGACATACCACATGTAATCCTATTTATAGAGTTCGGTAACTACTCTGTTAACCGAACTTCAAAAAACCTCCATTAATGGAGAGTTCGGTAACCTGCGTGTTTAGAAAAAGTAACCGAACTACACTTTCAGATGAGTTCGGTTACATGTTCTTCACACAAGGTAACCGAACAAGCACAAATCTACTCTAAAAATTCACATTTTTTTTGAAAATTTGGACCAATTCAACCAACATTACCTAAGTTTTGAGCATACACAGGTACCCCAATATTCTTCCTCCGGTTGTGGTTGGTAAAATCCATCGTTTTCACCATCTTGAAATTGGCTTTGGGGAAGAATACATTCACCATCTAAGAAATTATCCATATCCGGATCATTGTGAAGATTGACATATACTCTAGGAGATGAAGGAGATGTAGATTCAGATGAGCTATCATCAATTGAATCATCACTTGAGTAGTCTAGATTAGTGAACTCAAAATTTTTTTTATTTTCCATGGTTTTGTTCTTCAACTTCTCAAACTTCTCTCTCCCAATAATTCTACTTCTTTTTTAAAAATCTGATTTTTTAAATCTCAAATCTTTATTCAAAATAATTTCACTAATCACACTAACTAATCATTAACCAAATATAATCAGAGGGTAGTTTTGGTATTAATATAAATATTTAGATAAGGGGTGACCTAAAATTACTTCTAATGTCTTACCCAAAATAAAACAATGGTCCCCCCCAAAAAAAGGCTGGTCCCCAAAAAACCGTTCTTAAATATTTAAGGGAAAAATATTGTTTGGTCCTTTTTTAGGTGGGCCCATGTTTGTTTAGTCCATAATGTTTGGTCCTTAAATGTTTGATCAAACGCGTTTACTGTTTGGTCCATAATTATTAAAAAATATTTAAATAGACAAAAATGCCCTTCCGTGTTAAATTTTTATTTTTGTAGCAGTTCTTTCGTGCTAAAAAAACAAACTTCATTCCCAGGAATGAAGTCCATACAAAAAGCTAAAAAAACAGACTTCATTCCCAGGAATGAAGTCCATATACAAAAAGCTAAAAAACAGACTTCATTCCCAGGAATGAAGTCCATACAAAAAGCTAAAAAACAGACTTCATTCCCAGGAATGAAGTCCATACAAAAAGCTAAAAAAAACAGACTTCATTCCCAGGAATGAAGTCCATACAAAAAAGCTAAAAAAAACAGACTTCATTCCCAGGAATGAAGTCCATACAAAAAGCTAAAAAAACAGACTTCATTCCCAGGAATGAAGTCCATACAAAAGCTAAAAAAAAGAAACGGAAAACTTCATCGTCTTCATCATCTTCATATACTTCAACATCATCATCAGTAAAATCATCATATTCGTCATCTACAACTACCAAAATCATCATCTTCATCGTCTTTCTTCATCTTCATCGTCTTCATCGTCTACACCAGCAGCAACATTCAACCACCAGCAGCAACAAAATCTTCATCGTCGTATGCATATCTTCATCATCTCTGTTTCTTGTTTCTTCATCGTCTTTCTTCATCGTCTACACCAAAGAAAACATTCAAACACCAAAGAGAAACAAAAATCTTCATCGTCGCCTCCGCATATCTTCATCATCTCTGTTTCTTGTTTCCACAAAATTAAAACCCTAGAAAAAACATTTGAGAGGAAAAGAAAAACTAGATCTAGAAAAGAAGAGAGAGAAAGTAAATCTGAGAATGATTCCATCTCTCTTACCTTTTGACTATATATATGGTCCTTATCCAAAAGGGTATTTCTGCCACTACAAGGTGACATTTACATCATCCATGACATCAACGTAGGACCAAACAATAATTTTTAGGACCAAACTATAATTTATATTACCAAATAGGACCAAACAGACATTTGACTGGGTCAAATGGACTAGACTCATCCTAATATATTATTCCTAAGACCTAATGGTATTTCCTACAATATTTAAGGGAGCTAACTAACAAGTGTTTTTGTTAGGTTAATTTTTTCGAATAAAACATTTAGGAGAAAATCTTCTCCGGTTCGGGAAATAAGAAAAAAAAGCTGCCACAATTAATGAGCTCTTGGTGATGATTTGAGCTGATCTTGAAAAGGAAGAAGAAGGGTTCTTCTCAAGGGTCTGTTTGGTTTATTGTGGTGAAGATTGATTGCACAAAATATCCGGTTTTGTTTATTGCACAAAATATCCGGTTTCTTATCCTTCATTCTACTATCTACACATTCATTAGCGATTAGAACTCCATCCAGAATTTTAATTTTAATAAAGAGCGCAGTGATGAGTCTACATGCGGATCGCAATGAGCAAACACCATATCAAGCGTTGGATTATTTCACCAACCGTTATTATTATTAGTTAAGTTTTTTAATTTAAAATACAGCTGGCATATCTTTGTAATTAGATGTAGGTCTTTTTCATGTTTTTTTCATATCCTTTTTTATTTATTCATCTGTGATGTATGTCTCTGTATGTGTGGAGCCACTCCACTCATTGCCAATTGGTTTTGAGTTGGAAGCCCACACACTTCTAACAAGGCCAATAGTTTCTTTTATCACCACTCAGAATGCAGATACTGAAACTCTTATTGTCTCCACCATTTTTAAATCTGGATAATGTCATGTATTGTCCTGCATCATTATTTTGAATATGAGCAAGATAAACATATTCACCCAATATCTCTGACCATTTAGTTTTAGTTTCTCCTTGGTCAGGCGTCATCTCAAAAGTACTTTTCAGCCAAACCATAACCTTAAGGTTCAATGCAAGCCACGGTCTGAAACCTCCATTTCCTCTTTCTGTCATCTTTATGATTTTGAATGAGCCAACGTAATCTTCTTCAATTTTATTGGTTTTTCTCTCCACCTGCACTGATCTCTGCAACATCTTCTTTATACCATTCTTGTTCCATGATACAGGTATATTCGTACTCCTTTAGGGAACTTAGTTAACCTCAAGCTAAGTTGAGGGAAGAAACCTATTCTAGGCATGAATCCTTGTTTAGGCGGAATTCCTAGTTAGGGAAGTGTTTTGTTTTAGGAAATACTCTTAGTTTAGGAAATAGATTCCTAATAGAAGTCCTTGGTCGGCTGAGTACGATGAAGGATATAAATAGAGGGCTTTGGATAATATCTAAGGACATATACTAGGCACAGAAAACCTAAAGAAAGCGTACGACAATACTTGTGCAAGCTTAGCAAACAGTTTCAGGTTAATCCACTGTTTAGAGAAGATTGTGAGCGTAACAAAGAGAGAATTGTAATCGTTTTCTGGTTCATAATCTAAGAGAACATATTTTTCTTCGAATTACTACTTGTGTTCTGTTTTATAATTTTCTCGTCTATTACTATTATGAATTCCGCCTTTATAGTAATAGTTACTAAGGTATAGAGATCAATACTTATCAAGTTGGCATCACGAGCAATGTTAGTTTTTAGGGTAAATCCCTATGGTTTATGGTTTTTACTAGACCTCTCTACATAAAGCTTGGTGAGGTACGTGAGAAGTTGGAGGACGTTAAGAAAACAAGTGGATCAAGGATGACAAAGTCAGATGGTGATCCTACGGAAGGAGAACCACAAACTATGGAAGAAAAGGTGGCTACGTTGCAAACAGACATGAAGTCAATTCAAGTTACCCTTGAGGAGCTGAATGAATGTATTCGTTCTCATACAACCAAGCCGGAGACGAAGAAAAAGATTACACCTTCACCTGAAGCTTCAGAAAAAGATGATTCAGAAGAAGACGATTCGGAAGAAGAAGAAGAAGATGAGGATGAATAAAAGAAGAAAAGTGAATTTCTTAAAAGCCCTACATCAACTAAAACTCGTGGGAAGAATCTGAAAATTGATTTTCGTGTTGATATTCCACTTTACGATGGGAGTGTCGATGTAGAAAAATTAGATGATTGGATTGAACATCTAGAGACGTATTTTTCTTTCTTTGAATATGGTTCGAAGGAAAAGATTGCTTTCGCGGCATTGAAGCTACAAAAGCATGCTCTAACCTGATGGAAAGCTTATCAAAGACAAAACCTAGGTAAAGGAGTATTGTCGTGGAAAAGATTCAAGGCGGTTGTAAGGAAACAGTTTTATCCGGTTGGCTACTTTGAGGAGAGATGGTTCAAGTGGTACAACTTGACACAGACTTACAACCAAACCGTAAAAGAATATACTTCGGAATTTCAGAATCAAGCTATGATTTGGACTTAGACTTGGGAGATTATGTTATCTACATGAAATATATTTCCAGGTTCCATGAATATATACGGAAGGAGTTGAAGATGTTTTCGGTGGATACTATCTCCGAAGTAAGTATAAAAGCTAATGCCATTGAGGGCAGGCTTAAGAAATCTGATTCAAAGGGAAATACTAAGGTGAAATCTGGAGGTACCACTTTGTGAAAGGAGGTGAAAGGAGCAAAGAAGAAGGAAGTCTAGTGACAAGGAAGGTTTGTCTTGCACCCATTGCAAGCAAACAGGTCATATTGGCGAAAAATGTTGGGTTAAGAATCCTCATCTAAATCCTAAAGGGTTACAGAGGAAAGAAGCCAAGAAGGCAGCACTAGTCGCTCAAACTCCAAAAGAAGTCCACGGACTAACGAAACCCAATTCAAAGATTTCTCTTATGACAGGGGAAAAAGAAAAACCTTCAAAAGATGATCTTAGGGAGTGACTCTTCACAGTGAAGATGCAAGTCAAAACTTCACTAGTTGATGTTGTTATTGACCCAAGAAGTCAGAAGAATTTACTTTCAAGTTCTTTGGTGTAGAAGTTAGGATTGAAAACTTTCACACATCCAAAACCATACCCTTTAGGATGACTTCAAAAGGAAGGGGGCTTATAAGTTTCACAGCAGTGCACGTTCAAATTTGCTCTAGATGAGTCATATATTGACGAAGTTACATGCGACGTAGTTCCTTTGGATATTTGTCAGGTGGTACTAGGTAGTCCTTACCTATGGGATAGAGATGCAACTCTACACAGTAGGGGAAAAAAGTACACCTTTACCAAAGATGGAGAAAGTTTTGTGATTCGGGCTATTGATTCTCCTCTTGAGGGAGCAAGCTTGATCACAGCCACTTAGGCTAAGCGGTTGGTGAATTCTAGCATAAAGTTCATTCTCCTTGTGATCCGTTCTCTTGAGGAGAAGCCGAGTAGAGTTTGTTTGGCAGCCTTGACTGCAAAAAAAGAAGATGACCTAGAAAAGTTGAAGTTAAAGTACAAGTATTTATTTTCAGATGTCACGGGATTACCGCCAAAGAGGAGTGTGGAGCATGAAATCATGTTGACCGGGGAGAGTTCTCTACCTAATGTAGGTATTTATCGCACAACCATAGAGGAATCTAATGAGGTCAAAAAACAGGTCCAGGAACTTCTAGAATTAGGAATGATATTGCCAAGTGCTTCACCTTGTGGATCAGCGGTGTTGTTAGTGCCAAAGAAAGATGTAGGCTGGCATATGTGTATTTATTATAGGGCATTGAACAAGATCACAATCAAGAATTGTTACCCTCTACCTAGGATAGACGGCATGATGGATCAGTTGGAAAAAGCTCGAGTCTTTACAAAGTTGGATTTCAAATTCGGATACCACCAGATGAGGGTTCGAGAAAATGATACATGGAAGACTACTTTTAAAACCAAACAAGGTTTGTTCGAATGGTTGGTGATGCCTTTTGGTTTGTGTAATTCTCCAGCGACGTTTATGCATTATGAATGATTTGTTACGACCTTTTATAGAAGATTTTTTTGATTGTTTACTTGGATGTTATCCTAATATACTGCAGAACTTGGGAAGAGCATCTCGTTCACGTTGAGAAGGTTTTTAAAGTGTTACATGAAGGCCAGCTGAAGTTGAACATAAAGAAGTGTGAGTTTGGGAAGGAGGAGTTGGTGTATCTCGGATTCATTGTTGGTGGTGGACAACGGAAGATTGATCCAAGGAAGGTTGAAGTGATCAATAAGTGGCCTAGACCTAGTACTATAACTGAAATCAGGAGTTTCTTAGGGGCTTTCACCTACTTGCGTAAGTTTATCCGGCATTTTTCGAATATTGCAGGACCATTACATGGTTTGACGGGAGCTAAGGCAAAATTTGAATGACTGCAAACCCATGAAGAAGCTTTTCAGTTACTAAAAAGAAAGATTTCAGAAGCACCAGTGTTGGCATTGCCTAACCTACAGTGTACTTTTGAAGTTGAGACTGACGCTTCTAACTATGCATTGGGAGGAGTGTTGTTACAGGATGGTAAACCAGTGGAGTACCATTCAAAATTGTTCTCAAGTGATATTAATAACTATGCACCTTATGACAAAGAATTTTATGCTTTATATCAATGTATCAAACATTGGCGAGTGTATCTCTTAGGTAAAGAAGTAGTGGTACATTCAGATCATAAACCGTTGGAGTATCTACATGCACAGGCGAAACTACAACAAGCCCGACACATGAGGTGGATGTCTTAATTTATGACTTTCAATATTCTCATTAGGTACAAGAAGGAAGTAACAAACAAGTTGGCAGATATGTTATCTCGACCTCCAGTTCGATCACTAATGGTGGCCATGAGAATTCAGCCAATTGTTCCTCAAGAGTATGCAGAGTCATACGCATCCAGCAAAGACTTCAAGAAGGTGCTAGAAGGTGTAAAGAGTGGTTTGAAAGCGAGTACAAACTCCGAGATGGATTGTTATACAAAGGTCAGTTACTTTGCATACCAGAAGATGGAGATAGTTTACAGTGGTTGAGAGAGGCACACACTTCCCGAGTTGCTGGACACTTTGGGATAAATAAAACCCTACTTAACCTCCAGCGTTATGTCTTTTGGCCTAAGATGCAAGATGATGTGGCTAAGTTAGTTAGAGGGTGTAAGTTGTGTAGCACATCTAAACCTTCCAACAGAAAACGTGGGATATATCTACCATTACTAGTACCATCAAGGCCTTGGGAGAGTATTTCTATGGATTTTCTTGGTGGGTTACCGAAGTCCAAGTCTGTTCATGATTACTTGTTCGTTGTGGTCGACCGATTGAGCAAGATGATTGCATTAATTCCATGTACAAATACGGTAATCAGAGGGGCGGTGCAAAGAAAAGCTCTTCTTTGAGCACGCGTGGAAGCATTTCGGTTTACCTACTTCGATTATTTCTGATAGGGATATTCAATTCCTTAGTCACTTTTGGGATTATTTATGGAAGATGATGGACACTAAGTTGAAGAAAAGTACAGCTTTTCATCCACAAACAGATGAACAAATAGAAGTGGTCAATAGGACTATGGTTCACATGTTAAGGGGATATAATTCTAAGCATCCTAAAACTTGGGATGAGAGTTTACCTTATCTACAGTTTGCTTTCAATAGAGCATTTCACAGTTCTTTGGGGAAATCTCCTTTCGAGATGTGCTATGGTTACTTACCACCTAGTCCTTTCGATCTAGTATTTTCTAGTGACACCTCAATGGGGGGAAGGAAGGAAGTGAACGGAAAAAGGAACAAAAGTTCTTGGAGAAGATATCTCAGATTCATGCATTTGTTGAGGCACAACTAAAGAAGTCACAAGACAAATACAATGCAAAGCATGACAAGCATCTTTTACCTTGTAATTTCGGTATTGGTGACTTGGTATGGTTAAAATTAGGTAAGGAACGACTGAAGGGGGAAGATAAGAAGTTGAAACCATTGAGGTATGGACCATTTCGTATTCTCGATCAGATTGGTGACAATGCCTTTCGTCTAGATCTGCCACCTTATCTAGGAATGTACTCGGTAATAAATGCTGAATACTTGAAGTTGTTTGAACCACCATTACTTGATGATGACGGTGACAACGCTATGATATTACCACGAGTAGAAGACTTATGGTTTGATAGAGAGGAACCACTCAAGGAAGACTGCATATTGGAGCGAAGAGTGACTAAAACACGACAAGGAGAGAAAGAAGCTTTTCTAATTGGATGTAAAGGTCAAGTTCCTAGCAAGGCTAAGTGGTTTAACAAGGAAAAAGGGACTCTCGAGTTCCCTAACCTTCATTTTTAACTCTCACATGAGTTCAAGTTCTTGAAAGGGGGACCCATGATACAGGTGTATCCGTACTCCTTTAGGGAACTTAGTTAACCTCAAGCTAAGTTGAGGGAAGTTGTACAACCAAAACAAAGAGAACTCTGAAGGTAAGTTTAGGGAATGTACAACTTACCTACAGGTGTATCCGTACTCCTTCAGATTGTCCACCATAATAAATAATGGGTTACACACAAATCTCTCAATTTGGGGATGCACTCTTATTCAAGGTGCATATAGCACTTGGATATCAAATTTTCCTAATTAAACTCACCACTAGGGTGGATCAAAAATTCATTCACCTAAATAGGTAAGGTTCACTATCAATTGACAGTAGCAAGAGTAAAAGATACTTGCTACTAAGGTTTGAACATGCCCTAGATTTTCCCTCTTTGAAGAGATGTGGAAATTGATCAATCAATATTCACCACAACAAACCCAACGGACCCTTGACAAGAACCATTTTTCTTCCTCTTCAAGATCAACTCAAATCATCACCAAAATCTCACTAATGGTGGATGCTCTTTTTCTTCTTACCCACTCTCTTTGCCCCTCTTTTTCGTATTTCACGAATCAGAGAAAATTTTCTCCCAGATGTTTTGTAATACCCTGTATTTTTAGCTACTGTTTCGGTTCGGGTTATACCCGGATTAGTTAATCTTGTGGCTTACATTGTTATTGCTTAGCCTTAGCCAAGGTGGGTGGATTGAAATAGAAAATCTACAAGTTAGGGTGGAAATAAATTAATTAATAATAAATAAAATTAAGGAAAAATGAAAAGATAAAGAAAATAATAAAATGTTAATTATTTATTATTAGTATTATTATGAGCATAGTATAAGTTTATATTAGATTTTTGGAGAGAGAATTTAGAGATTAGAAAACCAAAAAGGATATAAATTTTCAGAGGAGAAAGCTATGGAGATGAAGAAAATGATTTAGAGCTAGGAAAATCAGTGGAGAATCAATGGAATTGAGGTAGAATGTGAAACCCCTTTCTCTTTTGGTGTTTTCTTTGGGTGTTTATTTTGTATGATTTTGTATTGTTTGGTTTAGTAATTAATAACACAAATACATATCTCCAAATGATGATCAGGCTTTTGAAATTTTTAGATAGCATGATTAGGTAGCTATGGTTAAATTTTGGGAAAAATACACCACAAATTCACCGTTAAATATGTGTTTGAATTTGGATGATAGTTTCTGAAATTCTGGACAGTTTCGCTTTTCTGTGTTTTTGATATCTTTAGGAAGTCTTAATGATGTTAAAACGATTTGAGTCCTTAAAAAAAGTTGTAGATTTGTGATTTATCTATCAGTGTGCTTTGGAGTGAGAGTCAATTTGATATTTCTATGAATTTATGATGAATTGTTTGGTAATGACATGTAATATGTCCAGTTTTTAGGATGTCCTTGTAAATTCGATAACTTGTGTTTGAACCATTGAATTTCTGTGAAATTTGGATATGTGGTTGCTTATAGAGCTATGTATGTTCTGCAAAAGTTGCAGGAAGATCATATGAATAAATCACCCAAATATGTATGATGCAAAATGGATCCAGTTAGCTTGTTTGTAGAAATGCTTGAAAGAAAATTATGTTATTATGCCATGGTGTGGATGAAGTAAAACGGTTCGCTGGTTTTTTAGGAAAGTGAAGAGTCGAGCGTGTTGTAAAGACTCCTCAAACCGGGCAAACTGCTCAACCTTACACAGATGCACCGCTGCAAAGGGGGTGCTTAGATTCGAGAGATCAATCTGTAGGACTCCGGCCTAAACCAAGACAATGGCCGTTCCAGAGTCAATTCGGCCGCAAAGAGGGAGACGGGTTGATCTGTAGGAGGGAAGTTGAGAATTTTGTGGGATCAGTGATGATCAAGCATTGTGGGTGTGTTGAAGGTTTCTGCAATAATTGGTGAACTGTTGAGTTCGAATAATTTCTGATGAATTGATGAATTCCTGAAAGTAGTTACTCGAGAAAATCTGTGTAGACCAAAAACGTTGTCCTTAATCATGGTTTCAACAACTTATTTATATTGTCAGAGTTGTGAACACCTTGATCCCTGTAAGTGTGACGGTTTCATGAGTGGGAGAGTGGGAAAATGGAAGATCGTGGTAAAGTCAGTTCCACGTCGTGTGGAGACTTGACGGATCATGCACCCGGTACTTTGCTAACTCCTTCAACCGTTGACACAACTTACGCACATTTCTCGTCGTGGATGAATCCACGTGTTGTAGGACGCCAGACCAAAACCCTAGTTGTTATCCCCCAATTTGACGTGATTGATGTCTCACGAATCGTGGAGTCTGCATGACAGACGTGTATTTTGTTTGTCAGTTGTTGACTATTAGACAATGAGTCTAGGTTTTTTTGAATCGAGCATGTTTGACAAATGCTCAGCGATTCATGAATGTTAATGTTGCTCATCTGAGCAAATATTGTAAATTCGACGAGTTGTTGAATATTGATGAGTTACTGAATATATGTGGATTATTCGAGCAACTGAGCAAGTATTGCTTAGTTCGACGAAATACTGATAAGTTACTGAATATTGATAGTTGGGTCAATATTCGAGCAACTGAGCAAGTATTGCTCAATTCGACGAATCACTGAATATTTGAGAATTTTACGTGCAATTGAGCAAGTATTTCTCAATCCGAAAAATACTGAGTATGAATAATTTGACGTGCAATTGAGCAAGTATTGCTCAATTCGACAAAATACTGATAAATTACTAAATATTGATAGCTGGACCAATATTTAAGCAACTGAGCAAATGCCGTTTAATTCGACGAAATATTTATTGGTAACGTAACCCAATAAAATATTAAAATATTGGTAGATTACCAAATATTGTATAATTAATCCCCGTGGATCAACATAAATTCATTTGGTGTTTGAACTTGCTCAGAATGATGATTCCGTGAAGCGTTTGTTCGAAAACCAAATTTTTGAGCAATTGTTCAACAATTGCTGAATTGCTGAAAATAGGTCATGAGTGATAGAGGGACCGACCACATGGAATGATGAGCGTCCATGCGGTGCTCAGTGCTCGAATGAGCGTACACCAGGGTTCTCAGTTGAAGAGTTGATGAAAGAATGATGATTAAGTACCAGTTTCATCATTTATTGAATTACTGCTGGGTTCAACATTAGGCAAAAACCTAAGTACGAAAGATGGGGGACCGACCAAGAGAGCATGGGGCCGGCTCTTGGTGGTCACGGGACTGGATGTTGTCTGTTCGAGCAATCCCCATGTTGGTTGGAGAGAGTTTGGGCCCAATATGAGCGATTGTGTGATCTTATCTCAATAATGTTGTAGTAAAAAGGTTCATTGATACTTGTGAAAGCAAAAGATTTTAGACTTATAAAACTTAAAAATAAGGAAAACTTAACACAAAATTGATTCAAGATATGAGAAAATAACCAAGACACTGATTCCACTATTACACATGAACAATTTATGGTGAATAACACAAAACTCTAATTATCTTTTTAAGTCCTTATTTCTTAATCCACAAATAATCAGGCAAATTCCCAAAAATTAATTGTATCCCCTAAGCATATATTATCTAAAGAAAGTATAACGATCTAATTGAATCACAACTAATGACGAAAATTATGCAAACAATTCAAAACTCTGCAAAAGCAGTGATTGAGTGAATTATAAATCATAAATTAGAGAAAATAAAATGGTTACCACTTATTCATGCGTAAATAGCTTCCTCATTGCCTTGGTTGTCGGAGAATTAGCTCATCATCATGTTGGAAACACGCTCAAAAATCATTATTAATGCTGAAAATGGTTTACAAATGATGAACAAAGGAAAAAAAATGAAAAGCCTGATTTGTAACAGTTATAATTGTTACAAACGGACTGTTACAGAGAACGATAAATGTAAAGTGTTGTTGTTGCTGTATTTTTAAGACTGTCTCCTGAACTACGACCCTCAGATGTGTCGTTGTCACTGTAGTGAAAACGACGGTCATTCGTGCGTCTTATATTCTTCGTGTTCTTCAGCAGCAGCAGAAATGGTGATTCTGAAACTCGACTTTCTAAGCTCTGTAATGCTCCCAAACTCTCTGTCTCCTCTCACTGATATCCCAGCACCTATTTATAAGCCACAGAAACTCCAAATATCTCAAGTAATTGCAACATATTTTTGATTATTCTCCATGCAAGATACGGGATATTTTTTTCCTTTTTCACCTCTGATTTTGATTTTCACACGCTATGAAGCTGCCAAATCTCCTTGTTTATATTCTGCACGCTCCAAATGGTGACTCAAATCTTCCAAGCACGTGTAGAACTCCTTGTAATTCACGCAATCCCGTGAATATCTTCTTTTCTGTTTTGCTCCAACACGAGTTATCTAGCCAAATTTGGACGACGAATCGACCCAGAACAACCATGTTAGGCCCAAAGGTAGCTACCCAAACAATCTCAGCCATTTAGTCTCACTGAAACATGCTTAAATTCTCAACCTTAAATCTGCCAGGCGAGAACTTGTTTTTCCCGCCACTTCTCAAAATTTGAAATGAAGAAGAAGGTCAGCCCTTATCCAACAGCTGGGGGTGCGAATATCAGTTGGGTTCCCCTTAGTAATTGGGTTACCCCTTATCCAAAGTGGGAGTCCGAATAGCAAATGTCCTCAGGGGTGTTTAGAGCAACTTTTCGAGCCGAACTTTCCAACAATCTTTATTTCCAAAAAATATCTACAAACACAAAAAACACCATAATAAGGACAAAAACGAGTACTAACAATACGAAACATTGAGGACAAACTAGACACATAAATGCGTCTATCAAATACCCCCAAACTTATTATTTGCTAGTCCTCGAGCAAAAATAAAAAATCAAATTCTAACTCACTAGGTGGCCCCAGTGACCGAGTTAATCTCGGGATGGTTTACCAGAGGTGTACCCACAAAACCTTTACTCCAGACCCTAGCTATCTACGCAAAATCTTGGAAGGCACTAAAGAATCTCCTTGGTTGGCATACTTATTGATTACGGGAGGAAGTACCACGATGCGAAATTCCAATTGTTTGTACACGAGTTTGCACTCAAGCATACTAAAATTCATATAAAGTGACAGAGCTCTACTCAGATAGTTTCTGTACATCATAAACCGGAGTCAACCAATCACATGGATAGATTAAGAAGATGGATGTAGAGAAAAACGTGGATGATGTTGACTAAGGTAAACCTATTCTAATGGACTGAGATATTAGTCTGGACTAATATCAACACACTGGCATATACAAGGGGACCAGTGGTCGATAATCCTAACTCTAGGTCAACTCAGCTGGCATATACAAGGGTACCAGTGATCGACTTTATTGTATTTACTCCAGTTGGTCTAGTGGTCTGGTCTAATTTTTTTTTTTTTTTGGGTATCTCAGTCACTCTATTTCACCCTACAATAGTAAAGAGAAAAATAAAAGAAGTGATCAGGATTCTTTAGATGTCTCCATCACGAGGATATGGCGAAACTACCATGTTTTTTCTTTTTCTAACACCTGAGCTCTGTGCTTTTATGAATATACTCTTTAGATGTTTCCATCTAATCAGATTGGTTCCTCAACTCCTACAACCAAAATGCTTCCATCCACTTAGATTGGTTAGTGCCATCCTTAATAAACATAAATTTCTAGGCTCTGGAGTTTATTTATTGCAACTAAAAACTAACAAGAAGTTTCTTCCCCACCCCCAAACTTAAATCTAACATTGTCCTCAATGTTTTTAATGAAAGAGCAATACAAAAAAAAAAACATGAGGAATCAGTAAAGAGAGAAGTCGGAAAGATAGTACCTGGGTGAAGAGAGAAATCAAAAACTAATATACAACATACAATCGCCTCGATGGTCAATCAAGGGTAAACAGTGTCCTCCAGAGGGACCTCCTCAACATCACCTGTAGGTAAGGGCTCTAAAAAGTATTTCAATTTCTGACCGTTAACCTTCGAAGAACTACTACCATCCGGTGTCTCGATCTCAACAGCTCCATGAGGAAATACAGTGCGAACAATAAAAGGACCCGTCCACCGAGAACGTAACTTCCCAGGGAAAAGATGCAAACGGGTATCATACAGAAGAACTTTTTGATCTGGAGAAAATGACTTCCGTAAAATATTTCTATCATGAACAAGTTTCATTTTGTTCTTATACTCCTTCGCACTATCGTAAGCATCTATACGAATCTCGTCCAACTCATTGAGCTGGACTTTCCTATGGGCTCCTGCCTTGTCAAGAGAAAAATTTAGCTGCTTAACAGCCCAATAAGCTCTATGTTCTAACTCAACAGGTAAATGACATGCCTTGCCATACACAAGCCGATAAGGCGACATTCCAATAGGGGTTTTAAACATAGTACGGTAAGACTATAAGGCATCAGTGAACCTAGACGACTAGTCTTTCCGATTAGGATTAACTGTTTTTTCTAATATACGCTTTATCTCCCTATTGGAAACCTCTACTTGACCACTAGTCTGTGGATGATACGGGGTAGCTACCTTATGTGTAATACCATATTTCTTCACCAAAAGCCTAAAAGGTCCATTACAAAAGTGCGACCCTCCATCACCAATTATAGCTCGCGGTGTACCAAAATGTGTAAGTATATTATTTTTCAAGAACTCAATCACAACCCTATGGTCATTGGTCTTACACGCAACCGCCTCAATCCACTTAGAGACATAGTCTACAGCAACAAGGATGTATAAGTTACCAAAACAATTAGGAAACAGACCCATAAAGTCAATTTTCCACACATCAAAGACCTCAACGATTAAAATAGGGTTCAAGGGCATCATGTTCCTACGGGAAATGGTTCCTAATTTCTGGCAACGTTCACAAGTAACACAAGAATCGTAGGGAGTCTTTAAACAACGAAGGCCAGTAGAATCCACACCTGCAATATCTTAGCAAGCTTCTTCTTAGCACTAAAGTGACCCCCACAAGCATGATCATGACAAAAGAAAATAATACTGGATTGGTCACTCTCAGGTATACATCTCCTAATAATCTGGTCTGGAAAATACTTAAACAAATAAGGATCATCCCAAAAGAAGTGCTTAACCTCGGCTAAAAACCTAGAACGATCTTGTTTACCCCAATGTTAGGGCATTCCACCAGTAACAAGATAATTCACTATATTTGCATACCAAGGTGATTGGGAAACAGAGAACAATTGTTCATCAGGAAAGCTATCCCTTATATGGAGGGAATCATCAGGGGAACTAAACACTAGCCTAGACAAGTGGTCTGCTACTATATTTTCTGCACCCTTTTTGTCTCTAATGTCTGGACAAAATTCTTGTAATAAAAGGATCCATCTAATCAATATAGGTTTGGTATCCTTTTTAGACAAAAGGTATTTCAAAGCAGCATGATCAGTATAGATTACGATCTTAGAACCTAAGAGATAGGGTCTAAACTTGTCTAAGGCAAACACAATGGACAACAGTTCCTTCTCTGTAGTGGTATAGTTCAACTGGGCATCATTCAGATTTTTGCTAGCGTCGTAAATCACATGAAGTAATTTGTTTTCTCGCTGACCTAGCACAACACCAATAGCATAATCTGAAGCATCGCACATGATCTCAAAAGGTAGGTTCCAGTTAGGTGCATGGACTATGGGGGCGGTAGTGAGTAAAGTCTTAAGCTTCTCAAAAGCCTCTAAACAAGCATCATTGTAGGATCAGAATATCGCAACAACAATATCTTGCGAGATCAATAAACGACAGCATTGCGAAAGTGTCGCAAATGAGTAATATAAATGAAGCAATGAATGACGGCAGCCAAAACATGAGAAAGATGTGAAGACTTAGCAAGATTTAGGAAACTTGCGAGATTATATATTTGAACGCCTGCGATATTTCGCAAGTCATTCCCGAAAATAAAGGACACCTTAGCTGTTATCCAATGTGTAATACCCTATATAAGGAGTCGAGCAGGACTGTTGAAGAGAGATCTTTTTTGGAGCATTAGGCAAGTCATTAGGAAAGAGAAAGTTTGTAGTGATTGTAATTTCTTTAGCTCTTTTCCATTTTATCTTGTAAACATTCAAGGAATTAATCAATAAAAATCATAATTGTTCATCTTCAATGGTTTAGTTGTGTGGATTCTTGTGAGGGGTGTAGTGTAGGATTTCCTGCAACTACATATTGGCACTAGAAACAGGGAGAGAGTAAGGATTGACATCGTTATTTGAAAGAATTTGGAGTAGTAGGAATGAAATTTCATATAATTTTCAACAGTTTACCAAAATTAAGAAATGGCTAGAAGAAGAAATGTATCTGAGCAACCAACAACTATTAGAAGGAGTAGGAGACTTGTTGGAGAAGGGAGAAATGAAATGGGAGAATCCTCAAGAAGGAACATAAGGAACAATGAAGAAAATCAAATTCAATCACTAATTCAACCAGTAACGGATAGAGCTGTGGATTATGATAGAGTAAGCGTGCATACTTGGAGATCAGACTCTGTGGACGAAAGGGGAGAAGAACAACAATTGGTAAACAATGGACAATAGGAGAGAGACCGAGAAGGGATTGGATAAATAATTCATGGAAATGAAGAGATCGCAGCATTAGAGGCTTTGAGACAAACAATACATGAAGAAAGACGATTAGAGGCAGAGGAACGTGCAAATTTGACAAGACAGAATCATGAGTTGTGGATGGAAAACATGAGATTGCAAAACAGAAGGTCGAGAAGCACTACAAGGTCAAGCTCAAGATCAGTTAGAGAGGAAAGAAGGAGAAATTCACCTATAGAAAATGTTGATGAAGAAAATCGAGAAGAAACGCAAAATCCAGGCGTAGAACACTGCGAGAGAAGAGAAATGATGGAAGATCGTTATATCCCACGTCCCGAGGGTCTTCAAAATGGGCGAGATAATGGAAATCAAGGGAATAGATAGCGTCAGGAGCGGAATAACCCAGTTGACGAAGAAAATCAGGAAGAAGGAAGAAGGATATTGCATGGGAGAGAAGCACGGAGGAAGCAAAAAGAGATTGAAGATGAAATTGAAAGACACTATGTTGAACAAACACGTCTAGCCTGCGAGAGAGAAAGATTGAGAGCAGAAATGGAAGAACAGAGTTAGAAGAAGCAATTCGCGGAATAATCATGATAATCGAGAAAGAAGGCGAGAATAAAATCGCAACAATGATAATATTAATGAAGAATATGAAAGAGTACAAAGGAGAGCTGATAGGCAACAAAGAAGAGAAATTAATAGATATAACGGTGTGCGAATTCGTGAAAGAAATGAAGGAGAAGATCGCAGAGAAAGACGAGAAGAGAATGATGAACAAGAAAGTCAAAGTAGACATGAACACAGGAGAAGAGAAGCGGAATTAATAAGACCAATAGATTCAAATTCTGATGTAAATGATCAAATTTTGAGAGAATTGGCAGAAATGAGAAGAATGATGAACAATAAAAGGGGAGGAGGAAAGAGACAGTTGGATGAAGCTATAGAAGAAGCTGCGAAAACTCCGTTCACAAAAGAGATACAATTAGGAGGAATACCACCGAAGTGCATCTTACCAACATTAACCAGCATTTTCGATGGAACAACTTGCGCGATACAGCATATCAAAGCTTATATGAGATGTATGTTACAATGGGAGCATCATGATGCCATATTATGCAAATATTTTGCATCAAGTTAGACAGGAGAAGCTTTGAAATGGTTTGAAGGACTACCAAAGAATATAATAACATCTTTCAATCACTTGCAAGCTATATTTTTAGGGGCATATATAAGTAATAATTCCTCGCGACCAGGTATTGAAGATGTATTTGGGTTAAAACAAAGGGTTGGTGAAAGTTTGAAGCATCTAACTGTGAGATGGAAGACAATGTGTAGCTAAATGGATGGTCGTGTGGAGGAGAGATATCTCATCTTATCATTCATTAATGCTATGTTCGCGACAAATCTGTTATATATTCAAATTTTTAGAGTCAAGAATACAATCACAATGGCTGAGTTGCGAGAGCTTCAGGAGGAGTATATTTCTTTAGAGGAAAACCAAAATGAAATGGAATCATACCCTGTCACGAATACAAGTTCAGGAGCTGCGAATGCAAGTCTGTTACCCAAATTGATAAACACTGTGGCGAGTACCTCGCAATGCCAACAAGGAATGATGGTACCGAATGATGGTCAACAAAAATTGGTAGCCATGGGAAGTCGCGATCAGGAATAATTTGAAAGAGAAAGAAATTTCTACAACCGTGACGGAAATAATAAAATTCAAAGGCTTGATCAGGCGCAAGAAACCTATGGAGGTCAGAGGCATCATCCGCAAGAAACCTATGGAGGTCAGAGGCATAATTATCATAGAGGGCAGCGAGGTCATAGGGTAGTATGGGAAGAAATCAAGATTCCCCTACTGAACGCTAGTGTAGAGAAAATATGGGAAGCTATACTCCTGATGGAAAACATACCTGCACCATGGAACATGGGGAATAAACCGCCTCCAGGTGACAGAAGTCATGAATTCTGTTCCTATCACCATTTTCATGGACACCTAACGAATGATTGTAGGAATATAAAAAGAATCATCCTCAGAATGATAGGCCAAGGGAAGTTAAATCATTTATTAAAATGTGAAGAGAAGACTTAACCATTACCAACACCTCCGTAAATTCACGCAGTAAATACAACAAAAGGGAAAGAAACATTTGTAGTAGAAGTTGGAGCGAAGGCCAAAACTTGTTCTACAATTCTATCGTACATTAAATGCAGACAATTGAAGATTTCCATGATAGCGTTCTCAGTAGGGTTTTCGCAAGAGATGCTGATAATAGAGAAGTAATGAACATCGCGAAGATATCGCCACTAAAAGAATGGCAAACGCAGATTATTTCTTTTACCGCGGAAGAGGTACCTGAGGGTGGCGAGATGCATGACAGTCCATTAGTGGTAAGATTGGAGATTAACCCAAAACCTGTTGATGATGAAGATGATGGGGCAGAAAATTCATGGGCAATAAATAGAATATTAATTGATACTAGAAGCTCTGTAAATATCCTTTTTTACCACACTTACAAGACTATGGGAGGGAAAGACGAAGATTTGATACCTTCAACCTATAAGATTTATGGTTTTAATGGTACTGCCAATAAGCCTAAAGGAGAAACTCGTATGCGAATACCACTGAAAGGATTATCAACTGAAATCTTGTTTTTCATAGTCGATGTGGAATCCCCCTATAATGCATTAATTGGGCGACCTTGGTTACATGAGATCTTGGGTGTAGCATCAACTTACCACCAAGTGCATCAAATTTCCTCATCCCAGTGGTGTTGGAGTTATAAAAGGAGATTGTGCTGAGGGACAAAAATGCTATGAAGTTGATGTGGAGTCTTGCGAGGAAAGGGCTGCTCAAAAGAAGAATTAGAAGCGGAATATCAAAGAAGAACAAATAAGAGAAAGACTGATGGTGGATACAATAGAAGTGAGAGATGAAGATATATTGCGAAACCAATGCTTGAAGACAATTGGAAATTGCGATGGTCTCGCAAAAGGGAAGGAAATATCAGGAAATTTGAATGAAGAAATAGAGAGCAACAGGAGTAAGAAGTGTAAGAAATAAATAATTGATTTTAGAATTGTGTAAAAAAAAAAATGTTTGGAGTGACAAAGACATGTCAAAAATACAAAGAATATGACGATCGAAGAAGGAGTACGCGAAAACCTCGCGATACATGAATATGACGAAAGTTTGGTTAAATAATTTCAGCGAGATCACAACAAATGAAGCAAGATTATGTGATAATTTCGCAAAGATAATGAGAATAAATAATCAAAAATCAATGAATGATTGCAAGAATTGATAGAAATGAAAGAATGAGTGAATGGGACGAACCTTTATGGCGTACACCCTAGTTCGCGAATGATATTTCGCAAGAGGCAAATGTAAGACCTAAAGTGCGTCATATAAGGGGGTATCTCTTGACATGGCTCGGGAAAAGGTTACACCGCCCCGGAACTGAGTCATGAAAATTTTGGGTCAATAAAGCCATCCTGGAGAGATACCTTGGATTTCCAACTATATATATAAGGTTATACCCTGGTTGGACGACCGAGGGTCTCTTCCAAGGAGTCAGTGTATGACCAAGGCGCCGAGGTACACGGTTGAGCCAAGAGTGCCTGGGGCATTTGAAGTGTCTCGGCCATGTTTGGCAAGTCTTGGCACATGCTGCACTCGGCCCGAAGAAAACTCCACTTAGGGTGCAGTCTCGTAACCATAAGCCCTATAGGTATAAGGGATAAGAGGCTACGAAAATAACTGGTTTTTGTTAAGACCAGATGGGAGGAGCTAGTTTTGTATGGCCGATGTACGCCTCCTTGAAGGGGCAACCAGGGAGATGATAAGGGCGACACCCTCCATTAGGGAGTTGATAAGTGTCTTAAGACGCAAATGTCATGAGGCACTATTTTTGCAAGAAAATTTAGGCTTGTCATATTTGTGCGATGATCCTGAAGAGGCAATAATACTAACGCGAGGGTAAGACGAGATCAATGGGTCTTTACATGAAAGTATAAAGACGTCCTGCGAGTTCGTCGCAAGACGGCAATGTCATGGGGCTTTAAGTTCGCAATAATTTTTAGGCATGTCATATTGTCGCAAGAAAAACATCCTGCAGAGGCAATAATACTAAAGAAATGATAAGACAAGATCAATGGGTCATTATATGAAAGTGTAAAGACGTCCTGCGATTTCGTCGCAAGACGGCAATGTCATCAGACTCTTTGTCAGACTCCTCTTCTTCGCTAGCATCACTATCAGAGACATCCAAGGAAGGCATATTTTCAGGAACCTCATCAAGAGACAAGGATATGAAGAAAGAGGAATACTATGGTCATCGCAAACTGTCTTAATAATTTGATTGCGAAAACGGACAACATCATTATTGAAATTCGCTATAGTAGTTTGTAGTTGCTTCTTCAGCTTAGAATATTTGTCATTGCGAAGAGAGAAGTCTTTTGCAAGTTGTGCTTTCTCGATTCAAGTTCCTTAATTCTAGTTTGAAACCTCTTCTCGATTCTCGCGAACAAATGACAATGAGTCAAGAATCGAATAGCGGTTTCACAAAAAAAGTGGTAAAGTAATGAAGAACAGTTAACAACCTTCTCTCAAAATCATATCTTTAACTAAGGCAGTATGCTCGAGCATGAAGGCTGACGTTAACACCTAAGTTATTTCTGCATTATCTAGAACTTTCGCGGCCCAAGCGAATTCATCATCACTATTTATGACAAGAAGTGAACGAATTTGATTTTCTCGCTCATTAAGTATGGCATTTTGGCGAAGAGATTCATCTCGTTCAATTTGGACTTCAAGAAGAGTTTTTTGGAATTTCGTTAATGCTTGTGCACCTTGATTAGCAATGCGATCCTTGTCATCTATAAGGCTACTAATTTTCTTCCTTAGAATATTATTTTTCTCATGGGAACTAAGATATAGACGTTTAAATCGGTTGGCTAAACCTAAACTAGATCTATGCTCAATTTCTAAGAGATGAAATTTGGTTTGAATTTCATTTAATGAAAGAGAGTTAATTTTGTTTGACGAACTACTTAAAGATTCGTTGAGATGAGCGAGAAGGGAATCATCATCCATAGGCTCAGGAAATGAATGGAGAAGGATGGCTTCGTCAGAAAGATTATAAATGGCTGTGAAAATGATAAGTCACGCAAAGAAAAATAAATGACAAAGTAAAAATGAAGAAAAGAGAAGAGTTTTATACCATAAAGTTGCTGATTAGCACTTTGAAGGTTAGATATTTTATTCTTATGGGTAGAAGATTCAGCTTCCAATTGTTGAATTTTTTCGCGAAGAGCGGCAGTCTCATTTTTATTCTTCTTACGAGATGTCGCAACTTCAATTTCTAGTTCTTCGGTCTTTTTGTGAAGCTGAAGATTTTTCTTTTCAAAGTTGTTGCGCCTCTTCTCAAGATCTGAGGCAACAGCAAAGGAATCTCTTCCAGACTATAAGGAAAGATAAAGGAACTATTAATATATGATTTAAAATTAAAAGTATGAAGGAATAAAGAAATATAAACATACCAAGGCACTGAGTGCATTCAAGAAGCTGGAAGTCAATGATCTGGAGATCCCTCAAGAGACTCATTACCCTCCAAAAAGAAGCATCACATATACTTGCGAGAGCTTCGCATATACCAGAGAGGCGGTCATCTCCAAGCCCCTGCATGGAGTCTGAAAAGATATTAGACAATAACGTCATAAGAGATTCAGTTGGATGATCCTCCTTCGCAGTAGAAATGTCTACACCATTGTCTTATTCATCGGAACTCTCACTAGATTGAGGACTTGAGCGAGAAGAAGAATGGGTCTTTTGTTTTTTAGAAGGCGGTGCAGCAGATTTTTTCTTGCGAAGAGGGTCTTTATCCTTTCTTTTGACCCTTGCAGCTTTTGAAGCTTCTTCCTCGCTAGCAAATTCAACACCAACCTACATACACGAATGAAGATAAGAAACAGAGGCAACAATATTGTGGATAACAAGAGAAAATATTTCTTACTTCATCCGTGATTGAGCGAAGTATCGCCAAAGTACTTGGCTTTGGATTTCTTTCATAACTCTTTCTCAATTTAGTGATCTGAAAATTTAGCAAGTTTAGTAGATATAAAAGGAAGGAAACATCGCAAAGTGAATGAAAGTTAGAAAATATACCTCTTTTGCTTTCTCGGGCCAATTAAATACCCAAGGATGATAATTTGCGAGATTCGCAGGGAGTATATTGGAACCTGAAATGTAAGGTCCGTTCAAAAATAGCGGAAAGACACACCACTTTTCATCTTTAGGGTAGCGAGGAAAATTGTTCTTGCCAGAGTGCCAATCAATATCTAACATAAGTATCTTATCGTCGGGAACGTTCTCTTTTCTTTTCAATCGAGCACCCTAGCGAGATTTATCATTCTTCATATTTATCACTTCATAATTTTCAAAAAAGTTTTCTACTGAATACTTTTCAGCGATTATCTATAAGTTTGCGAATTTAGGATCTCTGACATTATCAGGGTATAGAGATCCCTTACCAGCGCCACGATTGGCGAATTCAAGCATTAGACGGATGCAATCTCCACTTAATTGATAAATAGCTCGCGAGAATTTCTCATGAGAAAGAATTTCATAGAACAAGGGCAGTTCGGGATTGTAGAGAGGAATGGGAAGACCTGCGAGGAGTTGACCTAGCGAGATTATGATTTTCTGATCATCACAATGATGATCAGTAAACAATTTTGCAGAAAGAATAGATGAAGATTCTTGATTGGGAATGGTGGACAAGGTGAAAACCTTCTCTTGTAAATTCTCTTGAGTCTCACCCAAAAGAGTTTCATATTTACGACCGGGTGGAGCCATTCTCAGAGTATGGGAATGATTAGAAAATTAAAGATCAAAAGAAAGAAGAAAATGAAGATTTACAGTAGCAGGAACGTGAATTGCGAAGGAGAAGAATTGAAGAAGATTTGCAGAGAGAAAGTAAAAAAAGAAGAAGAGGAAGGTGAAAAAACTATATATAGAGAAAAATTCTTGAGAAGATAAATGCATTTAATGCGAGAAGAGACGTGAATGGTAAAGAAAAGACGGTTGAAAGAGACGTGTCAAGAAAAGAGCGGAAACAGAAACATGTGTAATAAATTCTGTATAAAAGTACGGGATCATAACAGATAAAGACAAACTGTTGAGGCATTTCAAAAATACTAATTCTCATGAAATTCTCTTCTTGCAGAGAAGACATGAGAAGAGGCAAGATGTAGGATCAGAATATCGCAACAACAATATCTCGCGAGATCAATAAACGACAGCATTGCGAAAGTGTCGCAAACGAGTAATATAAATGACTCAATGAATGACGGCAGCCAAAACATGAGAAAGATGTGAAGACTTAGCGAGATTTAGGAAACTTGCGAGATTATATATTTGAACGCCTGCGATATTTCGCAAGTCATTCCCGAAAATAAAGGACAGCTTAGCTGTCATCCAATGTGTAATACCCTATATAAGGAGTCGAGCAGGATTGTTGAAGAGACATCTTTTTTGGAGCATTAGGCAAGTCATTAGGAGAGAGAAAGTTTGTAGTGATTGTAATTTCTTTAGCTCTTTTCCATTTTATCTTGTAAACATTCAAGGAATTAATCAATAAAAATCATAATTGTTCATCTTCAATGGTTTAGTTGTGTGGATTCTTGTGAGGGGTGTAGTGTAGGATTTCCTGAAACTACAATTATCAAAGACAAACTTAACATCTTTTGCAAGCAAATTGCAAAGAGGTCTATAAATCAAGCTAAAATCCTTAATGAATCAACGATAAAAACCTGCATGCCCTAAGAATGACCTAATATCTTTTACAGTTTTTGGGACCTGTAAAGTCTTGATAAGGTCAACTTTAGCTTTATCTACCTCTATACCCTTAGAAGATACGATATGCCCTAGAACAATTCCTGAACGAACCATGGAGTGACATTTTTCCCAATTAAGCACTAAATTCTTTTCCTTACATCTAGTCAAAACTAATGACAAATGATGCAAGCACTCATCGAAATATGAACGAAACACTGAAAAATCATCCATAAAGACCTCTAAGAACCGTTCTACCATGTCAGAAAATATGCTCATCATGCAATGCAAAAGTCGCAGGGCGTTACATAGCCCGAAAGGCATGCGTCTATACGCAAAGGTACCAAAGGGACAGGTAAAAGTGGTTTTCTCCTGGTCTTATGGGGAAATAACGATCTGATTATAGCCAGAGTAACCATCTAAAAAGCAAAAGAATGACTATGTCCATCTAATCTCTCTAGCATCCGGGTCAATGAAGGGAAGGGGAAAGTGGTCCTTCCTAGTGACCTTGTTCAATTTACTATAGTCAAAACAAACACGCCAACCCGTGGTCACTCGGGTTGGGATTAATTCATTGTTATCATTACTCGGACTACAAGAATACTGGATTTTTTGGGAACAACCTGAACGGGGATGACCCACTTGCTGTCTGAAATGGGGTAGATAATGCCTGCATATAACAGCTTAAGAACCTCGATTCGAACTACTTCTTTCATATTAGGGTTTAGTCTTCGTTGCATCTCCCTAGAAGGTTTGATATCTTCCTCTAAATAAATCCGATGCATACAAACAGTAGGACTTATACCCTTAATGTATGCTATGGTCCACCCTAAAGCTTCCTTGTTGTTTTGAAGGACGGTCACTAGCCTACTTTCCTGATCACTATCCAAGTCAGAAGCAACAATCACAGATAAAGTTTAAGATGGGCCAGAAACACATACTTCAGGGTATCTGACAATGGTTTTAGGTCCAACTTAGGAGGCTCTTCTAACGAAGGAACTAGGGTAGACTTAGAAACTGGTTGTGGTTCGAACTTAGGTTTCCATCCATTACTAGTGTCTAATAAAGGGGTTGAATCTAACAAAGCATTCACCTCATTAATCACATCATCATCATCATCAAAATCAATCCCAATGTGAGCTAGGAATTTCTCTAATATATCTTCTAACAAAGTGTTTGGTAATGACTCCTCGACTAATGTTCCTATCATGTTCACCTCTTCTATGCTTGAGTCATCTAGTTCAGAGGGTAGCTTACTAATTTGGAAGACGTTCAGCTCAATAGTCATATTACCAAAAGACAAATTCATAATACCAGCTTCGACGCTTAATGATCGCATTGGATGTAGCTAAAAACGGGTGACCTAAAATTACCTAAGATTCGATTCTCTGTGTCGTGACAGGTTGGGTATCTAGGATAACAAAATCCACCGGATAAATAAACTTGTCGACCTCTATGAGAACATCCTCGATTACACCCCGAGGAATTTTAACGGACCTATCAGCTAAATGAAGAGTCATCTAGGTAGGTTTCATCTCACCAAGTCCTAGCTTAAGGTACACATGGTATGGGAGTAAGTTCACACTGGCTCCTAAGTCAAGCAAAGCTTTCTCAACACGGTATTTACCTATTGTGCAAGAAATAGTATGGGACCTTGGGTCTTTATACTTAGGAGTAGTGGTATTCTGAATAATAGAACTCATGTGACTAGCTAGGAAGGCTTTCTTTGGAACACTAAGCTTACGCTTTCGTGTACACAAGTCCTTAAGAAACTTGGCATAAGCGGGAATCTTCTTAATCGCATCCAACAATGGGAGGTTGATAGTAACCTGCTTAAAAACCTCCAATATATCATTAAAGTTGGACTCCCTCCTAGTTGGAACTAGCAAACTGGGGAACGGGGCTCACGGGAACGAACGGGCTCATGTGGTTCAATATGGCCCTCATTGGTCTTATTAGAGACTCTATCAGTCTCCTCATTTTCTGGATCAGAAGGTTGAACTACAACATGTTCACTTTCAGGCATGGCGACCTTATTGTCAACTTTCTTTCCACTCCTAAGGGTTGTAATAGAATTCACATGATTGTACGATTTCTCTCCTTTAGGGTTATGATAAGTATGACTAGGGGACCTTCCATCTTCTCTCTCACTAAGGAACTTATCTATTTGGCCAACTTGAAGTTCTAATTTAGCAAGAGACTGGGAATTATTCTTAAAATTCTGCTTGGTCTCCTCTTGAAAATTACCCTGGCTCTTTACTAACATTTCCCTGCTCTGTGTTAACATATCCCGGCTCTTTTTAGTATACTAAGAGATTCCTCTAAGCTAGTCATTCTATTCTCGAAGGATTCTGAACCGGGTTTGACTCAAGAATTCTTATTATAACCAAACCTGGGGAGACCGAGAATTACTAGACTCGACCTTGATTCTCGGCCCTTAGACCAAGAAAAATTAGGATGGTTTCTCCAACCAGGGTTTTAGGTCTCTGAGTATGGGTCAAACTTCTGACGGTTCTCAAACCTAACAATTTTATAGACAGCATGAGCTTGCTCTTCACTAACCTGACCTTCCCAAAATGAGTTATTGAGCTCTATTCCACAACTAGAAACTTGAGAGGTTCTATTAGGTTCAACAAGGGGCCTATTGATAGACACATTTTTTGTGTCTGAATTGTCCTCAGTGTTGGTATTGTTGGAACTCGATTTTTGTACTAATATTGTGTTTTTATGTATTTTTTTTTAGAAATAAATATTTTTGGAAAATTCAATAAAAGTTGCGCGGAACACCCCGGAGGACATTTGATATTCGGACTCCCATTTTGGATAAGGGGTAACCCAATTACTAAGGGGCACCCAACTGATATTCGCACCCCCAGCTGTTGGATAAGGGGTGACCTTCTTCTCCATTTCAAAAACGAAAATTGGCGGGAAATCTTTTTAACAGAACTGGCAGATTTTGGTTCATGATTTGGAGGGGTTAGAGTGCGACTTAATGGCTGAAAATTCATGGGAAGACTTTATTTAGCTTAACAGGCGTGGTAGGGTCGTTGGAATCAATCCAGTTTGGCTGGTTAGTCGTGTGGAAGGAAACAGAGTCTCTCGGGTTTTTCCGAGCTCTGAGTGTGTGGTCGAGAGGTTTCTGTGTACCTGCTCCGTGTTATGCCACTTCTGGAAGATGTACCAGTGTGTAGGGAGTGTGTTTGAAGCAATTCAAGGCTCGGAGGAGATTAAAAAGTTAAGAAAATATTCCCGGAATATTTTCTTTAAAACCGAGTAATGAAGAAAATATATGGAGTTATGGAGGAGATAATTCGTGCATGAGAGGCTATAAAAGGTGTTGTGAGGTCATAGAAGAGGGGGAGAGAGTTTGGGAGGTTTTAGAACGCGAGAAAAGCAAAAAATCAAAGTGGCAGAGACGACCATTTTTCTGCTGCTGCATCTCTGAAGAACGTGAAGAACGGACTCTTGAAGGCAGTCGTTCTTCTACAGAACAACGACCCTTAACCGAGCGTCGTAATACGGAGGGGGGGCAGACTTAAAAGAAGTAACGGTTCTATCATTCCTTGTAACAGTGTTTGCAACATCTATAACTGTTGCAAACCCGATTTTCATCTTATTCTCCTTTGTTCATCATTTGTAAACCAAATTTGAGCAATAATAATGAATTTTGAGCGTGTTTCCAACATGATGAGCTAGAACCCATCACTGGGACGACGGAGGAAGACAAATTTCATACATGGGTAATTTAAATTAATTCTTTATTTGACTTTTGCACTAATTAAAATAGAATTATGATTTGATTAAATTGGTTGTTATTCAATTAGATAGGTTATGCTTTGTTTAGATAATCTATGCTTAGGGATACAATTAATCTTTTGAGAGTCTACCTTGGCAAAAATAAGAGTCGGTGTTATTTTGTTTATTGAGCTTTAATTGTTGAGAATAAATAAATTGAACCTTTTGTTATGAGTTTGGCCGAATCCCGAGTCCCAAAGACATCTCTCCATCTTGTGACAATATTTGTATATATTTTTCTTTTATTTTAGTTTATTAAATCCTAAGATCAATTTCATCAAGTCCGAGTGAACGACAACCTTACTACCACTTTCTACAACATTATTGAGTTACATCAATTTTTGGCGCCGCCGACGCGGACTTGTGTATAGATTTGTTTTTTAGGTTTTGTTATTATTTTTTTTTATTATTATTTTTGTTCTTTTTTACGCGTTTTGGTATTTTCTATTTGCTTTCAGATTTGGTGCGAAGCTTATGAGAAAGAAAAAGTTTTGAAAAGTAAAGCGAAGCCAAAGAAGGAAAGAAGAGAGAAAATCCAAAGGAGTAAAGAAGAAAATTTTGTATATAGTGTAATTAATTTTTTTATTTATTTTTAGAAACTGTAATTAGGTAATTATTTTTGTAATTTCTATTTTTATTTTTTGGACTTCTTAATTTTGGACTTTATTTTTGGACTTTTGGACATTTTTTATAAAACCCTAAAGGTTATTTAAATATAAACTGCACAGGAAGGACGACGATTACGATATTGTCTCTACTGGGTTCGTACACGACATAGGAGTCGTGGCCCGAGTCGACTTCAACGGTTCATCCCCGTCTGGAACGGGAGGTAAGAATTCTAAACACCCGCGAATCCCCTGTCAGCGGGTTTACTGGATGATTTCGTGTGAATATATGTCGAGGAACTGAATCTGGCTGCTTTAATTTCCTAGTAAAGGGCAAGGACTGACCATACAAGATAAGAGTTCGGATTTCATCACCGTTCTCTTCTTGAGCGCCTTAGGAAAACGAAACCAAATACGAACCTAAGCCTAAAATTTTGACTAGAACGAGACCGATAGGGTAACGAGCTTAATAGGAAAGTCATTCGAAAAATATTGGTTACTCTTTAAGCATACTTCGAAGTTCATGATGGTTTCTGTAAGTTGAATGCGTGACTGCGCCGCCTTGTAATGCGGTGAGGCCTTGGGTATCAAAGCTCCACGCAGCTTCCCTCGCCTCTATTATGCTTACTTAAACTCGGATTGATTCCAGAGGGGTTTGCTTAAATTGTAACGAATTCCCTTTCGAAGGTTTAGAAGCTGGTCTAGAAAACAATCTAAGTGGAGCCATCATGCTTTTTGTTTGCTAGAAATCAGTAGGTTTGTTGTGGTCGAGTCAGCCTTGTTTGTTCTTGTGTAGAATTCCCTTGCAGTTAGGATGTCAAACGGGTATTACAATAGCCATCACAATGAATATGAATATCCAACTGAACAATATGGACATCACTCTTTTTATGACCATAGTGTGAATAGTGGTTGGGAACACCAAACTTTTGAAGGTTATGGGTCATACCATGGTGATCCCAATTACTATCCACACGCCACCCGGTCGTACGAGCAAAATTCCTCTCTAATAGAGTCAACACGTAAGTTAGCTGAGATGACACGTAAGTTTGCAGAAATAAATAACTTAGTTATGGATGAAAGCAATGCAACGAGTGAAATTTCTTTCCTAGATTCAATAAGGAAGTCATGTGAGTCGAGTCACGATACATTAAAGAAGTCATGTGAGTCGAGTCACGATACATTAAAGAATTCATGTGAGTCGATTCGAAAGCTTTTGTTTGAGGCCCTGAACGGAACTGCTCGAGATAATCTTAGTGTTTCCAATAGTACTCCTGAAAATGAGTATAGTTATTTACATAATCAAGATGACGAGGAAAAAATTGGTAACACTACTTGTCTAGATGAGGTTCAACCATTTTCATATTATTATAATGATGATTATGATGAGGATAGTGTTGATGAATTTGAAATAAATAGGCATAGTGATCAGGAAATTGTTACCCCAATTGAACTTTATAACGATAGTATTATTCCTAGTTCAAATCCAAATAATTTTAATAATTATTCACCAATTCAAAAGGATGAGGATTTGACTAGAGATACCCCCGTTTTGGACGATGTAGTATTTCCTTTTGATTACGAAGCCAATGATGGTTTAGAGGAACGAGTATATTTTGAGTCTAGCAATTTAGAAACAATAGACTTAGAAAAAGAAAACGAACTCGTAGAGATGAGTGAGGATGTACCTGACTTAGAAGAATCAATTGACCATTTTCAGGAATCAGATAACCTTGAAATTAGGGAAGTTGTGACTAGTCTTTTTAGAGACACTGAAAACTCTAAGTTTGGGGGTGATTATCATTCTCCATGTGCCTTAACTCTTAGAAAGGTCCCTAACTTGGGACTTGACATTTGTGCCTCAACCATTTTAAAAGATTATCTTCATACACTTTTTCCCTAACCTAGTTGTGTCCATAAAGAAGTTCAGGTTGTTCAAACCCATCCTCTGGTTGATGTGGTTAACCCAGCTGTGATACCACAATTGACTTTGTTTTCCCACCAAAAACCTTCCTTTCAACTGTGGGAACGTATAAGTTTCAGGTGTGTCATTTATTAAGTTTTGAGACTAAACCTAATTACTTTAGGATATTAGGGTCGACACATTTTCTTAAGGAAGACCACCAATCTTATTGTGGTCAGCTGTAAGTCAAAACGATTGACTTAGAAGATCCTCAATTATTCGAGTTATTATTATGTGCTTCTAAGTTTTTATTTGAGTTTTTCCAGACTCTAGAACCTGAACATTCGGATCTAACTCATAAGGAAACGTAACCCATGAAAATTTGTTATCTAGACCCTTTTATAGAGCCTGAACCCTAACCACAACTAGATGTAGTTGTCTTAAACAAAATAATATATAAGGGTGTGTTGGATATCTTCCTGGTCTGTGGCAGTTTCCTCTTCTTGTGGTTAGCACTTTTTGATCCCGATGACCCGCAGATTATTCCGACTTGTTGCTATATGATTCTTCGAGGTGACTAATCCTTTCCAATGTCCGGGTCAAGACTTTAAACTTAGCACTTCTTGGGAGGTAACCCATGCTCTTGCAACACGGTAATATCTTTCCTTACTCTTCAAGTGGTGACAGTTTCTCATTGTTCATGCTTTTAATTTCATCTTTAGAACATTGAGGACAATGTTAGATTTAAGTTTGGGGGTATGGGAGAAACTTTTTGTTAGTTGCAATAAATAAACTCCAGCCTAGAAATTTATGCTTATTAAGGATGGCAATAACCAATCTAAGTGGATGGAAGCATTTTGGTTGTAGGAGTTGAGGAACCAATCGATTAGATGGCAACATCTAAAGAGTCTATTCATAAAAGCACAGAGCTCAGGTGTTAGAAATAACATGATAGTTTCACCATATCTCGTTGAGTCCTTTTCACTTCTGTTTTTATTTTGTTTTGTTCTTTGTAAACTATGTTTCTCTAAGTGATTAGGTGGGGCCCATGAATCAAGTTGTTACCAAAGCTAGGGTGAATTAGAGTGATTTAGATACAAAAAAAAAAAAAAAAAGTGAAAAAAAAGTGAAAAAAAATAAAAAAAATAAATAAATAAAAAAAAAGAAAAAGAAATTGAGACCAGACCATTAGACCAACCGGAATAAATTCAATAAAGTCGACCACTGGAACCCTTGTATATGCCAGTTGTGTTGACCTAGAGTTAGGATTATCGACCACTTTGGTTCCCTTGTATATGCCAAAGGTGTTGATATTAGTCAGACTAGTATCTCAGTCCATTAGGATAGGTTCATTTTAGCAGAGGCCTTCAGACAGATATGGGAAACACCGTTCACTTAGTAAACATCAAAACCATCTATGTTTTTCTCTATATCCATCTTCTTGATCTATCCATGTGATTAGTTTTGACTCCGGGTATTGATGTCCATAGTGCGACTATCTGAGTAGAGCTTTGTCACTTATATATGAATTTTAGTATGCTTGAGTGCAAACTCGTGTACATCAATTGGAATTTCGCATCAGGGTACTTTCTCCTGTAGTCAATAAGTATGCCAACCAAGGAGATTCTTTAGTGCCTTCCAAGGTTCTGTGTAGATAGCTAGGGTCTGGAGTAAAGGTTTTGTGGGTACACCTCTGGTAAACCCTCCGGAGACAACACTCCGCCACTAGGGCCACCTAGCGTTCAAATGATTTTTATTTTCTAGAATAAATTTGCTCGAGGACTAGCAAATAATAAGTTTTGGGGTATTTGATAGACACATTTTTTGTGTCTGAATTGTCCTCAGTGCTGGTATTGTTGGAACTCGATTTTTGTACTAATATTGTGTTTTTATGTATTTTTAGGTATTTTTGGAAAATTCGGCTCGAAAAGTTGCGCGGAACACCCCCGGAGGACATTTGATATTCGGACTCCCATTTTGGATAAGGGGTAACCCAATTACTAAGGGGCACCCAATTGATATTCGCACCCCCAGCTGTTGGATAAGGGGTGACCTTCTTCTCCATTTCAAAAACGAAAATTGGCGGGAAATCTTTTTAACAGAAATCCAGATTTTGGTTCATGATTTAGAGGGGTTAGAGTGCGACTTAATGGCCGAAAATTCATAGAAGACTTTATTTAGCTTAACAAAGCGTGGTAGGGTCGTTGGAATCAATCCAGTTTGGCTGGTTAGTCGTGTGGAAGGAAACAGAGTCTCTCGGGTTTTCCCGAGCTCGAGTGTGTGGTCGAGAGGTTTCGTGTACCGCTGCCCGTGTTATGCCACTTCCGGGAAGATGTACCAGCGTGTAGGAGTGTGTTTGAAGCAATTCAAGGCTCGGAGGAGATTAAAAAGTTAAGAAAATATTCCCTAATATTTTCTTTAAAACCGAGTAATGAAGAAAATATATGGAGTTATGGAGGAGATAATTCGTGTGCATGAGAGGCTATAAAAGGTGCTGTGAGGTCATAGAAGAGGGGGAGAGAGTTTGGGAGGTTTTAGAACGCGAGAAAAGCAAAAAAATCAAAGTGGCAGAGACGACCATTTTTCTGCTGCTGCATCTCTGAAGAACGTGAAGAACGGACTCTTGAAGGCAGTCGTTCTTCTACAGTAACAGCGACCCTTAACCGAGCGTCGTAATACGGAGGGGGGCAGACTTAAAAGAAGTAATGGTTCTATCATTCCTTGTAAGAGTGCTTGCAACATCTATAACTGTTGCAAACCCGATTTTCATCTTATTCTCCTTTGTTCATCATTTGTAAACCAAATTTGAGCAATAATAATGAATTTTGAGCGTGTTTCCAACATGATGAGCTAGAACCCATCACTGGGACGACGGAGGAATACAAATTTCATACATGGGTAATTTAAATTAATTCTTTATTTGACTTTTGCACTAATTAAAATAGAATTATGATTTGATTAAATTGGTTGTTATTCAATTAGATAGGTTATGCTTTGTTTAGATAATCTATGCTTAGGGATACAATTAATCTTTTGAGAGTCTACCTTGGCAAAAATAAGAGTCGGTGTTATTTTGTTTATTGAGCTTTAATTGTTGAGAATAAATAAATTGAACCTTTTGTTATGAGTTTGGCCGAATCCCGAGTCCCAGAGACATCTCTCCATCTTGTGACAATATTTGTATATATTTTTCTTTTATTTTAGTTTATTAAATCCTAAGATCAATTTCATCAAGTCCGAGTGAACGACAACCTTACTACCACTTTCTACAACATTATTGAGTTACATCACCTATTTTTAGGCTGATTCAATTCCAAAGCTTCTAACCTTCTAGATAAAGCAGCAAACTTAGCATCTGTCACGAAGCTTGTATCTACCACATTGGTGCTACTTCTATTGACCAAGAGTCTTTTAGGGGGTTCAACACAAGACTCCCACTGTTGGGATTTCTCAGCAACAACTCCTAAGAAGGCAAAGGCATCCTCAGCACTTTTATTAGTAAACTCACTAGCACACATAGACTCGACCATGGCTTTGGTCGAATAGTCTAAACCATCATAAATAATCCCTACCAGTTTCATCTTATCAAATCCATGGTGAGGACACCGAGATAGAGATCATTGAATCTCTAGAAACCTATAAAGAGACTCTCCCTCTTGTTGCACACTAGCACTAATTTTCTGCCTAACAGTTGCATTTTTATGCTTAGGGTAGAATTTCATATAGAAAGCAGTAATAAGTTCCTGTCATGTTTCAATGGATTCAGATGCTAGGTTGTTTAGCCAGGTCTTGGCTTTATATTTTAACGAAAAAGGGAACATCTTAAGTTTCAAAACTTCATCAGTAAGGTCTTTTATTCTAACTGTCCCACAAATTTCCTCAAAGTCCCTAATATGAAAATAAGGGTTCTCATCATCTTTTACTAAGAATATAGGGATCATCTGAAGAATACTAGCTTTTATCTCGAAGTTAGCCGTATTAGCTGGCAATTTAATGCACGAAGCTCGGTTGGTCCCAGTTGGGAACATGTAATCTTTCAAAGTTGCCATCGTTGGCACAAACTGAAGTACTAGGGGTACTTTCTCACGAAGAGACAGATTCTCAAAACTGAAAGTTTTCAAAAACGGGGCTCTCAAAAGAAGAGTCTTCGAGCTCCCCGCTTCCACAAGAAGAATTACTAGGTTTTTCACTAATCAATCTACCTAGATTGTCTCTTTTCCAAGACCGATCTCTAGTAACCTCGGGCATACACTAGAAAAACAACAAAATAAAATTCCTAACGGAAGAGAGGTTCTATGCAAACACAAACAAGGCTGACTCCACCACAACAAACCTATTGAATTCTAGCAAACAAAAAGCATGATGGCTCTACTTAGATTGTTTCTAGACCAGCTTCAAATCGTTCGAAAGGGAATTCGTTACAATTTGAGCAAACCCCTCTGGATCGATCCGAGTCAAAGTAAGTTGAATCAAGGTGAATGAAGCTCCGTGGATCTTTGATACCCAAGGCCTCACCGCTATTACAAGGCGGCGCAGTCACGCATTCAACTTCACAGAAACCATCTTGAACTTCGAAGTATGCAAAAAGAGTAACCAATATTTATCGAATGACTTTCCTATTAAGCTCGTTACCCTATCGGTCTCGTTCTATTCCAAATTTTAAAGCTTAGGTTCGCGTTAAGTATCGTTTTCCTAAGGCGGGCAAGAAGAGAACGGTGATGAAATCCGAATCCTTATCTTGTATGGCCAGTCCTTGCCCTTTACTAGGAAATTAAAGCAGCCGTTTTCAAGTCCTCAGCATATATTCACACGAAGGAAGACAGTAACTCGCTGCAGGCAGGGGATTCGCGAGTGTTTCGACAAACTTACCTCCCATTCCAGACGGGGGATGAACCTTTGCAGTCGACTCGGGCCACGACTCTTATGTCATGTATGAACTCGAGGGGCCGAGACGATATCGTAATCGTCGTCCTTCTCTGCACACAGTTTATATTTAATACTACCCTTCCGTAGGGTTTAAAATAAAAGAATGTCCAAATGTCCAAGTCCAAAGTCCAAAAATAAAGTACAAAAGAAAAGGAAAGTCTAAAAAAATAAAAATATCCAAAAAATAAAATTGCCGCTCTTTTTTCTTCTCTCTCTTTTTTTAAAAAAAATAATAAAAAAAATCTTCTTCTTTCGCTCCTTTCGATTTGTCTTTAACTCAAAATCTTTAAGTATTCACCAAAAGCTTTGGAAATTTTTTTCTTTCGCTCCAAATTCCAAAATCTGTAGTATAAAGACAAAAACCCAAAAACGTAAAGTAGAACAAATAAATTAAAACCTAAAAAATAAATCTAAAAACTCTAGCCTAAAGACAAGTCTGCGTCGGCGGCGCCAAAAATTGATCTTATCTCAATAATGTTGTAGTAAAAAGGTTCGTTGAGACTTGTGAAAGCAAAAGATTTTAGACTTATAAAACTTAAAAATAAGGAAAACTTAACACAAAATTGATTCAAGATATGAGAAAATAACCAAGACACTGATTCCACTATTACACATGAATAATTTATGGTGAATAACACAAAACTCTAATTATCTTTTTAAGTCCTTATTTCTTAATCCACAAATAATCAGGCAAATTCCCAAAATTAATTGTATCCCCTAAGCATAGATTATCTAAACAAAGTATAACCTATCTAATTGAATCACAACTAATGACGAAAATTATGCAAACAATTTAAAACTCTGCAAAAGCAGTGATTGAGTGAATTATAAATCATAAATTAGAGAAAATAAAATGGTTACCACTTATTCATGCGTAAATAGATTCCTCATTGCCTTGGTTGTCGGAGAATTAGCTCACCATCATGTTGGAAACACGCTTAAAAATCATTATTAATGCTCAAAAATGGTTTACAAATGATGAACAAGGGAGAAAATATGAAAAGCCTGATTTGTAACAGTTATAATTGTTATAAACGGATCAAGTAGAGAACGATAAATGTAAAGTGTTGTTGTTGCTGTAGTTTTAAGACTGTCTCCTGAACTACGACCCTCCGATGTGTCGTTGTCACTGTAGCGAAAACGACGGTCATTCGTGCGTCTTATGTTCTTCATGTTCTTCAGCAGCAGAAATGGTGATTCTGCAACTCGACTTTCTAAGCTATGTAATGCTCCCAAACTCTCTGTCTCCTCTCACTGATATCCCAGCACCTATTTATAAGCCACATCAACTCCAAATATCTCGAGTAATTGCAACATATTTTTGATTATTCTCCATGCAAGATACATGATATTTTTTTTCCTTTTTCACCTCTGATTTTGATTTTCACACGCTATGAAGCTGCCAAATCTCCTTATTTATCTTCTGGACGCTCCAAATGGTGACTCAAATCTTCCAAGCACGTGTATAACTCCCTGTAATTCACGCAATCCCGTGAATATCTCGCTTACTTTTTGCTCAAACACGAGTTATCTAGCCAAATTTGGACGACGAATCGACCCATAACAACCCTGTTAGGCCAAAGGTAGCTAAACAAACAATCTCAGCCATTTAGTCTCACCGAAACATGCTTAAATTCTCAACCTTAAATCTGCCAGGCGAGAACTTGTTTTCCCGCCACTTCTCAAAATTTGAAATGAAGAAGAAGGTCAGCCCTTATCCAACAACTGGGGGTGCGAATATCAGTTGGGTGCCCCTTAGTAATTGGGTTACCCCTTTTCCAAAGTGGGAATCCGAATAGCAAATGTCCTCCGGGGGTGTTCCGAGGAACTTTTCGAGCCGAATTTTCCAACAATCTTTATTTCCAAAAAATATCTACAAACACACAAAATACCATAATAAGGAAAAAAAACGAGTACTAACAATACGAAACATTGAGGACAAACTAGACACATAAATGCGTCTATCATTGCGCAAATTAGGTCAAAAGTGTGAAAAAGTGTGGGACCGGCTTTGTGCAAGCCCTAAAAATGAATTTGGTCGGTCATTAAGGCATGCACGTGTTGTCGTGGTGTCCGTGTCTCCGTACTGAGAGTTTCAGTATTTTCTGATGTGCATTCGAGCAACATTGTGAATTTTTAGAAGAGTTTCATCTTGGCTGAAATTATTGATTTTTGTTGGAATGAGCATGTATGCTTGTTGATGGTGGATTTTCGTTTAAGGTTAAATTTGTAAGTAACCAGAAAATCATGCGCTGACATCTTGTAAAAGATAAAGCCGTTTATAAGTGACGGATACTCCTCACTTAATTCACCAAGAATGGAGCACGTAGCAACAATCCCATTATGTGAATACATGAAATTCCTCCAGGTTGGAGCATGTAGCAACAATCCCCTCCTGTGAATTTCATATCAGCCTTGTATTTCCTGTACTCATTATCGCGTGGCATGACGATCGAAAAGTGTTACTCTTACGAGTAACACGAACCTCCAAGCACTATAATGAATCATTATCGATGTGGCATGACGACTGAATGTTACTTCTTACAGAGTAACACGAACCTCCAAGCACTATAATGAAACCATGTACGAAATACCCGTGCATGTGCCGATTCTCGGTGTGTTATACTAGCCCGAGCCCTCTCGGTGTGTTATAATAGCCCCGATTGAGCCCTCTCGGTGTGTTATACTAGCCCGATTGAGCATCCGGACTTGACTGTACCAGTCTCCAGATATGATCTGATCGCAGTCATCCAACTCCACAAGCATGATTGGATGACCACAGATCAATTCCATCACCCTAAGCATGGTATGGAATACCCACGGCCTTAGCTTGCCAGATATGATCTGATCGCAGTCATCCAACTCCACAAGCATGATTGGATGACCCCAGATCAATTCCATCACCCCCAAGCAGGTATGGAATACACACAGCCGACCCCGCATGGTCGACCATTGGCCTTGGCTTGCCAAGAAACCGTCCATACCAAGCATTATGGGCGGAAAACCCTAAATTAGGGTTTGCGGCATATTACATGTGCCGCAAAACGGTCTCAACCATCCATCTTCGCAGGTATAGATGGATGGTGTAGATGTAGACTCAAAGGGCCCTGAGCATGTCGACACAATCACCATGTGACCGCCTACACTTGACCAATCGGTCAAAACCAACCATGATTGGTTACAACAAATTCGTCCGCCTGAAATAGCATGGTCGCGCGGCTTTGAAAGCCAAAATTAGGGCTCAAGCCATCACGCGCGTCCATCTTCTCCGGCACGAATGGAGGGTCACAGATTAGATTGAGCAAGGGTCGGTCACACCAGCATGACCACCGTGAGCCCATCTACCTCCTTATGCGGTCGGCCAAGGCATATCACACCTGGCCAATCCAAAACGCCCGCTCAAACATGCGTGGTTACACTTCCCAAATTGCAAATCGATCTCGACCACTCAACTTCACCGGACGAATTGGGTGGCTTAGATAACGTTTTCATGGGACGGTGAGACATGGGCGTGAACATCATCTTACCATCTTCACGCCAAACCAATCGGCCAAGACCGACCAAGTCAGGTCATCTTGGAAAACACACCGGAAAAGGGTATGGTGCGCGACTCCTTACGGCATCAAACTCCTATCGCAAATCGATCTCAACCACTCAACTTTACCGGTCAAATTGAGTGGCTTAGATCGCGCCTTCTTGGAAAAGTGAAGTATGGACGTGCACACCGCGTGTTGTCTACACACATGCCCGGTCGGTCCTCTTCAAAACCCTTCCCATGCTTGGTTTCGACCAAGTCAAGAGTGATGCTTGCGCACCTCTTTAAAACCCTAATTTCATCAACGGTCGCAGATGAGTGTCTCAAACATCATCTCATCCGTCCGACTTCACCAAAGCTTGGTTATACAACCCCGGTCGGGAGTTATCCGGTTAGTGAGGAGTCATTACCCATCACCTTACCACACCGTAATGCAAGATTCACATAAAATGCACACGATACTTCACAAGTATCGACTTTCCGAATGACGCATTTATTCAATTCGACATTACATGCTATCTTTCGTGGATCCACGATCCAAATTCCGACATCAATCATGTCACAAACCGGGGATACTTATCGGGGTATTGGTCTGGCGGTTTACGGCGTGCGCGTGCAACGCGCCATCACAAGAACGTGTTAGGAAGTCATGGACGGTTAGAGATGAACAGGAGAAGTGGGCAAGACCGGTCGTGTATCACCGACACACAACTCCACTACTCCATCATTCCACTACCTCCACTTCCCACGAGAAACGTGAATGAGGCTCAATGACTTGTATAAATAGGTTCTCCGCCCTATTTCCAACAACAAGGAATAACGGAGAACAACACAAGTTCGGATTTACGAAAACCAAGTGTTAATACAAAAACCGTATTCAAACACTCGAGCCTCGCTTGCATCAACCGTAAGCTTGCTCATCTTTCTTGTTACAAGTCATAAGCAAGCCAACACCTTCACAATCTCAACACCTTCTTCGCTTCCCTCCCTAAGATCAACCCCATCTCCTTCACTTTGTGACCGAAACAAGTCTGGAACGGCCATTTCTTGGTTTAGGCCGGACTTGCACAGATTGATCTCTCGAATCTACAAGCACTCACCGCGCAGTGCATTTGTTGAAGGTTTAGATTCATTCCTCATCCACACCCCAAATTACCAAATTCTGCAGGAGTAGTTTTCACCCATCAACAATTGGCGACCACAGTGGGAGGTTGATCTATCGGTTACAAAAAAAAAAAAATCGAATTCTCAATTCTTCGGTTTTTGTGTCACGATGTATCTTCACTCGGAGTCCGTAGGTGGTTCAGATATCATGGGAAGCATAGCTGGAATGTTGGAGGATGTCTTGGCGAATCAAGCCGGTATCACCAGAAGGCAGAGCAAGACATTTCGCCTTTTGAATGACATAGCAGCACAATTACGAGAAGGATGCATCCGCTCCGCAAGAAACGGTGAATCCTTAGCCAGGGATCACATCTTTACCGGTGGAGAAGCAAAAAGGGCGCGCAACCGAAGGGACCCAGGGAAGATGAACAACATGGTCCAGTCAACAATGGAAACCCGATGCAACTCCACAGGAGAGGAGACTTATCCAGAATGCTACGATGTCTGCCAGATAAAGAAGGGGAACCTGCAGCCTATGGAGCCTTGCCGGAGGATTTATACCTCAAAGCTCTTGCCGAAGCCCGGAAGACTGTCCAATCCGCGTCGGCCTTCCAACCAACTGAAGAAACGCTTGAGGAAGGAGAAATCAATCAAGAAATGCCTGAATACAGAGGATGTGAGCGTTCAATCCGGTCACTCAGCAGTGACATTACGGCACATTCTACATCCCTCTAATTAGGAAGACAATTCGCAGACATGATGGCGCTCGCAAGTCTTCCAACTTCATCTCTGTTCCATATCAAAGCCACGGGGAGACATCGCAACGCCCGCTAACGCAGAAAAGCTGGACACAAGGTACTTACATTTCCCCTTCCCAATAAAGAAGATTCGGAGCTACTAGAGACGTGGGTACGAAACGGAGAGATAAAGCTACCCCGATACGGCGCCCACCCTCTTCGTCAAGAAGTAATGGACCCGAGGTACTTGTCATTACCACCGGTCCCTTCATCACCCCACCGGTGAGTGCAACGCTTTGAAGCGCATTGTTCGGGAGAAGCTTGGCTCGGAGGGATAGCTTTGAGAAGTTAGTGCGGAGGATTTTCTTGGAGAGGCTACTCCGGTTTGATACAAATGAGGCTTCAAAAGGCAAGTAAGTTTTACTCAACAACTTTACAAGAAAGATAGTTTAGAATTCACTGGGGACTTAGCATCCCGCACGTGGAGAAAGAGGCTCAGTGACCAAACGCCATGTTTGTTTCCATTCGTACCTCCCTTTTACATAACATTTGCAATTTCATATGTGCAATCCTTCATGACCAAGATGCAAATCTCATTTAACATAATCTCTTTCAAAAGGTTGTTCACAAAACTATCTCAAAATAAGCCAATTCAATTACCTATTAATCCAAAAACCGGAAGTCGAAGAAAATCCTCACTATCACTCAAAAAGAAAAGCATATAAGAGAAAACGCCAGTATATAACACAAATACTTCAGGGGAAGTCCTTCAGCAACAACTCATCCTTCTGGGCAAGGGCGGCTTTCATCCTTTGGAGCACGGCCTGCTTCAGCTCCAGTTCCTTAGACAACTTCTCAACCTCTTCTTCCTGACGAGCAACACAGTCCGCGGAAGGGACTTCATCATGTAGTTTCTGGAGCTCCTGAATCTTGGAGAACCCTTCGAAGAACCAAGGAGCATTAAAGCTGTACTGCGCAAACACGTCCAGATGGCACCTCCAATCTTCAATCACCTCTTCAGAAACTGTTCCACCAGTCGCAGCGCTCATCCCCTGGATAGAAACTAAAGCTTCTTGGACGCGGTTGACCAATGCAAGACGACTCTTGAGCTTCGTGGTGGTAGCAATATGTCCGTGTTTCTCCCATATTGCCGTGTACAACTCTTCAAATTGAACCGGCACGCTGAATCCACCAACCAACACATGGCCTGGATAAGGGACAGCAAAAGGAGGATCGAACAAAGCCCCAGGCTGCATCATCGGTAATTCACCAACCGCGGGAACCCTGTCAGGTGCAGGGGGCTTTTCAGAAGAAGTCACCACAATGGCCATATTGACCGGAGCCTGTTCAGGACGAATTTCAAGGGAAGCCGCCCCAACTACAGCAGGTGCCGCCTCTCTTTCACTCTGGGTGCTAATTTCCATCACAGCCCCGTCAACAAGATCACTAAGGGAAGCGCCTTGTTCCACCGAGCTTTCATCATCTCTGTCGTAGTCAGAAAAAGGAGCGGTTTCTCCAGACTTCTCAGCATGAAAGTCAGTACCGCCAGATTTCTCAGCATGAAGATCGGTACCGCCAGACTTCTCAGCATGAAGGTCCGTACCGCCAGACTTCTCAGCATGAAGGTCCGTACCGCCGACTTCTTAGCATGAAGACCAAGATCAGCCAACCTTCTCGTTTTGGATGCGTGCCAACCTTGTGAAAGCATTATCTTTCGAAATTCCCTGATTTCAAGCAAGGATCGTTTTAAGAATCTACACTTTGAGAAATGAAAGAACCGACGGGAAGAAATTTAAATACATATTGGAAGAATTGAGGATTACGGACCACATGCTTGCCTCTTAGGTCTCTCTCCTACTTGGGGACTGCAATCCTCGGCTCTGGTCCGTTTGGTGGAAGCGGCTTCAACCGAAATGCTTCGTCAAGACGTCGAAGATGGTTCACCACGAGGATCTGTCACAACACTCTCCGAAAATTTACGGAAAACCAACAGTTGTCTACTCCAAAATTCCTTATACTTATCGGTTACCACTGGGTTTCTCCCAATAGGCCAGAAGGGAAGGCTCACCCGGTCTAAGAACACATTAACGTTAAGAATACTTGGGAGAGATTCTTCCGAAACCCTTGGTGAACGAATAAATGGGACACCCTGATCGAATCCCATTTGGCGAGCAGCCCTGTCAATATTGTACGGAGTCACAGAAAATTCTCCGTTTAATAGAGACGGGACATATCCTGGAATGCAGCTGCGCAGGTAAATAAATTCTCCAGACTTCATAGTTTCGACATCGGTACCCAACACAACATCAGAACCGTCAGAAGTGGTAGCAAAAGTCTCTGGCTGAACAATGGAATGGTGGACTGGCCCCCATGGACGAAAATCTACGGAAGACACATTGTCAAATACGTCCACAAGTCTCACGCCGGCTCTGGGACGCTTCTTATTCCATCGAAGTATTCTAGAGCCACCGTACAAGTCATTGAGCGAATTTCCAGGGAATATGAGCGTAACTTTTGAAGTGTTCCCATAAGAGCGCTGAAGAAAAGCGAAGTGAATGTGCGACTCCACCTTCTTGTACCCATTAGAAACATGCATATCCATTGCTAAAGCGTCCAAATGAGAATAAAGTGATCCGAGGAACAATGAGCCCCGGAGGAAGAACTTCACCCCTTCGCCAGATCTTATAGCAATCTTGACAAGGTCATTTCTAATAGTCTTCTTTCCCGGAACCGTCATCAAATACATCTCTCGGATAGCCATAAAAACGAGAACGCAATCATGCCCAGGCTCATCCGGCTCCGGGTCTGCAGGGGACCACTCCAACACCCACCAGGTGTAAAAGCATCTTGCATCTTTCTTCTCCTCCTTGCCCAGACTGTCGAATTCCTCCACCTTTCGAAGGATAGCGTTATAATTGCTTTGTTCCGCATCAGAGAGCTCGTAAGAAAGACTTCCAAAGAACAGCGGGTTCATTAATGCAGCTACACTCTCCGGAGTAATAGTCATTTCTCCCCACCTAGATATGGGCAAAAGTGAGTAGAAATACGCCACCGAGAAATAAAGGTAATCAAACCCGCGGTGTCTTTTCTAATTTCGAGGTAGCGGATGCCATGACCGCATTGAGAATTTGCGCTTTGGTAAAATTTTCCTTAATGCCCTTATTACTCAACATACATCTCATCCATCCTTCGTAAGAACCCGGTGGAGTATGGCAAGTTTTGAAGTCAATAGGAGAAGGCGGATATTGGTTTCTCGGGAGACAAAATCTCATCACAAGTGCTGAAGAAGAGAATGGATCGACTTCCATATTTTCTGAACCGGAAAGCAAGACTATCTTATGAGAAGGATGTCTCCTAATGTTCGGAAAAGGCGAGGTGAATAATTCATCATCAATGTTCGGCATATCTTTGAAGCCGTCAACACTTCCCGACTTGGCACCAGCATTATCTTCAGAAGACATATCGACAGAAGTTCTTTTCTACCGCAATGAAATAAAAGACAGGAGTTAGAACTTGTATGAAAGCATATGAGAAGTGTAGTCACACACGGCAAGACACAACTCACACAATGGCCGGTCCAAACATCATACAAGATTCGGTGCAGGTATTAATTTCAAGTTCTCGGTATAACTTTCAAGTCAGTCTGGTATTGGTTTCAAGTCCGGTACAAGTTTCAAGTTCGGTGTAAATTTCAGCCAAGCATATGTGAATAAGACCCACGTTCCTAAGCATACACGGCGGGCCGCATTCATTCATCCGCATGCATCATACGATTTTCTTTATTCATGGGAATCGTGTCTACGGGATTCAAGCCAAATGGTGGAGAAAGCTAAGCATGCACATGTCTTACAAAAGGTGTTTACCTAAACAAACTAGGGTTTCACCGTTAAAAAAAAAAAAAAAAAAAAAAAAAAAAAAAGTGCGAAACTTACCTTGGACGGACGGCAGCTCCGGCAATGGACGGCGGTTTCCGGCAACGGCTCCGGCAGCAACGATTGGTGGCGGCTCCAGCGGCAACGTTTGGCGACGGCAACAGGATCACACGGGAACTTGCTGAATAATAAATAAAAAAAATTCGTGAGAAAGGAAAAAGGGTTTTGTCTCTTTTATAGACAAAAATTAGAAGAATCCCAATAGAAGAAGGATTCCTCCCTTATTTGGTTTCCTCTTTTGATTCAAATACCCGAAGAAAGAAACCGGCCCCACCAAGGGATTCCATACAAGCGTGACGGCGTGGGAAACTAGCGGTCGACCAACACTCTTCCGGGTAAACTCCTTTTATCCTGTCTTTCTCACATATGTATGTCACCATCTCATGCCTACCACACAATAGTGTAACCAATATGTGCTAGGCAGGGGACTTAATGTTGATGGTGGATTTTCGTTTAAGGTTAAATTTGTAAGTAACCGAGAAAATCATGCGGCGACATCTTGTAAAAGATAAAGCCGTTTATAAGTGACGGATACTCCTCACTTAATTCACCAAGAATGGAGCACGTAGCAACAATCCCATTCTGTGAATACATGAAATTCCTCCGGGTTGGAGCATGTAGCAACAATCCCTTCCTGTGAATTTCATATCAGCCTTGTATTTCCTGTACTCATTATCAGTGTGGCATGACGACTGAGTGTTACTCTTACAGAGTAACACGAACCTCCAAGCACTATAATGAATCATTATCAGTGTGGCATGACGACTGAATGTTACTCTTACAGAGTAACACGAACCTCCAAGCACTATAATGAAACCATGTACGAAATACCCGTCTGTGCCGATTCTCGGTGTGTTATACTAGCCCGATCCCTCTCGGTGTGTTATACTAGCCCGATTGAGCCCCTCTCGGTGTGTTATACTAGCCCGTTTGAGCATCCGGACTTGACTGTATCAGTCTCCGGATATGATACGATCGCAGCCATCCAACTCCACAAGCATGATTGGATGACCACGGTCAATTCCATCACCCTAAGCATGGTATGGAATACCCACGGCCTTAGCTTGCGAGATATGATCGATCGCAGTCATCCAACTCCACAAGCATGATTGGATGACCCCAGATCAATTCCATCACCCCCAAGCGGTATGGAATACACACAACCGACCCTGCATGGTCGACCATTGGCCTTGGCTTGCCAAGAAACCGTCCATACCAAGCATTATGGGCGGAAAACCTAAAATAGGGTTTGCGGCATATTACATGTGCTTGCAAACGGTCTCAACCATCCATCTTCGCAGGTATAGATGGATGGTGTAGATGTAGACTCAAAGGGCCGGAGCATGTCGACACAATCACCATGTGACCGCCTACACACTTGACCAATCGGTCAAAACCAACCATGATTGGTTACAACAAATTCGTCCGCTTTGAAATAGCATGGTCGCGCGGCTTTGAAAGCCAAAATTAGGGCTCAAGCCATCACGCGCGTCCATCTTCTCCGGCACGAATGGAGGGTCAGCGATTAGATCGAGCAAGGGTCGGTCACACCAGCATGACCACCGTGAGCCCATCTACCTCCTCATGCGGTCGGCCAAGGCATATCACGCCTGGCCAATCCAAAACGCCCGCTCAAACATGCGTGGTTACACTTCCCAAATTGCAAATCGATCTCGACCACTCAACTTCACCGGACAGGTGGGTGGCTTAGATCACGTTTTCATGGGACGGTGAGACATGGGCGTGAACATCGGCCTACCATCTTCACGCCAAACCAACTGGCCAAGGCCGGCCAAGTCGGAGTCATCTTGGAAAACACGCCCCGGAAAAGGGTATGGTGCGCGACTCCTTGCGGCATCAAACTCCTATCGCAAATCGATCTCAACCACTCAACTTTACCGGTCAAATTGAGTGGCTTAGATCGCGCCTTCTTGGGAAAGTGAAGTATGGACGTGCACACCGGCGTTTTGTCTACACACATGCCCGGTCGGTCCTCTTCAAAACCCTTCCCATGCTTGGTTTCGACCAAGTCAAGAGTGATGCTTACGCACCTCTTTTAAAACCCTAATTTCATCAACGGTCGCGGATGAGTGTCTCAAACATCATCTCATCCGTCCGACTTCACCACTTGGTTATACAACCCTGGTCTGGAGTTATCTGGTTAGTGAGGAGTCATTACCCATCACCTTACCACACCGTAATGCAGTACCTGCATAAAATGCACACGATACTTCACAAGTATCGACTTTCTGAATGACGCAGTTATTCAATTCAGCATTACATGCTATCTTTCGTGGATCCACGATCCAAATTCCGACATCAATCATGTCACAAATCAGGATACTTACTGGGGTATTGGTGCGGCGGTTTACGACGTGCGGCGTGCAACGCGCCATCACAAGAACGTGTTAGGAAGTCATGGACGGTTAGAGATGAACAGGAGAAGTGGGCAAGGCTGGTCGTGTATCACCGACACACAACTCTACTACTCCATCATTCCACTACCTCCACTTCCCACGAGAAACGTGAATGAGGCTCAATGACTTGTATAAATAGGTTCTCCGCCCTATTTCCAACAACAAGGAATAACGGAGAACAACACAAGTTCGAGACGACGAAACCAAGTGTTAATACAAAAACCGTATTCAAACACTCGAGCCTGCTTGCATCAACCGTAAGCTTGCTCATCTTTACATTACAAGTCATAAGCAAGCCAACACCTTCACAATCTCAACACCTTCTTCGCTTCCCTCCCTAAGATCAACCCCATCTCCTTCACTTTGTGACCGAAACAAATCTGAACGGCCATTTCTTGGTTTAGGCCGGACTTGCACAGATTGATCTCTCGAATCTACAAGCACTCACCGCATGTGATGCATTTGTTGAAGGTTTAGATTCATTCCTCATCCACACCCAAATTACCAAATTCTGCAGAGTAGTTTTCACCCATCAACAATGCTCAATTGATCGGTATTTTGTAAACATATTAAAATAAGAATAATTTAATATTCAAAATTGCCGTGAGAGGCTAGCCGGTCATGCGACCATGTTGGCTTTTGAATTTTCATGATTTGAGCAAAATTTGAGAAATTATGAAGAAATCATGATTTTTTGCTCAAACCAATGAGTTTCATGAATTTGAGGAAAATAATAATTATAAAAGACCAGGGATTGCAGGGTGTGGACCGTCCACGGCGAGGGCATGGCCGGCCGGCTATGTTGCCCGGTCCCACACTCCTTTCCTTATTTTATAATATTACTTTTTATGAATCCGTGATGTTATGGAGAATCCATGAGTTTTTGTTGAAACTGAGGAGTTTCATGAATTTAGGGAATAATAATTATAAAAAGCTAGGGATTGTGAGGTGTGGGACCGGCCACGGCTAAGGCATGGCCAGCCAGTTATGTTGCCTGGTCCCGACAGAATTAATGTATGTGCATAGTCAGGAGACGGCTAATCCTGAGGGTGCTCTCCGACACTACGGAGAACACCCGAGTCTATACATGGTAGCTCTACATAATTAGGATCAGTGAGTGTCACTGTCCTGAAGGCGCTGTTGCTCTCAATCTTACGGAGAACCGGCCAATCGTTCTTCTATGTAGAGGGGAGTTTCTCTCATGTAGTCAGGGAACAGTGAGTATCACCGACGTCCTGAAGGCGTTAAGCCTTCTCAACAAACAATTATGTAGGAGGACCGCCCAATTCTATTATTTTACATAGAGTGCACAATGAAATGTCAGGCATCGAACGCTCAGCTAGTGGAGGCTTTTCGAAAGACATGTTCATCATGTCTTCATAAAATATGAATCTTCACATGCCTGAAGTCGTATCAGAAACATGTAATATCATGATTTTACGGATTTGACCTTTGTTGAAAATCCACCATCAACATTATGTCCCCTGCTTAGTGAGGGACAGTCATGTTCCGCAATAAGCATTAGATGGTGATTTTCAGTCGACGAGATCGTGGTTGAACTCAATCTACAAAGGTAGTTTCAGAATCCTCGATTTGCTCCAATAGTGTCATAAAGTGTTATTTTGCGAGCATGAAGAGGTGAAGTGCTGCTGATTTGGTCAGTTAAAAGCCTAGTTTTGGTCAATTTAGGATTTTCGGGACCGAGCCCAAAGAAGGAAACCCGTGTTTTATTAGGTTTTGGAAATAAAATTAATATAAAAGGGTGAAGCCCTAAGAATTCATCATTATTTTTGGACCGACCAGGCTCCTTCATCTCTTCACCACCTTCATGCGAGCGGCAACATTAGAGGAAGAAAATTCGCCGGAGCTCACCCGTTGCCGATCACCGTCCGACGAAATTTCGGCCGGCGCCGACCAGGTAAGTCCGTGATTTTTTTTTACTTGACTTGTTCACGTTTTATTAAATAGAATTCAAGTTTTGATTTATGAAAAAATTTTCGAAAGCCAACAATTTATGAGTTGATGAATTGGTAGTGTATGTGCAAGTTTGACGATTTTATAGCGTATGTACACGTAAAAATCAATGAATATTCACATGGAAGGTTGTGTGAATTATTCATAGTTTCATGAAAAGCCAATGTTGATTTTAAATAATAATAAAATTTTGCTCGGCTTTGCAGGTTTGAAAGAACGAACAAGTTTTGAGGTTTTACGCTGTTATCACTAAGTTCGTGAAATCGTAAATAGGTAAGAGTTAAGGATTACCATTTTTGCTGTGAATTCGGTGTTAGCGTATCTGTAATACCATATTTATGGTCCCAGACAATGGTGAATTCCAGTGGCAGTAGCAGCGATTATGATTATTACTACTCTTCCTGAAGAGGATTCCAAGGTTTCTGCAGCCAAGTCACGAGATGAGATGAACCGTACTGCGAAAACAGAGCCTGAAGCACCTCTCAACAATTGTAGAGTTACTTATGCTGAGCTCATGAAGAGAAAGGCTGACACTGATGAAATGGAGGATCATCAGCGAAGAAGGAACCGAATTCAGCGCAGAATAGCAGCAACTGAGGAGAAACTTCGAACTCGAGCTGATGGTGTACCCTCTGATTCTGATGCTTCAGAAGATGAACCAGTGTGGATGCCGCGAGATCGCAAGATCAGGTCGGATCGACATACCAGGGAAATCGAGAAGGCCAACGAAGCCGACCTTGAAACTGAGCATGAAGAGGAGGAGTATTCCAGTGAAGATCTTGACATTCATCCAGACTTCGTCAATGGCCCTGATAGTAATTCTGATGAAGAATCTGAAGAGGACTCTGCCAACGATGAAGACGAATCTGATAATTCTGACCAGTCTGATGATTCCGACGAATCTGACGGTTAATCTTGCTCATGAATTTCCCTGAGATCATTTATTCTCCGTTAAAGTAGATACTTTCTAGTTATTTGAATAGATTGGCTTGTAAGGACGCTCATTTAGAGATCATTTTTTGAACAATAATCTCTTATTGTTTCTTTCGCCAAATTTCTTCACGCTGAACAAGGTGACCCAAGGTACATGTAGGCGGTAATGCTCCACGAAATATGATCATATGAGCTGGCTAGGGAAACACGTGACCTGCTAGGTCATCAATCCATAGCCGTAATGTTGACTATATCTGAACTGTCAGTCCCCAGTATTATCACGCTTCTCTCATATCTCCGTGTATCTGGTTCGAGATTTAGGGTTTCAATAGAAACCGCAACTGACTTTTATCTCCGGATAAGTATCTATATCTTGACTTTCAACACTTAGGGTTTGATACTTATACAACACATCTTCTTCTGCTGTGCACTATCAGAAGAAATTTTGATCATAATCATACCTCTTATAAACATGTCTAGTAGTAGCACTTCCTCCCAAAATGGATCCTCGACAAAGTATGAGCCTGGGACGCCCATCCCGGTAATTATAGCGTGTTTTTCACTATTTTTTTGTGTAGTCAGAAATCCTGATCAGAGAAAGTTATCTGTTGCAGGGAAATCAAGTGAATGAATCTCTTTCGAGACCTAAACGGACTGTCAAGGCTCCCGCGCGTTATAGATCTGTTCGCGATGTTGGTACTGGGACATCATAAGTCCTCAACCGAAGATTTCCCTTGATCGAGCATTGTTTAGATTTTTTGAATGTTTCGTCATTGCATGTTGACGTTCATGTTGTTGTTGAAGCCACAAGGAAGGAGAATAGAAAATCCGTGGCTTAAACTAACAGTGGTGGCGTTATCCATGCCGAGAACTCAAAAGACTCCGTGGATGCCGATCCTAGAACCTACGCTCGTGAATACCCAATGGCCGGACTCCCGTTCGATACTCCGATGATCAATGTTTGCCCATATAATCAACTGGTTGGTGGTTTCATCGTCCCTAAGTGTTATGCACCTCTCTACACCAAAATCTGTAAAAGGTATGGGCATATTACTACTACTGAAGTATGGAGAGGTTTTCCGCAGACTCTATTAACCACAGTCGCTGGATTATTTCCCTTCATTGATGAAATAGACAAGATAAGACTGCAGGATGTCAAGAATTAAGAGTTGCACAAATGGGACGATATGATCTCGAACTGTGAAGTCTTGCGATTCAACATAAGCTGGCTCCGTCGTCGACTCGAAATCATTAAGGTTGATAGGGCGACTGCTGCTGCAAATATGATTTCTGCTACTTCAACCATCATAGAAGAGGAGAAGGCACTCGCTCTGGAGTCGGCAAGAATTGAGAAAGTTGTCCAGGATTTGAGGGTGAAGAATGAAAACTTTTAGAAGATGCTTGAAACAGCCTTCAGTAAGGACTATTCGTTGTTGGATGGTTTGCTCTGAGTGAGCGTTTGAGAGAAAGATTTTGTGTAGGTTTGAGATTTTGTTCTGAATAAACTAGATGATTAAAATTTTATGGTGGAATTCATGAATTTTTTTTTTTTTAAATTTTGAACGAATGAGCATACTGTATACTCTTTTCGAAGAAAATAGAAATTAAATTGAGAATTTTAGCACTTGATCCACTTTCCATTGATGATGTTTCCTTCGATTCCTCCATTAACAGCTAAGATTTTGTAATATCCGTTGGATACTTCCTTGATGACTACATAAGGTCCTTCCCATTTAGGAGAGAACTTGGGAGCGGGCATGTCTTGCTGGATATGCTTTGCTGTTTTCAGAACCAAATCTCCTACTTGAAATGTTCGAGGTCTTACCAGTTTGTTGTAGGCCTTGGAAACCCTTTGTTTATAGGTTTCTACGTATTTTTCCACCCTGGCTCTTCTTGAATCGATCATGTCCAATTCAGCAATTCTTGAATCTGAGACTTTTGCTTCATCCCATTGTACCCCGCTAGCCACTGCAATTCTTGCTGATGGAACTTTGATTTCGGCTGGGAGAATGGCATCAGCGTCGTAGACGAGAGAGTATGGTGAGGTCCCGATTGAGCTTCTTGGTGCGGTTCGGTAGGCCCACAAAGCCATGGGCAATTCCTCATGTCACGTTCGTGGATTGTCATGAACTGTTCAACTGAGAATCTGGATCAAGGTTTTGCTGGTACTCTCCGCCGGCCCGTTTCCTTGTGGATAATATGGTGTGGAGTAAATCTGTTTGATTCCGTATTCCTCGAGCAATTCTGTAACATGTTTGTTGGCGAAAGGAGTTCCATTATTTGTGATGATATGTTTAGGCACGCCGAATCTGCATATGATGAACTCTTTGATGAAAGATGCAATCGTGACTCCAGTGGTGCTTCTAAGAGGAATAGCTTCGACCCATTTGGTGAAATACTCTATTGATGTGATGATGTATTCATGCTGCTTTGAAGATGCCGGATTGATATTTCCTACGATATCCAATCCCCAGCTATAGAAGGGCCATGGACTTCTCACAGAATGCAATGGAAGACAAGGAGTGTGTATGAGGTTACTATGAACTTGGCATTGATGACATCTTCGAACGTAGGCAGCTGCACCGTCTTCCATGGTTGGCCAATAATATTTCTCATGAATTTGGAGAAATAATTTCTTATTTCCTTGGTGTTCACCTTCATGCATTTCTTTCAGGACTGTGGGAATTTCATGCTCGGCCAAGCATCTCAGGAGATTCCCACCGAAGCTTTTGCGATACAAAATCCCTTCCAGGTAGACAAAACGTCTGGATATCTGAATGAGTTTGATCGCACCTTTCTTCTCTGATGGAAGATCATTGTCACGAAGATATTTTATGTAAGGTTCTCTCCAGTCCCCAATATGATGGATTGTTAAAATCTCCAAATGATGAGGTGGTGTCTGACAATTGGGACAGGATCTTTGAAGCATCCTCGACTGAGCTTCCATAGAGGGCCAATAGTAACCAAGCCTTTGAAGCCTTCTGTAGAGCGTGACCACTACGGTTTGCCCGCATATTTTCTCATGTATGCGTTTGAGTTTTTCACTGGCTTATTCATCTCCGAGGCATCGTGATATGGATCCATCAGGATTGCGATAATATAACGCTCCCTGTAGCAGGAAAAAGTTTTTTAACTCCTTAAGACTAATTTTCCTCCCCGTAAGAGAATTTCTCAATTCATGAATGATGGGTGCCCGCCAGTCGCTCGATTGAGCATCTTCGACTTGAGTAAGCCAGGTAGATGATACAGAGCGTCTTTGCACGGTGATGGATTTCTCAGACCCTTCAAATTGCAGTTTGGATGCTAGAGTCGCTAGAAAATCAGCATGTCTATTGTTGGTATGGTCGGTATGGACAATTGTTGCATCAGAAAAATGAGCTAATAGTCATTGTGCCTCTGTTCTGAATGGAGCAAGTGTTATTTCTTTGAGAGAGTATACACCATTCATTTGATTGACCAGCAACTTTGAGTCTCCTCTGATCTCTAGGTGCTTTTCTCCTGCTTTCTTGGCCAAAGATAACCCTAGGAGAAAAGCTTCATATTCTGCTGAATTGTTGGTGCAGTGGAAATCCAGCTTGAATGAATGTGAGAAAATTTCACCAGATGGGGATACTACCACAATTCCTGCTCTACCAGTATCATTGCTCGGAGTAGCAGATCCATCAAAATACAATAGCCATGTTTCTTCTTGAATGATTGAAATTTCTGGAAACTCACCGGGCACTTCTTCATGCAACATTGTGATGTCTTCTCCAGGGAAAGCAGCAAGTAAGTCTGCAACTGCTTATCCTTTGATTGCTTTTGGAGGGACGCACGCTATGTCAAATTCTGACATTTGAAGTAGCCATTTTGCTGGTCTACTGATCAAAGCAGGTTTCGATAGTAAGAACTTTATAGGATCAGCTTTGGCCACGAGTACGAGTTTATTTGATAGTAAGTAATGTCTAAAACTCTGAATTTCATGAACCAATGCTGGACATGCTCTCTCATCCTTTGGGTATCGGAGTTGAGCATCCCTCATTGTGCAACTGAAGTAGTAGATTGGACTTTCGATGCCTTCTTCATCTTCTTGGGCGAGGAGTGCTCCAATAGCAACATCGCTGGAGGCTGTGTAAAGTATCCTTGCACTGGAGATTTCATGACAGTAGGTGATAGTAATATTTGCTGTATTTTCTGAAATGCTTCTTGTTGAACGGTTGTCCATGCAAAATTTGCTCCTTTCTTCAACAGAGGGGTGAATGAAGCAATGAGTTGAGCGAGTCCAGGAATGAAACGCTAGATATAGATGACTTTGCCAATGAAAATCTGGAGCTCTTTCACAGTTCGTGGAGGAGGCATGGTAGTAATGGATTTTGTTTTGTCTGGATCGACCTTAATTCCTTCTGCAGTGACTAAGAATCCGAGAAACTTTCCAGAAGAAACACCAAAAGCACATTTCAGAGGATTTATCTTCAATTTATACTCTCTGCATCTTTCGAAGACTTTTCTTAGAATGTCTAGGTGGGACGCCCGAGTCTTTGATTTCACCACCACATCGTCAACGTAGTCTTCCACTTGCTTGTGCATCATGTCATGGAATATTGTGGTCATGGCTCGTTGATTAGTGGCTCCTGCATTCTTCAGGCCGAAAGGCATCATTGTGTAGTGGAAGTTTCTAATGGAAGTTTGGAATGCGGTCTTGTTAGAATCATGCTCGTACATCTTGATTTGATTGTATCCACTGTAACCGTCCATGAACGAGAACATGTCATGATCGCTGGTTGAATTAACGAGCATATCTATGTTTGGCAATGGAAAGTCATCCTTCGGGCAACACTTGTTGAGGTTCCTGAAATCCACACATCATCGTATCTGACCATTTTTCTTCTTGACCGGGACAATGTTTTCCAGCCACGTTGGATGTTGAATGGGTTTGATGAATTTTGTTGTTAGTATTTTCTGGATCTCCACCTTGATTTGTTCTTCAACTTCGTGTCTGAATTGCCTGGGTGGTTGTTTGACAGGTTTGGAACCGGGAGTGATGTGCAAATGATGAGTAACTAATTTATCGTCCAGGCCGGGCATCTCTTCGTACGTCCAGGCGAAGATATCTTGATATTCTTTCAACAGACCTATCAATCCTTCTCGTTCCTCCGGTGAGAGAGCAAAACTGATTAAGATTGGCCTTGGGTTCTTGTCTGTTCCGATGTTGATAATTTCAAGGTCGTCAGTTGTGGAATCTGTGCCATCTTGCAACTGCCGTAGTGCATCTCGAACTTCTTCATCGGGTGATTGCTCAATCTGGCATGACTCTTTAGGGCGGGGAGACTTTTCATCGATCTCTCATGTTAATTTCTAATCCTTACGACAGAGATAAATCACTCTCCATTTTGTGTCATAATCACTAATAAATTTGGACCTCTTATGAGTCGTACCTTGACTTTGACGACGCCTGAGTGATGTGGTAGATGGTTTGACAGATTTAGCATCCCTTGATGATTGTTTGTCGGTTTTCTTAATAGATTCCCAACTTGGGAGTGGAATACTACAGATCTTGCTTAAAGGTTCGGGGATACTCTTTGGGGGTTCCAAGAACTTAACATCATGAACCGGAGTATAAGGAGACACTGAAGCTGGGATACAGACAATTTTTTGTTGAACAAAGATTTCATACATTGATGATACGTCAAAGGAACAACCTTATTGTCATGAAGCCATGGTCTCCCGAGTATAATGTGATAATCTGGATCTTTCTCGATCACATGAAACTTGACAGTGGATTGAATCGGCCCCACCTTTAGATCCACATAGACGTACCCGTATGTGTGACTCTGGATTCCTTCAAAACCCGTCATCAATATGGGATGATAAATGATTTTGCTTTATGGAACTCTGGCTTCCTTGAGAGTCTTCATAGTGATGAGATTCGTGGAAGCACCTGTATCGATGAGAACTCTCCTGAATTTGGAATCTTTGATAGAAGCAGTTACGAATAGAGATCGGTTGTGTCCTTCCTCCGCCACTCGGTCTTCCTCAGTGAAGGTGATGTTGTTGATCGAAAGTTCGGATACCATGGACACTAGTTCAACCTCTGGAGATAATGGAGCTATTCGCACATCAGATGATATTTTGTTGAGTGCAGCAAACATGTCTGTACGCTGATCTCTGGAGAAATACAGGCGTTCACATAGATTCTCGATTAAATGTGTGACTTCTTGTTCCACCGACTTTTCATAAGTGGTGAAGCTGTTGATTCGGAGGTGATCACCGGTTGAGGGGTCAGCTACCAACGTTGGAACTTCCTGAGCATGAGCACCTCCCAAGTAAGATGTCAGTCTGATGAGGAAGTTTAATATGTTATTCATTGTTTCTTTCATCAAGTCCATGTTCCTTGTATGAGCCTCCTGTACTCGTGCCAACTCGATCAAAGTCGGGATTTTTGCATTGACTGTTCCTTTGAGTGGAGTGTTGGAAGGAGGAACATTTCCATTCGAAACATTCTGACCGAAATTCAAAGTTGTTGAGTTAGACCTAAGACCAAACATTCTGTGAAAATGAGATATTGCAACCGAGAGATTAATCTCCCACTGTGGTCGCCAATCTGTGGATGGGGTAAAACGGTTCGCTGGTTTTTTAGGAAAGTGAAGAGTCGAGCGTGTTGTCGAGACTCCTCGAACCGGGCAAACTTCTCAACCTCACACAGATGCACCGCTGCAAAGGGGGTGCTTATATTCGAGAGATCAATCTGTAGGACTCCAGCCTAAACCAAGACAATGGTCGTTCCAGAGTCAATTCGGCCGCAAAGAGGGAGACGGGTTGATCTGTAGGAGGGAAGCTGAGAATTATGTGGGACCAGTGATGATCAAGGATTGTGGGTGTGTTGAAGGTTTCTGCAATAATTGGTGAACTGTTGAGTTCGAATAATTTCTGATGAATTGATGAATTCCTAAGAGTAGTTACCCACTACTTTGCTAACTCCTTCAACCGTTGACACAACTTATGCACATTTCTCGTCGTGGATGAATCCATGTGCTGTAGGCCGCCAGACCAAAACCCTAGTTGTTATCCACCAATTTGACGTGATTGATGTCTCACGAATCGTGGAGTCTGGATATGACAGGCGTGTATTTATTTTGTCAGTTGTTGACTATTAGACAGTGAGTCTAGGTTTTGTTGAATCGATCATGTTTGACAAATGCTCAGCGATTCATGAATGTTAATGTTGCTCATCTGAGCAAATATTGTAAATTCGACGAGTTGTTGAATATTGATGAGTTACTGAATATATGTGGATTATTCGAGCAACTGAGCAAGTATTGCTTGATTCGACGAAATACTGATAAGTTACTGAATATTGATAGTTGGGTCAATATTCGAGCAACTGAGAAAGTATTGCTTAATTCGACGAATCACTGAATATTTGAGAATTTTACGTGCAATTGAGCAAGTATTGCTCAATCCGAAAAATACTGAGTATGAATAATTTGACGTGAAATTGAGCAAGTATTGCTCAATTCGACAAAATACTGATAAATTACTAAATATTGATAGCTGGACCAATATTTGAGCAACTGAGCAAATGTCGCTCAATTCGACGAAATATTTATTGGTAACGTAACCCAATAAAATATTAAAATATTGGTAGATTACCAAATATTGTATACTTAATCCCCGTGGATCAACATAATTTCATTTGGTGTTTGAACTTGCTCAGAATGACGATTCCGTGAAGCGTTTTTTCGAAACCCTAATTTTTGTGCAATTGTTCAAAAATTGATGAATTGCTGAAAATAGGTCATGAGTGATAGAGGGACCGACCACATGGAATGATGAGCATCCATGTGGTGCTCAGTGCTCGAGTGGGCGTACACCAGGGTTCTCAGTTGGAGAGTTGATGAAAGAATGATGATTAAGTGTCGGTTTCATCATTTGTTGAATTACTGCTGGGTTCAACATTAGGCAAAAACCTAAGTATGAAAGATGGGGGAACTACCAATAGAGCATGGGGCCGGCTCTTGGTGGTCATGGGAATGGATGTTGTCCGTTCGAGCAATCCCCAGGTTGGTTGGAGATAGTTTGGGCCCAATATGAGCGATTCCGCAAATTAGGTCAAAAGTGTGAAAAAGTGTGGGGCCGGCTTTGTGCAAGCTCTAGGAATGACTTTGGTAGGTCATTAAGGCATGCACGTGTTGCCATGGTGTCCGTGTCTCCGTACTGAGAGTTTCAGTATTTTCTGATGTGCATTCGAGCAACATTGTGAATTTTCAGAAGAGTTTCATCTTGACTGAAATTCTTGATTTTTGTTGGAATGAGCATGTATGCTCAATTGATCAGTATTTTGTTAACATACTAAAATAAGAATATTTTAATATTCAAAATTGCTGTGAGAGGCTAGTCGGTCATGCGACCGTGTTGGCTTTTGAATTTTCATGATTTGAGCAAAATTTGAGAAATTATGAAGAAATCATGATTTTTTGCTCAAACCAAGGAGTTTCATGAATTTGAGGAAAATAATAATTATAAAAGACCAGGGATTGCAGGGTGTGGGACCTGCCATGGCTAGGGAATGGCCGGCCGGCTATGTTGCCCGGTCCCGCACTCCTTTCCTTATTTTGTAATATTATTTTTATGAATCCGTGATGTTATGGAGAATCCATGAGTTTTTGTTGAAATGGAGGAGTTCTATGAATTTAGGGAATAATAATTATAAAAAGATAGGGATTGTGAGGTGTGGGACCGGCCACGGCTAAGGCATGGCCATCC
>JAJJWW010011695.1:0-341043 GCA_023531295.1 Papaver armeniacum | reverse complement strand
ATCAGTATTGGTTTCAAGTCCTACAAGTTTGATCGGTATTGGTTTCAAGTCCGGTACAAGTTTCAAGTCTGGTATTGGTTTCAAGTCCGGTACAAGTTTCAAGTCTGGTATTGGTTTCAAATCAGTCAAGCATATGTGGGTGGGACCCACGCACAAGGTGGGACTACATTCACGTGCATGTATTATAACACGGTTTTTCTCATGATCGTGGGAATTATATTTACGAAATTCAAGCCAAAGTCTCTTCCTAAGCTACAATCTAAGAAGCTAGTTTCGCATGCAATGGTGGAAAGAAGCAAAAGCAACATGATCATGGATTCACGGGTTGTCTTACTAAGCAATTCTAGAAAATATTGACGTATCAACCTTGGTGGAAAAAACTAAGCATATACATATCTTACAAAAGGTGTTTACCTAACAAACTAGGGTTTTACCTTTGAAAAAAAAAAAAAAAAAAAAAACCTCGGACGGACGGGCGGCGGCGCAGGAGAAATTCCAACTCCGCGAACTCCCAGCAGAAGAATCGCGACGTCAGCGGAACGGGTGGTCACGGACGGGAGCTGCTTAATAAAAAAAAAAATTCGTGAGAAAAAACAAAGGGGTTGGTCTCTTTTATAGACAAAAAATTAGAAGAATCCCAATAGAACAAGGATACCTCTTTTGGATTCCTTTTCTGATTCAAATACCCAAAGAAGGAAACCGGTCCCACCAAAGGATTCCATACAAGCACAAAGGCGTGGGCAACTGGCGGTCGGTCAATACTCTTCCGGGTAAACTTCCTTTATCCTGTCTTTCTCACATATGTATGTCACCATCTCATGCCTACCCCACAATAGTGTAACCATTATGTGCTAGGCAGGGGACTTAATGTTGATGGTGGATTTTCATTTGAGGTTAAAATTGTAAAATCCGAAAAAAATTATGCGCTGACATCTTGTAAAAGATAAAGCCATTAATAAGTGTTGGATACTCCCTCACTTAATTCACCAAGAATGGAGCATGTGGCAACAATCCCATTTCGTGAATACATGAAATTCCTCCAGGTTGGAGCATGTGGCAACAATCCCATCCTGTGAATTTCTAATCAGCCTTGTATTTCCAGTACTCATTATCAGTGTGGCATGACGACTGAGTGTTACTCTTACAGAGTAACACGAACCTCCAAGCACTATAATAAAACCATGTACGAAATACCCGTACAGGCTGACTCTCGGTGTGTTATACTAGCCCGATTGAGCATCCGGATTGACCGTATCAGTCCGGATATGATCGCAGTCATCCAACTCCATAAGCATGATTGGATGACCCAGATCAATTCCATCACCCCCAAGCAGGTATGGAATATCCACTGCCGAACCAATGCGGAACCCGCACGGTCGGCCATTGGCCTAGCTTGCCAAAATACGTTCATACCAAGCATTATGGACGGAAACCCTAAATTAGGGTTTGCGGCATATTACATGTGTCGCAAAACAGTCTCAACCATCCATCTTCGCAGGTATAGATGGAGGTGTAGATGTAGATTCAAAGGGCCCCGAGCATGTCAACACGATCACCGCGGCCCCGCCTACACACTTGACCAATCGGTCAAGACCAACCATGTTTGGTCGTGACAAAATCGTCGCCCAAACAAGAGAAGACGCACGGCTTTGAAACCCAAAATTAGGGTTTTGAGCATCACGAGCGTCCATCTTCTCCGGCATGAATGGAGGGTCCGGATTAGATTAAGCAGGTCCCGGTCATACCAGCATGACCACCGTGGACCCATCTATTCCCTAACCCGATCGGCCAAGGCATATCATGCCTCGGCTAATCCAAAATGCGCTCAAACTAGCATGGTCACACCTCCCAAATCGCAAATTGATCTCGACCACTCAACTTCCGTGGACGATTTGGATGGCTCAGATCTCGTTTTCATTGGATATTCAGGTATAGGCGTGAACATCAGCCTACCACCTTCACACCAGGCCAATCGGCCAAGACCAACCAAGATTGGTCGTCTTGGAACGTGCGCCTGAAGAGGGCGTGACGTGCGGCCCTTGCGGCACTAGTTTTTTGTCGCAAATCGATCTCGACCACTCGATTTCACCGGATGAATTGAGTGACCCAGATCATACTTTCATGAGGTAATGGGGTATAGGCGCCTACACCATCATGCCATCTACACGCATGTATGGTCGGTTAGGCCAAAGTTGTATCCCATGCTTGGTTTCGACCAAGCTGAAGAGTGATACTCGCACCTCTTCAAAACCCTAACTTCATCAACGGTCGCAGATGGGTGTCTCAAAGATCATTTTGATGCGTGTCGTAACCACAACAAATTAATTAATACTTTATTACCTAATTAACAAGTAATATAGGGTAGTCAAGGTCGATCCCACGAGGAGCAAGAGATTCTAGTTGTAAAAATTGTCACGAAAGGGGGGTGTAAAAAAACAAAAGAAAATAAACAAATAATTAAAATAGAAAGTTGAAAGCAATAAGAGAGACAAGACCAAGGAATCCTTCTTCATTACGAAACAATGAATCAAGTTATGTTCTTTTCTACTTGTTATTAGTCACAAATTATCACCAACCGTAGGTAAAGCGGCCCTAGATCAGTGCTAAACCCTAAATCCCTTACATCACCGGACACGGAAGTTCTCGACTACCGGATTCTATTTACCAAACCACTAGTAGTAGATCACTCTAGATGTAATTTAAAATAAAACGCATTAAGATTTATGAACTTATTAGGTTGATATCGGTAGTTAGACTCTTAGATCAAGGTCTACTTGCTAACGTTGTTTTTCACACACAATTGCTCCACGGAATCCCTCCGAAGGTCTCGTGTTTGCTACTTATGTAAAGAGTCAAGAAACGATTACTTATCCCTAACTTTCACTAGCTTTAGATCAAATTAACAAATCAATTTAACGTGCACTCTAAACAATCTATCAATCAATCATGAATGTCATTAAGATCATTCCTATTAGTAAAAACAAACGATAATCATGTGAAAAACCTCAAGATAGAATTGAAACAAAACTCAAATCATATATTAAGAACTAGGAATTCATCCTCAATCAATAAAATTAGCTACTCATGTTAAGGAGTTCACACAAAGAATAAGAAAAGAAAAGTGTTGTGTGTGTAGAGAGGTGTGTAAAAGATGTAGAAAACTTCTCTATTTATAGGCTTCAATATTCTCCAAATCTTCCAAGTAGGGATGGTCATGGGGCGGGTATGGGCCGGGTATGGCAATCCCAGTCACTGCCCCGTTCGTTAAAAAAAATACCCATACCCGCCCCATTACCCACACGAATTGGGGCGGGGCGGGTATGGGAAAAACCCATATGGGGCGGGTTTTCTATGGGTTACCCGTAACACTGAGTTAATACATAAAAAAAAATTATAATCAAAACTTAAATATGATTCAAACAAAAATAATAACGTATGAATAATGCATTCTAAAATTTTAAATTCAGAAATTCATTTTAAAGTTAACAAAAGAATCTTTAAATGACTTAATAGTTTTTCTACTTGTTCCTTTCTCATTCTATCTTCGCCCACGTTAACCATTTCATTAGCTGCTTCATTTTTTCTATTTTAAATTTTAGAGAATGTATTTGATCACAACAAAGGAACGAAAATGATAAATATACAAGAACAATCAAAAATATAATAAATAAAAGAAAGCTCGACCAAGTGATGTAAAATAAAAGTTCGATACAAATTTTTGCATAAAAGTCTAAACACTTACATTATGAAAGCTACGGGGCGGGTATGGGGTGGGGACCTTGAATCCCGTCCCCACCCCATACCCGTAGCTTATGTTTCGGGTATTACCCGTACCCGACCCCATCCCCATTTATACGGGTAAAACCCTAACTAAATGGGGCGGGTACCACGGGGATGGGTTTGGGCGGGGCAAATGGCCATCCCTACTTCCAAGGAATAGAATCCTTTTCCTTTAGCAATTCAATTTCCAAATTCAAGTCTTTCTCTTCTTCCATCTTCTCTTTCCAAATTTGAGCCCAATTCTCCATCCAATTCCAAGTCCAAGTCACACCCATGAGAGAAGTCCATAGAAAATTCTGGAATTTTTGGCTCACCGGAAAACTGGTATTATGGCCGGAATCCGACCGGAAAAGTCACTGCCCGGCCACCTGAAAATTCTGTCAGTCGATAGAATATTCGACGGAATATTCCGTCGATCCACCGTTATGACTAACGGTCAAACAGAGTCAACCGTCGATCCAACTGTTAGTCAAAGGTCAAGGGGAAGAGTCATCCAGGCTCGAGTCGGTGTTCTTATTCAGAGCTGAGTCGTCTTAATCAACTGAGTCACATGGGTGGATCGGTCATCGTCGGTCCGAGTTGACTCGTCGGAGGAAAATTGACCAGGAGTTTCTACTGTTTATAGGGCGATCCAGCCAAGTCAGGCCTCAATTTAGCTCCGTTCCTCGCGAAAATCCTACACATACATCTATCAATTCGAGCATTCAATAGCTTCATTCTTCATCTCGCTTCTCAACCACGACAACTTTGACCATCTCTGCATTTAAATCATAGCCACATTAGATTCTCGGTTTCGGTCTTCACAAAACCCATCTTCTTTTTTTTTTTTGTCAATTGCGAGAATAAAGACCCGACATCACCACAGCAATGACAACACCTGCAGTACCCATTATACAGTACCACCACCACTCAAATCTGCTACTGTAATCAACTCGACCGCTTTTTCTAATCATCTTGATTCATTATCAACTCTCAATTCAAAGATCAACATCACCAAACCCTGATATCGAACCCAACTGCTCTCCCTTCTTCTCTGAGTTGAATCACCACTAAATTCGTAGCAAACCCTTTATTCCACGGCTTCTTATTTATACTCGAGAGAGCAACGAGAAGCAGGACAACCATAAACCCATCCCCCATTTCTTCCTCCTTCACCGAGATTCATCAACTCGTGTCTCGATCTACGAACATCATGAATTTCTTCTTCAAATCGGAACCATAATCTCTGTGATTCACTCATCCGAATAGAACCCTAATTTCTCAAGCCCTGGCACAAATTCGTTCTTCGATTTCTTCTCACCTGTTTCGATTTCCACGGATCCCCGTATCTCAATTTCTTCTCGATTCAACCTCTCACTTTAATTTCCTCGTCTCTTCACCGAAAACACCATCAAACCCACTCTACCCGAATTAATTGCGGCAGCATCGATTCTCGATTCCTTCCTCACCAGATCGAACCCTAACTTCTTCTTTGTATCATGACCACGAGACGCAGCTCTGTTTCATCGAATCTCTCGATCTCTTTCTCGGGTTCAATCCAACAAAGAAACCCATTTCCATTTCACTCAAGAGCATCGATTTCTTCTCCTGTCTCCTGGTTCGACGAGATCTCTACTTCTCTCGGACAAGAAAATCAATAGCAGCTGGCCGCTTTTCTTTAATTTCAAGATGTGAAATTATTGAGAGAAACGCCTCTCGAATTTAGGGTTGTAAATGATTGAGGTGGATTAAAACGCCCCAGGATAAGACCACCCCGGTTTGGGTGTAACAACACATATATTTTACGGATAAGGGCTACCCGAGAATGACAACCCCTTAACCATAGCTGGTCGCCTTTTTATAATTCTTCAAAAAGTAAGTTGCCCCTTAACATGTGACCGGGCTCAGGATAGTGTTCTCCCCGAAATGACAGATTTGCCCTTTTTGCTCAATTTGGGTAATTTCTTCTTCTTTTCCTCCGTGTGACTCCAAAGTAGCTACAAAACTCAAAACAAGCGTAAAATACATAATTTACAAGAAAAATTTCAAGAAAGCATAAACAATAGATAGTAAATAGGATGTATTCTACACCCTATCAAATTCCCCACACTTAGACTTTGCTAGTCCTCGAGCAAATCAAACTAAAAACTCACAACTTCAAAGCGTTCAAGCGTCCCAAGCATCAAAGAGTTATGAGGACATAGAGTTTCTGCGTGCTAGTAATAAGAAGTTGGAAATACTAAAGAACATATTCTCATTCTTAAATGTTGAGTGAGAAATAACCACACCATAATGAGAGAACGCGGGTTTGAGAAACGATCAATAAGCATTTCGCCTCGACTTCGCCTCACCAAAAAGGATTTTATGATAATTGCACTCAAAAAAAGACAGCCTTTTTATGGTTCTCACATGTGTGCGGTAGGAATGAAGAGAGAATTCCTGCAACACGTTGAATGGTGGGAAGGACAACTTCCGAAATATTTTTTAAAAACCCACATCTTTTAATATTTTGAAAAACCATTTTTCTGACGATCTCTACGAAAGGAAATCAACCATTATTATCGAGGATGAGATTACTTACTCACCTTCACATCCGATCGCCAATTATGATAACACCACTCTCACGGCATCCAATAGAAACGTCTTCCGCTCCTCGTCTTTATCTTCTTGGTCTTCATCTTCGGTTTCAACTATTGATGATAAACCCTCGAATTTCATAAATCCTTGACAATTTGTAACTCTTTTACCTTAAAACCTTGTCGCTTGAAACTTCCTTATAGATTTTTCCTTCCCCACGGCTTATAAAAACAAAACAAATATTTCTCTTGTTTTTTTCTTTTTTTATGATTTTTTTTTCTTTTCTTTTTTTTTTTTTTTTATAAAATTTTCAAATTTTTTTTTTTTTTTTTTTGAAACAAGAGAAATAAAATACAAAACAAAAAAGTAAACCATGGCCGTGGGAGAAGTATTTTACCGCTTGATTCTTCACAACTTGTATCGCCTTGAAATCATAAACTTCAAAAATTCTCACCTTTTAATTTTCTTCGCTTTCATGAATAAGTCTTCATACTTGGATATAAAATTACCTCATTGTATTGTAAGTCTTCAACATATATGTAAAAATCTGCTCTTTGTATGTTGCTTTACTTATATTTGAAATTTGCTCTTTTTCTCTTTTCGTTGCTCGTAAACCTTAAACTTTTCCAACTTTCCTTGTAGATTTTGATGTCGCTCCTTGTTGATGATGAATGTGTTTCTATGGATCCGTTGTTGTCGAGAGAGAGAATGGTGCTAACTGCAAATCGAACTACAAGAAGGAGGCTTTCATCTATGGACGTCACCCTCATGATTGACAAAATTAGCACTCAAGAGATCAAAGAGTAGTGCTTCTATTGGTGGGAGGTTGGGTAGCTCACCATTCTACCCGGAATTAACGTATGGTGACACACACTCAAAAGAAAGCTCTTTAGTAGATGGAAAATTTCTAGTCGATGCCTCACATGATATGAATACGGGTAGTCTCCACTAATGATTGATCAGCAACTCTAATAATGCACTTCTCCCTGCACCAAATTCGCATCACCGGCATGATTAAATCCATTATTTAACACTCTAACAAGCAAGAAATCCGAATGTAGTTCTCTAACACTTCCAAGTTCAATTATGTCGGTCAAAATCTCTATGTAAACATACCTAGAAGTATGCTAGTGAATCTAAAATCTCTAAAATTTGAAGTTTTAGGTAAAACTTTTTTTTTTTTTAAATTTTTAAATTTTTTTGTAATTTTTTTTTTTAAAAAAAAAAAACATGCTTAACCACTCCCCCACACTTAAACCTTACATTGTCCTCAATGTAATTGAATCCTCCTAGTAAAGTCAAGGTGGGAAATTTTTAACATGATAAGAAACAAGAAAAAGAAATAACAAAAAGCAAAAAGAATAAGAAATACAAAACCGATGGGTTGCCTCCCATGAAGCGCTTGTTTTAAAGTCGACGGCCCGACTTAGCTCTTGCATGATTCATCCCCCATATACTAACAATCTGAAAATTTGAGGATCCACCCATAATACCTGTTTTGAAAACAATAACTCCATACAAATATTAGCACAAGAAAACAATAGTGAAATTATCGCTCGATAGAAATTTCCCCCACACTTATTCTCGTCCACACTCGGAAGTGTATAAAGAACATAGAATTTGGGAACTTCCATGTATTCCTCTTGGCAAACCTGCATGGTGTTAGCATCAAGTGTTTCCAATGGTGGATATTTAGAAACAAAATCATCCAAAAATACTTTCAAGCACATACATTCAAACCAATAAGAGGTAAAGGAGAAGAATCAATATGCAAAGGGTTAGACAAACCTTTCACAATTTCTTGTATTATAGAATCCTCTTCATCCTTAAAAAATTCAAGTGAATTACTTACCTCTTGTATATCGTGGTCCTCTATTAAACCTTGCAACCATTCTTCGTCGTTTTCTACCTTAACCAAAGTCTTGGCATCATTAAAATCATTGGCAAGTTCAATTGGGTCTTCCACAAAATCAATAAATTTGGTTTCATCCTCTAGCATCATCTCTTCAACATTCTCATCATCGGAATCGGGCCATTCACTAAAATGATTTTCATCGGTATAGATTGTAAGATCTTCATGTGCGGGTGTTACACCGTTTATAACAATAGGTAAGTCACACCCAATCTCCTCCTTTTGAATAGGTGAAGGATCGTTATTATGATCCGGAGTTGGAATAACTTCCTCATTGTTGCAACGTTCATACACTTCCGCAGACTCATATCTTTCCCTAAGAAATTTTTTCCAAGCAATAAATGCATCTTCCTCAAGCTCTTCCTTTTGAATAGGTGATTGATCATTATTAAGATCAAGGCTCGAGTAAGCTACACTAGCGTCTTCAAAAGTCTCCAAAGGTTGATTAATTTGTTCGTATAATTTCTCCGAATTCCTTTGAATTTCTCGATGTGATTCTTGCAACTTTTGTTGAAGATCCCCAATCATGGCAGACATCTTATCTGCAAAACTAGAGAATTTCTGATCATACACAAAACTATCCTCCCATCCTTGTGATTGTCCACTTACATACCCGTCATAAGGTTGTTGATATGTATGAGAATATCCATAATGTTCTGTAGAAATTTGATCATAGCCAAAAGATTGGTTTTGATTGTATCCTAAGGATGGTTGGAAGTTGTCATAATGTTGAGGTTGAAAACCGTATTGATTGTTGTAATATGCTTGCTCTTGTCCACCATACATGGAAAACTGGTACCTGAAATAATATTCTCAAAAACTAAGTTAGATACGATATAGAATCCAACAAAGCAAGAATAAACCAAAAAGAAAAATAAAAACAACTAAAATCATTCGCTGCTCCCCGGCAACGGCGCCAAAATTTGATGCGTGTCGTAACCAGAACAAATTAATTAATACTTTACTACCTAATTAACAAGTAATATAGGGTAGTCAAGGTCGATCCCACGAGGAGCAAGAGATTCTAGTTGTAAAAATTGTCACGAAAGGGGGTGTAAAAAAACAAAAGAAAATAAACAAAGCAATTAAAATCGAAAGTTGAAAGCAATAAGAGAGACAAGACCAAGGAATCCTTCTTCGTTACGAAACAATGAATCAAGTTATGTTCTTTTCTACTTGTTATTAGTCACAAATTATCACCAACCGTAGGTAAAGCAACTAGATCGAGTGCTAAACCCTAAATCCCTTCTATCACCGGACACGGAAGTTCTCGACTACGGATTCTATTTACCAAACCACCTAGTAGTAGATCACTCTAGATGTAATTTAAAATAAACGCATTAAGATTTATGAACTTATTAGGTTGATATCAGTAGTTAGACTCTTAGATCAAGGTCTACTTGCTAACGTTGTTTTCACACACAATTGCTCCACGGAATCCCTCCGCAAGGTCTCGTGTTTGCTACTTATGTAAAGAGTCAAGAAACGATTACTTATCCCCTAACTTTCACTAGCTTTAGATCAAATTAACAAATCAATTTAGCGTGCACTCTAAACAATCTATCAATCAATCATGAATGTCATTAAGATCATTCCTATTAGTAAAAACAAACGATAATCATGTGAAAAACCTCAAGATAGAATTGAAACAAAACTCAAATCATATATTAAGAACTAGGAATTCATCCTCAATCAATAAAATTAGCTACTCATGTTAAGGAGTTCACACAAAGAATAAGAAAAGAAAAGTGTTGTGTGTGTAGAGAGGTGTGTAAAAGATGTAGAAAACTTCTCTATTTATAGGCTTCAATATTCTCCAAATCTTCCAAGGAATAGAATCCTTTTCCTTTAGCAATTCAATTTCCAAATTCAAGTCTTTCTCTTCTTCCATCTTCTCTTTCCAAATTTGAGTCCAATTCTCCATCCAATTCCAAGTCCAAGTCACACCCATGAGAGAAGTCCATAGAAAATTCTGGAATTTTTGGCTCACCGGAAAACTGGTATTATGACCGGAATCCGACCGGAAAAGTCACTGCCGGCCACCTGAAAATTTCTCCGTCGGTGGAATATTCCGTCGAGTCCACCGTTATGACTAACGGTCAAACAGGTCAACCGTCAGTCAACTGTTAGTCAAAGGTCAAGGGGGAAGAGTCATCCAGCTTGAGTCAGTGTTCTTATTCAGAGCTGAGTCGTCTTAATCAACTGAGTCACATGGGTGGATCGGTCATCGTCGGTCCGAGTTGACTCGTCGGAGGGGAAAATTGGCCAGAGTTTGTTTTTATAGGGCATCCCGCCAAATTCGAGCCTCAATTTAGCTCCATTCCCTGCGAAAATCCTACACATACATCTATCAATTCGAGCATTCAATAGCTTCATTCTTCATCCGCTTCTCAACCACAAAGAACTCGACCATCTCTCGCATTTAAATCATAGCCACATTAGATTCTCGCCCAGTTTTCACAAAACCCATCTTCTTTTTTGTCAATTGCAAGAATAAAGACACCAAGATCACCCCGCAACAACAACACCTGCAAGTACCCATTATACGGTACCACCACCACTCAAATGCGCTCCGTAATCAACTCGACCGCTTTTTCTAATCATCTTGATTCATTATCAACTCTCAATTCAAAGATCAACATCACCAAACCCGATATCGAACCCAACCTCTCCCTTCTTCTCGGAGTTGAATCACCACTAAATTCGTAGCAAACCCTTTATTCACAGCTTCTTATTTATACTCAGAGAGCAACAGAAACAGACAACCATAAACCCATCTGTTCTTCCTCCTTCACTGAGATTCATCAACTCTGTGTCTCGATCTCTGAACATCATGAATTTCTTCTTCAAATCGGAACCATAATCTCTGTGATTCACTCATCCGAACAGAACCCTAATTTCTCAAGCCCTGGCACAAATTCGTTCTTCGATTTCTTCTCACCTGTTTCGATTTCCACAGATCCCCGTATCTCAATTTCTTCTCGATTCAACCTCTCACTTTAATTTCCTCGTCTCTGCACCGAAACACCATCAAACCCACTCTACCTGAATTAATTGCAGCATCGATTCTCGATTCCTTCCTCACCAGATCGAACCCTAACTTCTTCTTTGTATCATGACCACAGACGCAGCTCTGTTTCACTGAATCTCTCGATCTCTTTCTCAGGTTCAATCCAACAACAAACCCATTTCCATTTCACTCAAGAGCATCGATTTCTTCTCCCTGTCTCACAATTCGACAGCATCTCTACTTCTCTCAGACAAGAAAATCAATAGCAGCTGCGCTGCTTTTCTTCCCAATTTCAGATGTGAAATTATTGAGAGAAACGCCTCTCGAATTTAGGGTTGTAAATGATTGAGGTGGATTAAAACGCCCCAGGGATAAGACCACCCCAGTTTGGGTGTAACAACACATATATTTTCTGGATAAGGGCTACCCAGTAATGACAACCCCTTAACCATAGCTGGCTGCCTTTTATAATTCTTCAAAAAGTAAGTTGCCCCTTAACATGTGACTGGGCTCCAGATAGTGTTCTCCCCTGAAATGACAGATTTGCCCTTTTTGCTTAATTTGGGTAATTTCTTCTTCTTTTCCTCCGTGTGACTCCAAAGTAGCTACAAAACTCAAAACAAGCGTAAAATACATAATTTACAAGAAAAATAGCGAAGAAAGCATAAACAATAGATAGTAAATAGGATGTATTCTACACCCTATCACATTTCATCCGTCCAACTTCACCAGCTTGGTTATACAGCCCTGGTCAGGAGTTAATTGGTTAGTAAGGTGTCATTACCCATCACTTTACCACACCATGATGCGCAAGACACATAAAATACACACGATACTTCACAAGTATCGAATTCCCGAATAACGCGGTTATTCAATTCAAAGATTACATGCTATCTTTCGTGGATCCACGATCCACACATTCCGCATACATCAATCATGTCACAAACCTGGGGGATACATACTTGGGGTATTGGTCTGGCGGTTTTACGGCATGCGGCGTGCAACGCGCCATCAAAGAACGTGTTAGGAAGTCATGGACGGTTAGAGATGAACAGGAGAAGTGGGCAAAGCTGGTCGTGTATCACCAACGCACAACTCCACTACTCCATCACTCCACTTCCTCCACTTCCCACGAGAGACGTGAATAAGACTCAATGACTTGTATAAATAGGTTCTCCGCCCTATTTCCAAATAATGAAAAAACAACAAGAAAACACCCGAGCACCCTTTACACCAATCGTAAGCTTGTTCACTTTCTCGTTGCAAATCATAAGCAAGTCTACACCTTCACAATCTCAACACCTTCTTCGCATCCCTCCCTAAGATCAACCCCATCTCCTTCACTTTGTGACCGAAACAAGTCTGGAACGGCCATTTCTTGGTTTAGGCCGGACTTGGACAGATTGATCTCTCGAATCTACAAGCACTCACCGCGCCGTGTATTTGTTTAAGGTTTAAATTCATTCCTCATCCACACCCCAAATTACCAAATTCTGCAGGAGTAGTTTTCACCCATAAACAATTGGCGACCACGGTGGGAGGTTGATCTCGGTTGCACAAAATTGAATTCTCAATTTTTCGGTTTCCATCTCGCAATGTATCCGGGAACCACAAGTGGTTCAGATATCATGGGAAGTGTAGTTAGAATGCTGGAGGATGTCTTGGCAAATCAAGCCGGTATCACCAGAAGGCAGAGCGAAACATTCCGCCTTTTGAATGATATAACATCACAATTACAAGAAGGGTCGGCGTGCATCTACTCAGGCAGTGCAAGAAACGCTGAATCCTTAGCCAGGAGTCACAACTTTACCAGTGGAGAGGCAAAAAGAGCGCGTAACCGCATGAGATTCAGGAAAGATGAACAACATGGTCCAATCAACAATGAAGAACCGAGGCAACTCCACAGAGAAAAGGACTTGTCCGGAGTACTACAACGTCTGCCAGATAAAGAAAGGGAGCCTGCAGCCTATGGAGCCCTGTTAGAAGATTTATATCTCAAAACTCTTGTTGAAGCCCGGAAGACTGTCCAATCCGCATCGGCCTTTCGTCCAAACGAAGAAATGCTTGAGGAAGGAGAGATCGATCAGGAAATACGTGAATACAGAGGATGGGAGCGCTCAATTCGATCACTCAGCAGTGATATTACGACACCTTCCACATCCCTTTACCCAGGCAAGCGATCCGCGGATATGATGGCACTCGCAAACCTTCCAACTTCATCTCCGGAGCGTGCTCCACATCAAAGCCTCGTAGGGACATCACAACGCCCACTAACGCAGGAAGAGCCAGACTCAAGGTACTTACATTTCCCCTTCCCAATGAAGAAGATTCTGGAGCTACTGGAGGCGTGGGTGCGAAATGGAGAGGTGGAGCTACCCCCGGTATGGCGTCCGCCTACTGATCAAGAAGTGATGGACCCGAGGTACTGTCATTTCCACCGGTTCCTCCATAACCCCACCAGTGAATGCAACGCTTTGAAGCGCATTGTTCAGGAAAAGCTTGGTCCAGAGCGATAGCTCTGAGAGATTGGTGCGGAGGATTTTCTTAGAAAGGCTACTCCGGTCCGGTACAAGTGAGGCTTCAAAAGTAAGTAAGTTTTACTCAACAATTTTACAAGAAGGATAGTTTTAGAATTCACTGGGGACTTAACATCCCGCACGTGGAGAAAGAGGCTCAGTGGTCAAACGTCACATTTATTTCCCTTCATACCTCCCTTTTACGAGACATTTGCAATTTTCATATGATATGTGCAATCATTCACGACCAAGATGCAAATTCCATTTAAAATAACCTCTTTCGGAAAAAGTTATTCACAAAACTATCTCAATATACCAATTAAATTACCTATTAATTCAAAAACCGAAGTCAAATTACGAAAGGAAATCCTCACTATCACTCAAAAAGAAAAGCATCTAAAAGAAGAGGTAAGTATATAGCACGAATCCTTCAAGGAAAGTCCTTCAGCAACAACTCGTCTTTCTGGGCAAGAGCGACTTTCATCCTTTGAAGTACAGCTTGCTTTAGCTTCAACTCCTCAGACAACTTTCCAACCTCTTCTTCCTGGCGAGCGACACATTCTGCAGAAGGGGCTTCACCTTATAATTTCTGGAGCTCCTGAATCTCGGATAACCTTTTGAGGAACCAAGGAGCGTTGAAGTCGTACTGCAAAAACACATCTCGATGGCACTTCCAGTCTTCAATCATCTCCTCGGAAACTGTTCGACCAGTCGCGACGCTCATCCCATGGATAGAAAATAAAGCCTCCTGAACGCGGTTGACCAATGCAAGACGAATTTTGAGTTTCGTGGTGGTAGCAATGTGGCCGTGCTTCTCCCATATCGATGTGTACAACTCTTCGAACTGAACCGGCACGCTGAATCCACCAACCAACACATGACCTGGATAAGGGACAGTAAAAAGAGGATCGAACAAAGCCCCAGGCTGCATCACCGGTAATCCACCAACCACAGGAGCCTGGTCAGTTGCAGGAAGACTTTCGGAAGGAGTCACCACAATAGCCTTATTGACCGGAACTTGTTCGAACGAACTTCAAGGGAGTCTGCCTCAACTGTAGTGACAGCGCCTCTCTTATATTCCTTCCGGCATCTACCTTGCTCTGGGTACTAATTTACATCACGACCCCGTCAACAAGATCACTCAGGGAGGCGGCTTGTCCAACCGAGCTTGCATCATCTCTACGTCATGGTCGGAAAAATGAGCGGTTTCTCCAGACTTCTCAGCATGAATGTCAGTACCGCCAGACTTCTCAGCATAAAGGCCAACATTACCAGCCTTCTCATTTTGAATGCGCGCCAACCTTGTGAAGACGTTCTCTTTCGGAATCCCCTGATTTTAAGCAAGAATTACTCTTAGAAAGATTCACTCTGGAGAAATAAAGGAACCAACGGGAAGAGATTTAAATACCTGCATATTGGAGGAATTGAGAATCACCGAACCACATGCCTGCCTCTTGGATCTCTCTCACGCTTGGGGACTTGCAATCCTCGGCTTTGGTCCGTTTGGCTGGAAGTGGCTTCAACCGGAAATGCTTTTTCAAAACGTCGAGGATGGTTCACCACGGAAACCTGTCACAATACTCTCCGAGAATTCTGGAAAATCAACGATTGCATGCTCCAAAATTCCTTGTACTTATCGGTTACCACTGGGTTTCTCCCAATAGGCCAGAAGGGAAGGCTCACCCTTTCCAAAAACACGTCAGCATTAAGAATATTCGGGAGGAATTCTTTCGGAACCCCTGGTGGACGGATAAATGGGACACCCTGATCAAACCCCATTTGACGAGCCGCCCTGTCAATATTATACGGAGTCACAGTAAATTCTTCGTTGAATAAATACGGGACATATCCTGGGATGCAGCTGTGCAGGTAAATAATTTCCCCAAATCGCATAGTCTTAACATCAGTACGCAACACAATATCAGGGCCATCAGAAGCAATAGCAAAAGTCTTTGGCTGAACAATGGAAGGGTGGATCGGACCCCATGGACGGAAATTTACAGAAGACACATTGCCAAATATGTCCACAAGTCTCGCGCCGCCTCTGGGACGCCTCTTATTCCAAATGGAGTATTCTCGAGCCACCATACAAGTTGGTGAGCAAATTTGCAGGGGTAGGAGCATAGCTTTTGAAGTGTTCCCATAAGAATGCCGAAGAAAAGCGAAGTGAACGTGCGATTCCACCTTCTTGTACCCGTTAAAAACATGCATGTCCATTGCTAAGGCGTCCGGATGAGAATACAGCGATCCAAGGAACAAGGCACCCGGGGAAGAACTTTACCTTTGCCAGACTTTATAGCGATCTTAACGAGGTCACCTCTAATGGTCTTCTTTCCCGGAACCGTCGTCGAATATATCTCTGGATAGCCATAAAGACAGAACGCAATCACGCCAGCTCATTTTCCAACTCCCGATCCGGCTCACGGGTCTGCAGGAGACCACTCCGACACCCACCAGGTGTAAAAGCATCTCGTATCTTTTTTCTCCTCCTTGTCCAGACTGTCGAATCCCGCTACCTTTTGAAGTATAGCATCATAGTTACGTTGCTCCGTATCAGAGAGATCGTAAGAAAGACTTCCAGCAACAGGCAGGTTCATTAATGCAGCTACACTCTCCAGGGTAATAGTCATCTCTCCCCATCTAGATATGGCTGTATGAGTAGAAATATGCCACCGAGAAATGAAGGTAAACCCGCAACGTCTTTCTTAATTTCAAGAGCAGCAGATGCCATGACCGCATTGAGGATTTGCGCTGAAAGAAAATTATCTTTAATGTCCTTATTACTCAACATGCGTCTCATCCATCCTTCATAAGAACCCAGTGGAGTATGGAAAATCTTGAAGTCAATAGGGGAAGGCGGATATTCATTTCTCCGGAGACAAAATCTCATCACAAGTGCTGAAGAAGAAAATGGATCAAAGCATCCATATTTTACGAATCGGAAAGCGAGGACTATCTTATGAGAAGGATGCCTTCTAATGTTTGGAAAAGGCGAGGTGAACAACTCATCATCGATGTTCGGCATATCTTTGAAGCCGTCAACACTTCCTGGCTTGGCACCAGCATTATCTCCGGAAGACATCTCAACAGGAATTCTTTTCTTCATTACACAATGAAATAAAAGACAGGAGTTAGAACTTGTATGAAAAGCGCATGAAGCGTGTAGTCACGCACGACAAGACACGTTGAAATGCACAAAAGGCGGGATTAGGTCCAAACACCGTATTACACAAGTTTGATCGGTATTGGTTTCAAGTCCCAGTACAAGTTTCAGTTTGGTATTGGTTTCAAGTCCTAGTACAAGTTTCATCAGGTATTGGTTTCAAGTCTGGTACAAGTTTCGATCTGGTATTGGTTTCAAGTCCGGTACAAGTTTGATCTGGTATTGGTTTCAAGTCCTAAGTACAAGTTTCATCAGTATTGGTTTCAAGTCCCAGACAAGTTTCAAGTCCGGTATTGGTTTCAAGTCCCAGTACAAGTTTCAAGTCTGGTATTGGTTTCAAATCAGTCAAGCATATGTGGGTGGGACTCACGCACAAGGTGGGACTACATTCACGTGCATGTATTATAACACGGTTTTTCTCATGATCGTGGGAATTATATTTACGAAATTCAAGCCAAAGTCTCTTCCTAAGCTACAATCTAAGAAGCTAGTTTCGCATGCAATGGTGGAAAGAAGCAAAAGCAACATGATCATGGATTCACGGGTTGTCTTACTAAGCAATTCTAGAAAATATTGACGTATCAACCTTGGTGGAAAAAACTAAGCATATACATATCTTACAAAAGGTGTTTACCTAACAAACTAGGGTTTTACCTTTGAAAAAAAAAAAAATACCTACCTCGGACGGACGGGCGGCGGCGCACGGAGGAAATTCCGGCAACTCCGGCAGCAACTCCAGCAGCAACGGCGGCAGCGTCGGCAGGAACTGGTGGTCACGGACGGGAGCTGCTTAATAAAAAAAAATTCGTGAGAAAAAAAAAAAGGGGTTATAGACAAAAAATTAGAAGAATCCCAATAGAACAAGGATACCTCTTTTGGATTCCTTTTCTGATTCAAATACCCAAAGAAGGAAACCGGTCCCACCAAAGGATTCCATACAAGCACAACGGCGTGGGCAACTGGCGGTCGGTCAATACTCCTCCGGGTAAACTTCCTTTATCCTGTCTTTCTCACATAGGTATGTCACCATCTCATGCCTACCCCACAATAATGTAACCATTATGTGCTAGGCGGGGACTTAATGTTGATGGTGGATTTTCATTTGAGGTTAAAATTGTAAATCCGAAAAAATTATGCTTGCCCGACATCTTGTAAAAGATAAAGCCATTAATAAGTGTTGGATACTCCCTCACTTAATTCACCAAGAATGTAGCATGTGGCAACAATCCCATTTCGTGAATACATGAAATTCCTCCAGTTGGAGCATGTGGCAACAATCCCATCTGTGAATTTCTAATCGGCCTTGTATTTCCAGATTACTCATTATCGGTGTGGCATGATGACTGAGTGTTACTCTTCTGAGTAACATGAACCTCCAAGCACTATAATGAAACCATGTACGAAATACCCGTACGGCCGACTCTCGGTGTGTTATACTAGCCCGATTGAGCCCCTCTCGGTATGTTATACTAGCCCGATTGAGCATCCGGATTGATCAGTATCATCCGGATATGATCGCGATCATCCAACTTCATAAGCATGATTGGATGACCCGGATCAATTCCATCACCCCCAGCGGGTATGGAATATCCACCGCCGAACCAATGTGGAACCCGCACGGTCGGCCATTGGCCTAGCTTGCCAAAAAACGTTCATACCAAGCATTATGGACGGAAAACCCTAAATTAGGTTTGCGGCATATTACATGTGTCGCAAAACAGTCTCAACCATCCATCTTCGCAGGTATAGATGGAGGGTGTAGATGTAGATTCAAAGGGCCCAGAGCATGTCAACACGATCACCGCGGCACGCCTACACACTTGACCAATCGGTCAAGACCAACCATGTTCTGGTCGTGACAAAATCGTCGCCCAAACAAGAGAAGACGCACGCTTTGAAACCCAAAATTAGGGTTTTGAGCATCACGAGCGTCCATCTTCTCCGGCATGAATGGAGGGTCCGAGTTAGATTAAGCGAGTCCCGGTCATACCAAAGCATGACCACCGTGGACCCATCTATTCCCTAACCCGATCGGCCAAGGCATATCATGCCTGGCTAATCCAAAACGCACGCTCAAACTAGCGTGGTCACACCTCCCAAATCGCAACCGATCTCGACCACTCAACTTCGCCGGACGATTTGGATGGCTCGAATCACGTTTTCATGGGATATTCGGGTATAGGCGTGAACATCAGCCTACCACCTTCACACCAGGCCAATCGTCCAAGACCGACCAAGATTGGTCGTCTTGGAACGTGCTTTGAAGAGGGCGTGACGTGCGGCCCTTTGCGGCATTAGTTTTTGTCGCAAATCGATCTCGGCCACTCGATTTCACCGGATGAATTGAGTGACCCAGATCATACTTTCATGAGGTAATGGGGTATAGGCGCCTACACCATCATGCCATCTACACGCATTTATGGTCGGTTAGGCCAAAGTTGTATCCCAGCTTGGTCGAAACCAAGTCAAGAGTGATGCCTGCGCACCTCTTCAAAACCCTAACTTCATCAACGATCGCAGATGGGTGTCTCAAAGATCATTTCATCCGTCCAACTTCACCACAGCTTGGTTATACAGTACAGTGGTCGGGAGTTAATTGGTTAGTAAGGTGTCATTACCCATCACTTTACCACACCATGATGCGTGCACATAAAATACACACGATACTTCACAAGTATCGACTTCACGAATAACGCAGTTATTCAATTCAAAGATTACATGCTATCTTTCGTGGATCCACGATCCACACATTCCGTTTATCAATCATGTTACAAACTGGGGATACATATCGGGGTATTGGTCTGGCGGTTTACTGACATGCAGCGTGCAACGCGCCATCACAAGAACATGTTAGGAAGTCATGGACGGTTAGAGATGAACAGGAGAAGTGGGCAAAGCTGGTCGTGTATCACCAACGCACAACTCCACTACTTCATCACTCCACTTCCTCCACTTCCCACGAGAGACGTGAATAAGACTCAATGACTTGTATAAATAGGTTCTCCGCCCTATTTCCAAACAACGAGAGAAAAACAACAAGAAAACACCCGAGCCTCGCTTACACCAATCGTAAGCTTGTTCACTTTCCTGTTGCAAGTCATAAGCAAGTCTACACCTTCACAATCTCAACACCTTCTTCGCTTCCCTCCCTAAGATCAACCCCATCTCCTTCACTTTGTGACCGAAACATGTCTGGAACGACCATTTCTTGGTTTAGGCCGGACTTGCACTGATTGATCTCTCGAATCTACAAGCACTTACCGCAAGTGCATTTGTTTAAGGTTTAAATTCATTCCTCATCCACACCCCAAATTACCAAATTCTGCAGGAGTAGTTTTCACCCATAAACACATAGTATACATGTCGCTAAGATTACATCGAGATTCTCATAAGAGTGACTGAACTTAGAGATGACAGAGAACATGATCGGGTTTCTTACTTGTATGAGAGTTAAAGTTGGATTTAACCATGCCAGTGGAAAATGAGGTGCAGAATGAATTCGGTATTAGAGTAGTGGTCCCCTATAGTGGAGACTACCCATGTTACATCATGAGAGGCACCAACCTTCAATTCTTTGAACCTGTCTAAATTTGTGCTTTTAGAGTGTGTGTCACCGTACGTTAATTCCGGGTAGAATGGTGAGCTACCCAACCTCCCACCATAAAAGCACTATTTTGATCTCTTGAGTGCTATTTTTATCAACCATGATGGTGACATCGAATTGCTAACTTACATACCACTTGTAATCTTGTTCGCAGTTAGCACCATCCACTTTATCTCTCTCTACACCAACAGGTCCATAGAAACACCATCATCATCAACAAGAGGAGCATCACGAATTCGAAGGAAAGTTGAAGACGTTCAAGGTTTACAAGCAACAGTACAGAAATGGCCAGATTTCAGATTCAAGTAAAGCAACAAGACAAGGAGCAGAATTTTTACAAGTTTAAGTGGTTGATTTCCTTTCTTAGAGATCGTCAGAAAAATGGGTTTTCAAAAATGATAAAAGATGTGGGTTTTCAAAACAATTCGGAGGGTTTTGCCTTCCTACCATTCAACGTGTCGCAGGATTCTCTCTTCATTCCTACCTGGACATATGTGTGACCCATAAAAAGCTGTTTATTATTGAGAGCAACTTCATAAAACCCTTTCTTTTGAGGCAGAGTCAAGACTTTTGATCACTCCGAACCCGAATTTCTTTCGATAAGGGATAGTTATTTCTCTCTCAACTTTTAAGGATGAGATTGTGTTCATATATGTGTCTAACTTCTTATGACTAGTGTGCAGAATCTCTATGTCTTCTTAGCGTGTTGGATGCTATCATTTCGGAGAACTAGTAAGTGGGAAAGGTAGATTTTGTGGGTATATCTCTAGTAAACCCTCACGAGACTATAAATCGTCCACTAGGGGCACCTAGGGGTTTAAAGGCTTGTTATACGTGCTAAGTGTGACCGTAGCCTCGACGACACGGAGTTGTATGTATCCTTTAGAATTGTTTTATTTGATTTGCTCGAGGACTAGCAAAGTCTAAGTGTGGGGGAATTTGATAGGTGTTGTAAACACCGTGATATTTATCTAATGTTTATGCTTTCTTTGCTATTTTCGTGTGAATTTTGTATTTTACGTTTGTTTTTGAGTTTATAGGTACTCTGGAGTCATACGGACGAAAAGAAGAAGAAATTACTCTATTTGAGCCAAAAGGACAAAATTGTCATCTCATGGGCGAACCACTATCTGGAGCCCAGTCAAGCTTAAGGGACAACTCTATTTAAAGGAGTACTAAACACAGTGGAGCCAAGGTTAAGGTGTTGTCATTCAGGGTATCCCTTATCACTTATCAGAGGGTGTAATTATCATTGGGTGTGAGTATCCGTCCAACCCTAAAATCGAGAGTTATCTTTCACTCTCAATCATTTGCACCTGAAAGAAGAATAGAGAGAAAAGGATGGAGGCAGCAGCCGCTGCTAGAGAAAGATCGAGAGATGATGAGCCAGGAGATGCAGAAGAGTTTGTTGAAATTGAATCGAGAAATTGGGCTGTAGAGATATTGATTACGAGATGGAAGAATTGGTTTACAAAGAAACAAAGGGGATCTGTATCAAATTAATGGGATCGATTCATTAGAATTTGATGTTGTTTGTCGAACTCAAAAATTAAGAGAAAGATCGAGAAAATGGTTACGATGACTAATTTGAGGAAATCGGAGATGGGTTTGTGGAAGAATCTGAAATTGAGAGAAGATCGAGAAAAGGGTTTTCCTGAATCGTCTGGTGGTGTTGATATAAAGAGAATATTAAATGGGTATGAGGTCGGGTTGAGTTGCAATCGGTCAAGAGAAGAGATCGATGGATTTGAAGTGGGTTTTGAATTAGAGTTCGAATGGAGAAACGAAGAATGATGCTATCTTTGTTGAATAGAGAACGAGAGAAGATCTTTCTTTGTTAAAATTGGTTTCCCATTTCTTGTAATGGAGGTGTATGTGGTAATTGATGGGTGTATTCGAATTGATAATAATTGATTCTTGAGAAGATGGTGCTGGTAATGGAATTAATGGATCGAGAAGATTTCAGGGGATTCATGGAGTTCACCCTAATTGATGTTTCTAACAGCTAAAAATTGAGTTGTTGCTGATAAGTGATTAAATGGGTTTTGAGCGGAATTCAGATGGGGTTCGAATTGATTCCACAGAGAAGAGATGGTGGTGCCGAGTTGATGGTGGTAACAGACTGAGATAGAAATGAAATTGAAGTTGTTAATCGTCTTCAAAGAAGATTGGAGTTGTTGTAATAGAAGCGTCGTTGCTTTGCAACTGAACTGAACTGCAGGTGGTTGTTGCAATTCAGGGAAGAAAAAGATGAAATTGAGAGCTTTAGAGGATGGAGCATGACTCAGGTGAGGAGATTCAAGGGTTGAGTCCTCTGTGTGTATTGCCATGTATAATTACAGGGAATACGCTAGCACTGTGCAGTGATTGAAGCAGGTGGTTAGATAACTGGCTGTTGGTCTTGGTCTGGCACTGCAATGAGATGAAGTGCAGGAAAGAGATGTAGTTGAACTCGAATGCAGGGAATGAACTGGTGCTTGTTGTGAGTTGTGTTTGGAGCTGGAACAAGAAGGTTATGCTGCTGGCTTGAGATTTTGAAGCCATGAGTTGGATAAAGATTACAGAGTGCTGCAGTGAATGTGTGCAGCTGAAAGTTTGCATTACAGGGAATGATGAATGAGCTGATATTGCAGTGGAGTTGAAGTTGTAAGATTGTAGGCTAAGTATTCGCAGCAGCTGGAGTTGGAGAATGTCATTGCAGGTGGAATTGTGAGGTTTCAGAAGTGGCTGTTGGTGGTCCTTAGTCTCAGCAGGTTGTGATACAATGGATGTCGAAGCTGCTGTTTGAGCAACAAAGAAAGAGACTGGTGATGCTGTGAGACTGCATTGGCAGTGGGGGTGTATGTAGATGCATGTGTAGGTTGGTAAAAATGCAGGATGAACAGCCGTCATGGCTGAATGGGCACTGGTGATATGCAATGGTTGTGCAACACAAGATGGGGTGTGCAAGATAGCTTAGCTAATGTGACTCGAGATCTAATTCGTCGACTAGCCAAACACTCGCATCCGACTCATGATCTGACCCGATTTGACTCGGAGACTTTGATGAGTTGACCGAACGAGCCGACTCGTTGACCGGTGACCGAGTGGACTTTGCTTAGGTTACGATCTACTTTCCGGTCACTTCTCCGGCCAATTTCCGGCCATAATACCAGTTTTCCGGCGACAGTTTTGGGGCATATTTTCTTCATGGGTTTTTCTCACATATGGGCTTGGTGGACTTCTATTTATTGGACCTTTGAGACTTGACCTAATATTAGAAAGCAAAGCTATTTAAAGGAAATATTTCTACAACTTTGAGAACATTATTATTCTTGGAACTTGGAGAGAGCCGCTTTTGTTTACGCTACTAGGGTTTGCTTTTGTTCATCTTCTTCTTTATTCAATTAATATTTTTGTGATGAACTCCATAGCTATGAGTAGCTAATTTAATATTATTGGTTAAGGATGTAGTCCTATTTCTAAAACTTGTGCTTGATTTATGTATTAGTTTTCTCTCTTGATTATCGCTCACATCTCTACTGTTTTTAATAATCACATGATTGATGTATTGTGATAGGACTTAGATGTTTGGTTTGTTAAGTGGCCAATTAATTGAACTTGCATCTTTGTCCATAGCTATTTTAGGGTTCTTCATCGAGCGATAGCCCTGAATATAAGTAGCATGATATGTTTACGGTTTGTAGTGATACACTCTCGTAATCATATGTAGAGTTTGACCATTGTCCGAATTGTTATGCGCAATGTATGCCAATTGCATTGATTAGCCTAATTCTGAAACTTAATGCTCCTAGGAATTGAACTTAATTAGCGCAAGGCGTTAGGTTATTCTTTAGGTAGAATTCACATACGCAACTCTAATGTGTGTGTTGAGGAACTTAGGAAATTAATAGATTATGTTGCTCTCTTGATTCTCTAGGCTTTTGATAATAAAAGAGATTAAATTGTAATTCTAATCATATATGCAAGCACATGTTTAAGATTGAAGATGAATTCCTTGATCAATATCTTTCTCTATTGATTACTTTCTCCAATTTATTTTTCTTTTGATTTACATTTATTGCTTACTTAAAAATCAGAACATCCCCCAATTGGTTATTTTAAGAAATTGAATACATAATAACTACAATTGCCTCTCTTATGGAAAACGAACTCTTTCTTATCATATACTTTAGGAAAGTGAAATTATTTTTGACGCATACGACAGCGATCATCTGACCATGACCAGCTACATTCCTGCCAAATTATCATCTCCGTCTTTTCTTTTTGATCTTTTGTTACAGTTGATGTGACCAGATAATTGAGCGGAGCTCAAAAGCATTCCCACTTCAATTGCGGTGTACAGAGCGGAATTGGCTGTCACACTGTGTGCTCTAACAAGCTCAGGCAAATCGGTCGGGGCATTTGGGCAAGTGCAACATTACAGCCCTCTCACAGAGTCCCAATTCACCACACAACAAAAAACACCAAAAGGTTTAAAAAAAAACTTGGTCACACTTTGACCATGTATTTAGGATTTAGTTGTGAGATTCAATCGGGAGTGCTAAAGCGGGAGCTCAATTCATTTAAGGTGTACAATGCTTCCATGATTCCACATGGCAATTTCCTACTGGGGAAACAAAAACACCTCAAAATTAGACTCATTATTTTTTCTGACAGAAATGGATATTTAAACCTAGGAAGATCTTTGTGTCTGTTTCTTTCGTTGCATCTGTCAGCTCTTTGGTTGTTGTTATAGTTGAAAGCAAATAATACAGAGGGTATGTTTTCCTTTAGATTTAGAGACACCAGATCTATCTATTCATTCAAAAAAAAAAAAAAAAATTGATTCAGAAGTTTTTATGTATGCGATTGCATTCCCTCTGATTCGTCGTTTACTTTTGTTGTTCAGGAAATATTACATCGATTAATTTCAAATGGATGGCTTTAAGGGACAAGGTGGTGTACAGATGTTACTGAGTGCAGAACAAGAGGCCCAACAGATTGTTGCGAGTGCCAGAAACTGTAGGCATTTCATAATAATTCAAAAAAAATTCTCAGATTTTGTTTTATATTTTTTTCCAAATGTAACTAATCTGAATTCTTGATTTTTATAGAATTAACCTTGATCTTCTTGCAGTGAAAAACTCACGATTAAAGCAAGCCAGAGAAGAAGCAGACAGAGAAATTGCGCGATCCGGGCAAGTTTGGAGGTCAAGTACAAAAATCGGTGTCTGAGGTATTGTATAAATAACACACAACCCAAAATGACTGCATTATTTACTGATAGCTAATCCAAATCTAATTTCATCTTCTAATGCACTTTTTTGTTGATGCACTTAAGACAAGTGGCAATTCGGGTATGAACGTGAAACGACTTGAAGAGGAGACTGTTGAAAAGATCAAGAGCTTGAAGGACATGAGTTCAAAAGTTTCTAAAGATGTTGTTGCCATGCTTATGAGGCAGGTCACAACCTGTTAAAAATTGAGGATGTTCCCGGGTATATCTTAATTTCGCGCCTTCATCATAAAATCATTTTGCAAATTTTAGAAGAAAAATGTGAAAAGCACATATCTTGTCTATTGAAACTGATACTTGGTGTCAACTTAATCTTTAGAGTTCACTCTAAATGCCATATGCATCTTTATATGATTTTAGTCTAAGATAACATTTGGAACTTGGGTTATGCATGCAACTTGAAGAAACTATTGTATATGGTCATTGGTGACAGGATGGCGATGACATTGACGGAGGAACGTAATGCCGAAGAAGAAGAAGAAGAAGACAATAAAGAAGTGAATTTGTTTCTTAAGAACCTCAATGTTTTATGCTTGTTGTAATAATTGAGGTTACCTGTTATGTTCAACCCCTTGATAGATTTATCTAACTAATTTAATTCTATTAAGTAACTTTTGTTGCTTTTTGTTTGAACAATTCATTAAGCCGCTAACAAATATAAAATGTTCATTAAGGATCGAACGACAGATGTTAAACTACAGCCACACCCATTTTTCAGATTCCCCCACTGTGAAATCCACTGACAAAAAAGTTCAGGCGCGCACCCAATTTTGGCGAAAAAATTTCTCCCAAACTCATAGTTTATAAAATTAGGTTTCCGTCTTTTTTTTTTTTTTGTTCTTCTTCTTCTATTCCTTTTCTACACAAGAAAAACAAAAATCTCTTCCTTATACTATACCACCAGCGTCATCATCACCATCATCATCGTAGCCAGCACCGCCGTAATCTCTTCTTTTCAGTTTTTTCTAGAACCACCAGTACTATTTGTATCAGGGTCCAAGTCTGTATAATATTTTCGTGGTTTTTTGTGTGATCAGCATGCCTTTTTATGTTTTGAATTCCATCCAGATCTTCTTATCATTGATATATGAAACTTTTACATTGTTGTTTGCAAACTAAATTTGATTAATACTCAATTGTCAGTAGCAAAGATCAATGTTCTTTCTCCGAAATCAGACCTTGCGACTATTTATGTTTTAAATAATAAATTTCAGGTGAATAAAAAAAAGTTCAGATATCGCGATGATTTTATTTATACATAACCATCATCGTTATGCGTCATTAGGAGAGAAGTCTTCACATTGAGCATATAACTGAAGCGGACAAGAATAAAGACAGAAAGCAAGAACTAAAGACTGGATTTGAATGTGAGACAAAAATAAGATGTTGCTAGGTTGACGTATCAGACTTAAAGGGTGGCAGCAAGCAAGCTGTTGCTATAGGTTCAGCATTTGGTGCACTAATGGACCCAAGACGGGCGGATTTTACACCAGCTTTAGGGGTGGCAACCGAAAAAAAACCAGAAGGCAGAGCTATGTTGTTGGTTACGCGTAATACTAACGTGGGGCATGCATGGAACCTGCCGGATAACACATTTGGTGCAGCTTACGCGAGACTTCTCTCCTAATAACCATCCACCTGTGCGTTTCATGGTGGTAACTGAAATAGGAATGATGGTGTTGTTGTTGGTTTGCATAATGGGTGTTTGCAGGTGGAGTAATGGATGCATAACCTGTTATGCAGCTATGAAAAGTAGGGCTGCACATGGTTCGGTTCGGTACGGTTGTTAGCATAAAAACAACCGAAACCGATACACTCGGTTTTTCAATACTGGAAACCGGTGAAACCAGTTAGACTATTCGGTTTTACTCGGTTTGGTTCCTGCTCGGTTCGGTAATAAATCGGGCGGTTTTTGGTTAACATGATAAAAATTCATTTCATCTTTATTCCAAATAATTCATTCAATCAATAGTTCATATACGAATAACAAGATTTATTACAACACTATTGTTCAACTATGCGAGAAGAATAGAAACGTTACAACAACACTGACTACACCAACAATTTTTATGATCAACAACCAAATCAATATACTACTGCAGCAATTCTTTCCGTTCTCGCTTGAATACCGAGATGAAAATCATCGATTGAACATACCCTGCTATGATACAAAATTACATAGATCAAACATAAACCCTTTCAAAAAATAAATCAATTCTTCCACAACACAACACCATTAACTTAGTAACTCTCTGGAATATTTCTAACAAGATTATTAAAAAAACCCAATTTTAGGATGAACCCTAATTTTAATTTCGTCGAATCGACATAAGGAATCATGAAATCATTGTAATTTATGACATACCCATGTTATGAATTGAAGTAAGAAGATCAACAATAACAAATTTAATCACATCAGCAACCTATTGAGTATGGAAGAATCAAGTTCACAACTAAAACCCTCAAAGGAAAATCTTCTAACTCTTGTTGTCGCTCCATCAATGATTCACAATAAATTTTAAAGCTCTAGAATTGTACTTCTATGTAGAGAATCCATGGTAGTAAAGGATAAATTAGAAGAAGGAGGCAGTGAAGAAGTGTGTTGCTGCTTAAAGAAGAGATAATGAAAAGAAACTACACTTATATACCTGAAAGGCTGAAATCGACGGCTAACAATAAACCCTAGCTACTAATCAACGGCTGAAATCACATGACCATCGGTTTCTCGGTTAATTCGGTTCGGTTAAATGTAGGAACCGAAACTGAAACCTAACATGTCGGTTATCTGAAATTGAAAACTGAAACCTAAACCATTATATTCGGTTTCACTTCGTTCGGTTAATAATGCATCGGTTTCGGTTCGGTTCATGGTTTAGGTTCGGTTTTGTGTAGCCCTAATGAAAAGTTGTTGCATAACTTGTTATGCAGTCCAGAAAATGTTTGCATAACACATTATGCATCAATTTTTTTTGTTATTGTTGAAACCAACAAAAACAAAGACTGCATAACTTGTCATGCACCTACAATAATATCTGCATAACATGTTATGCAATCATGAAAATGGATGCATAACCTGTTATGCATCCGAAAATATGACTGCATAATGCATTATGCATCGAGAAAATTGTTGCACAATCTTTTATGCATCGATAAAATAGATGCATAACCTGATATGCATCCGTAAATATGGATGCATCTGCGCATTATGCATCAATTTTTTATGTACGCACTAAAATCAACCAAAACAATGGTTACATAACTTGTTATAGATGCATAAACTTTGTTATCCAAATGCATAATTTGTTATGCGATGGAGAAAATGGTTGCATAATTAGTTATGCGTCTCTAGAATGTGTTATGCATCGTTTTTGGTGGTACATAATAGTTATGTATCAAGTTTTCAAAAATTTTGCCTAAAATGATGATCACCTCCGATTTTTTCGTGAAAAACAAAAATTTGATATTCTTGTTTGTACTCGTTGTGTAGCTCTCTTAAAAAGATTTCCAACGATATAAAATTTGTAAAATTCCAAGGCGCGGATTTTTAGATATGTTATATCCAAGTTGCGTTACCAATTATACCCTGATGCATAACCCGTCATGCGGATGCATAATCCGTCATGCCGACATTTTTAATACTTTCATATAATTATGGGTGTCACGGAAATAATTATGGGTGTCATGGTACCTAAAAATAATTGTGGGCCTGACAATGAAATTTTTTTTTTTTTTTTTGGCCTGTGCCTAATTTTCCCTTCCATGAAATTATCCACGGCCCAAGTTATAATATACATTGACATTTTGATCAAAAAAGAAAGTTTTACATACTAAAATTAATGTAATAATTTCTCAATTTTTAACTTAAATATTTCATAAATTATTATTGGAAACGTACTGCACTTTATCTATTTTCTTAATTTAATGCCGTCCTTTTTAGGATTATTTAAGACCAGAAGGGTTCTTGAATTCTTTTCATAACTTAAGTACATTGATTGATCCATTCAGTAGATTAAGATGAGGGTTTACAAGGAATCATTAACGACCAAATATTTGTTTGTTTTTGTTCTTCTAACTGCGGTTTTTGGATTTGCAAGGGTTCATTCGGAAACGACACTTTCTAACCAACAAAAACTATCAAAGACCATTACTGTTGACAAATCAGGGAAGTCTGATTTCTCAACACAAAATTGGTTAAAAAGACCAAAATCAATAATTCTTGGGTGAAAAAGACATTTAGATTTTGATATTGTTTAAATGGACAAAAATATAAAAATAGCCAGGATGTAACCAGTTTCATCCTACCCATTTTCAAATTCTTTTTCTTATTTTTAATTTACATCAGGATGCATCCAGTTTCATCCTCGCTATTTTTTAAGTTTAAGCCAGGATGAATCCAGTTTCATCCTTGCTATTCTTTTTGTGTCAATTTCACCCATAATAATTTTTACTCGTCCATTTGAACCATGTTTTAATTTTTTTGGACAAATGACCCAGTTTCCGATTTCTCAACTATTCAATCCGCTATTGATTCGATACTAGAAAACAATAATGAGTGGATACGTATTCAAGTCAAAAGTGGTGTTTACCGGTACTTGATTTGTTTTTTATTTTTCTTGTTTTAATGTATAATTTTTTTTTTCTTTTTTATCGGTAAAGAATTTGGTGCTAGAGAGTTTCGAACGCGAGTTTTGAACTCATGTCACTGGTATCATCACCCAGTGACTTTACCACTGTACTATAGTGACACCGGCTTTGATGGATAATCAATTACGCATTATTTAACTTAATTAGTTATAATGTGCAGAGAGCAAGTAGAAATTCCTTCAGACAAACCGTTCATCGTTTTGGAAGGTGAAAGTATGAATACTACAATTATCGCATGGGGAGACCACGACCGATTAGATAGAAGTCCTACTTTTAGCTGTTATGCTGATAATTTTGTTGCTCGTCGTGTAAGCTTCTATGTGAGTATAACTCTTCATCTCTATTAAGTTTGTTTTTTTTTGGTAAGTCTATTACTCCTCCGTCCCAAATTAATTGACCTAATTGGTTTTAAATTTTGTCCCACAAATAAATGAGCTATCTTACTAATCAAAAGGATATTTCTAAAGCTACCCTTTTAATTGATTATTGTTACTATAACAAATATATATAATTTGATAGTCATGTTTATATTCGTTAGTAGGTGTTTTAAAATATTTTTCAATGGTATAAATTTACGAAAAAACGTGATATAATTTAAGAGATGAATCATTTCAAAATTTTACTAGTTATTATTCATAAGGGTATAATTGTAAAATAAAATACTTAAACACACTCCCTTTTCTCACTGCCTTAATAATTGTGCAAACTACAAATGGCTCAATTAATTTGGGACAGAGGAGTAAGAAACAACACATACACAGTTAGACACACATATCTAGCAGCTTTTTTGCATGTAAACCTTTGGAATTTGCTCATGGCTGATCTATGGGTTTGTTGCGCATGACAGAACACATACAATCATCCATTGAAGATACATTATGGGATGTAAGCGGCCTCCATTACTTCAAATCTTGCTTCATTGAAGGAGCTGTTGATTTCATATTTGGGAGTGCTCAATCTATATACGAGGTTATATACAAACCCATACTAATTCGATGATTAAGAACTTTTGTTTTCGGTAACTGTTTGTTGATATTAAATATGTTTATGTGTAGGATTGTGACATATCAGTGATCTCCGAGGGGTTAAGCATTATGAAGAAAGATGACGCCGAAGAATTTGTGGTGGTAGGATTCATAACTGCACAGGGTAGAGACAGCCCAGAAGATCCAAGTGCGTTTGTGTTTAAAGGGTGCAGGGTGTTCGGTACCGGCAAAGTTTATCTTGGAAGAGCATGGAGAAGTCATTCCACTATGTTGTTTTACAGATCTAAGTTATCTGATGTCGTTGTTCCTGAAGGTTGGGATTCTTGGAACTACGCTGGTCAAGAGTAAGTCAGTCTGCACATGTAACATATACTAATATTACGTGTTTTGAGCAGTAAGTATCCGTAATTATGGGAATCACAACTAACGGCCAGAATGTCCTGTCGTAACCTGTTAAATCCCAGCCGAAAAACCACCTTCCAAACCGATATCGGAATTACGGTTGGGAAACTATAAAAACCCGGACGATATGATATTTACGGTTTGGTCGTGGACCGTTATCCAAACCGTAAATTTGAACTTTCAGTTTTTTATGGTCAAAACGGCCAGGTCGTTTGAGATTAAAATCTGGACGCAAATACTTAAAAAAATATGAAACTATTCGTTTTTTCTTTTGAGAAATGGAACAAACATAAAATTCAATAGATCAAAATGGTTTTTCATTCATTTAATCGGAAAAGCATACATCTTTCATTACATTGATGAGATAGATCATAGCATTTGAAATAAACCCTTATTCATATCGGTCAAAATCATATGTAGTATTTTCTAAGATGCGATAGCTATCATTTTGTTGAAACTCTTTCCCATGAACTGCCTCATATTGTCGGTGAGCCCTCGACCACTATAGAAACAAATACGATATGTTACATAATGTTAGATAGTGTTATTCAAAACGATTTCTAATGAAACAACTTATTAAAAACTTAGTCTTATCGCACTTGGCATTGTGGAATTGACTTCCTTTTGGGCTTTCATTTCCTTTTTGAAATCTTCGCATTCTTAAAGAATTTATCGAATCTCTCCTTAACGCTTGCCAAAATTCTTCCATTACGATTTCAGTTTAGTGCAATAAAAACTATGAAAAAACGGTTCCAAAAAGACAAGGATGTTTGATCTACGTCAATGTCTAGATCTTCATCATGTTGTCTAACCGTCGCTCATGTTCTAACAATCTCAGAATCTTCTTCATTGGTGTAGGAAGTCACCATAGTGTGTTTTCCTCTTTTTTTTTGAATGAGAAATAGATGAGAATGAATATGAGAGCTTATAACTAGAATTTGGGTGAGAAAGAGATGATAGAATGGTCTCCTTTTATAGGGTTTAATGACATAACGACTATTTTTTTTTATTTTTTTTGAAAACTAGCCGTTTAGTTTAAAAATAGAAGTCAAACCAATGCATTTAATGCATTGGTTGAGAGGGTTCAGGCCTAAAAACGGTTGGGTATCCCAGCCGTGTATCCTTTTTACAGTTGGGTTTCCAGTCGTGATTGAGACACAGGTTACTCTGGATAAGTATTCGTAACCCAGCCGTAAATATGAATTACGGCCAGCAGTTCTTACTAACCCATCCGTGAATGTCTATTACGGCCTAGAGTCCTTAAATTACGAACCGTAAATCCTTATAACGGCTTGGACGACAACATTTTCCCATCCGTAACCTGTAAAAAAACTCAGATTTTTTCCAATTTCTAATGGATTTGAATCAAGCAAAATTTCTAATGGGGGTTGATTACAAGGTTTTCTAGACTAGTTTCAGGATAGGTTTCATCAATTTTTCTTCAAAGTTTTCAAAAAAGTTCATCGAAATCATCCTTCTTCTTCTTCTAAATCAAAAACAAAAGAAAAAAAAAGTTTTGATTCTCAAGAAATTAATCATTAGATTAGTATAATCCATTTGCTAATCGTGATTAGTTTACTTAATCATCATAATTATCACTAATCAAATCGAGGATATATTGCGTAATATGTAAAATGGAGGATCAGGGGTTATAAGAACTACTATTTCATGACCCATTAAGCCTCCAAAAACCCATCCCCTACAGCCCTAATAATAGGATTCTTAATTAACTGCAATGGGGTAAATTTATTAACTAAGCTTCAATAAAAAAAATAAAAAAAAAACTCAGCTTGTTGCTAGGCTCCCAACAAGCTTCTTGTCTGATGAGAATCCTTTTGAATAATTATATATGTCATTAATAAATAAATTAAAGGAAAAAAAAAAAACAAACTATCTTCTGTAACTTTATAAATGGGCATCGACTAACGCTCAGTTCTAAGGTTAGATATAAAGTGTAACTTTGGAAAGAGCTACCTCGTGGTAAAATCTTTTGTTCTTCTTGGCATATGTTATCCTGCCACAAATATTTTTGGTTCTGAATTACATGGTCAGTACAAATTACATGGCGGAAGTAAGGCAGTTATTACTAATAAAGGTTGTTCTTTGATCCAACCTTCTTTGTCAATGAAAGTTATACTCGTCAGCTTGTCTACCATCGCCGGGCTTAGTGTTTTTATCCAATCAACCCGTTGCGACTTGTCTGATCCTTGTCCAAAGCATCCATGCTCAGCGTACGTTATTTTACCCCTAAAACATGCACATTTTGTCAATAATCGTGACAGCGAAACCATAAAAAGTAAGAAAGTCCACTCATTTAGGCTTGAGTTCGAAGCAACCAACAATGTCACTGAGTATGAAGCAGTAATACATGCTTTACGGCTAATTGTAGAATTGGTACTTGAGGAGGTACCAGTGACTCACAGTTGGTGGTTCGGCAAATTAGTGGAGAATATGCGGCTCATGACCCGATACTTCAGAAATACTAGAAGTTAGCAAAGTTCTACATGAACCAGATTCCCAACATCAAGTTCCGACATATTTGCAGAAGAGACAACCGACATACGGATGCCATAGCATACATCGCGTCTATGTTAACAGAACCGAACATTGAAGCTATACGAATCGGAAGAGTATTAATGCCATTGATACCCGAAGAATGGGATATGGAGATACAAATGGTAGCTACCACAGACGATAGATACGAGGAGGGAGATTGGAGAAAACCAATCCACCAATATTTAGAATCGAGAGAATAACCAAAAGGGCGGGCCGAAGCTTACAAAATTAAAAGCAAAGCAGCAGGTTATGAGTTGCGAAAAGGCATACTGTACAGGATATTATATTTGGGACCACTTCTAAGGTGTTTGAGCAAAGAGGAAGGGCATTCTATCATAAATGAACTTAATTACGGTAGCGCGGGTAATCATAGTTCGGGATGAAGTCTATCAGCGAGAGCTAAGATGATGGGATATTTCTGTCCCTATATGAATGAAGATGCGAAGCACATGGCACTGATTTGTGATGAATGTCAAAATTTTGGGAAGAAGATACACGCACCGTCAGTATCATTGAACTCGGTGGTGAGCCCTTGGCCCTTTTCCAAGTGGGGCATCGACATTGTGGGACTACTGCATGTCGGGTCAGGAAAAAGAAAATACTTGATAGTAGCAACAGACTACTTCACCAAATGGATCGAAGCTGCATCATTAAGGCATATTCGGGATAAAGACGTATTTCGATTCATCTTTGAGCACATTATTTGTCGCTTCGGAAACCCTGCAGCTATCGTGTCGGATAATGGGAAACAACTACAAGGAAAATATATATATATGTTATTCAACTCTTATAACATCAGGAAGACCAAAGCTACACCCATTTAACCACAGAGAAATAGTCAAGCCGAGATCACCAACAAGACGATAGCGGATAACCTGGAAAAAAAAAGCTGGACGGGGAGCATGAACAATGGTGTGAAGAACTGCACAATGTTCTATGGGCCTAACGAACCACCCGAAGGGAGGCAACATGTCTCTCGCCTTTTATGCTCACATATAGAACCGAAGAAATTCTCCCAACCGAGGCGATGATACCCACTACATGAACTGAAGCATGGAGACGAAATATATCGTCAGTTCTGATCTTAGCTAAACTTGATGATTCATGGAAGAAATAAGAGAACTGGCTCTGCAAAAAATGGAGAACTACCAAAGGCGACTACAACAAAAAAGTCCCCCCGAGAGAATTTCACCCGGGTAAGTTGGTGTTGAAAGAATTTCCTAAGAATGAGCGCGACAAAAAGGGTGGAAAACTGGCAGCCAGGTGGGGCGGACAATACACTATTGTCTCAAAGGTCATAGAATGAGCGTATAAGATACTGAAACCTGGTGGTACTCCGGAAGAACGACCATGGAATGCGAGACATTTGAAATCATACCACCCATGAGAGCTGGAAATGCAGGTATGATACCTTGTCATTCTGATCCTTTTATTATCCTCGAGAGATAGATAAGGAAAATGACATATGCGACCAATGGTCATTCGAACTCGGGGGATGTCAATGTGCAAGTGCCGATGTGACTTACACTGGAATGGTCGTTTCGAACTCGGGACGATGGCAATGTGAAAGTACCGAGGAGACTTACACTCGACGGACTATTCGAACTCGAGGCAACGACAGCGTACAAGTGCCGAGGTAGTCTAAGGGTTCTGGTGGTTGGAAGCCAGTGAACAAAGATTATTAGGACACGAGTCCCTGATAGCCGGGCAACCTACCTATATCAGAAAGGTTGCTCCCATCGCAAGTGACCAGATTCACTTAACCCGGGATAGTCGATTAATGGCTAACCCAGGATGATCGGGACATAGAACTTAGGCGAGACCTAATACACTCCCATTAACACCAATGATGAGATACCTCGATCAGGACATGGCATTGGGCCCGATGACCTTCCATGTCGGGTGTGTTCGACGTACATGGAATTTATACTAACATATGGATAACATTATGAAATGCAAGAAATCAAAGTGCTAAGGGTTATGAAAAACCATGCATCAAATAAACAGCGTGAAATATTGTCGAAAGTAACAAACCCCAGCAAGGAGGAACCGATTGGTAACGTAGCACCACATAAAAAGAAGTCGTCTCAAAGTTAAAGGTGTTTAAACGAAACGGAAATTACAGCCCGAGAAGAAGGGAAAAATAGTGGCACAACACTACAAAAGACAAGAGTTATTCATTGGGTTGAAACGATCCCGAGCCCGACTTATTAGCAGCAACTTTGGCCTTCTTCATCTCGATAAATTCTTTTACACCTTTGATTTTCACAGAGAGCTCAGTCTCGTACTTCTCTTGGGCCTCGGTCAGTTGGTGGGTTAACTCAGTAGTAGCAGCAGCGGCATCGACAATTTTCGTATTCAGGAGAGTCTCATTCTGCTTCATCTGGGTGACCTGCTCCTCCAAAGCTTTGACCTTTCCTTGCTTGCATGCATAAACAAGAAGGGTGACATGGTTAGAATCCTAAAAAACAATGCAATAAAGCGAGGAGATCCATCGAAACTACACGAAACATGCACAAAGACCTGAAAGTGCGGGCAGGGATAATTTTAAAGTTTCTTCGGACTTAGAAAGATTGATTTCAAGCTCAGACATCCTTAATATCAACTCGTTATACTACTGTTCATTGAATTCATTAGAGGGGCAATATTTCTTATATTCACCCCATGAAGCTTTATGACGATCGTGAGATGTTTGAAGACCCAACAACTGGAACCGAGTTCATTCCAGGTCTCGGGTTACCTGATCAAACACATGGAGTCTTTCCTCTAACTTTTGTACAGACTCTTCGGCTTCATGTTTTAACCGAGAAAGACGTTTGCGGTCGGAGTAGAGATCTCTATTCTGAAGCCTCAAAGAATTACATTGACCTTCTAAACTATCAACCAACATACCTCTATCGGCAGCAATACTTTGAAACCGAGCTAACTCGGAACAAAGATTATATATTTCCTCGGGCACATACTCAAACCTTTGGTAACGAGTTAGTTCGGCTAAGAAGATCTTCAATGTCGGCAGCCTGACGGTCAATCTTGTCATCCTTATTGTATATATTTTGTTGAAGTGTGGCAACGTGGCCCTCCTCGATCTTCAGTCTCCTAAACATACGATGAAATTCGGAGGCGGAGTCCTTTTCTAAACTAGATATTTCGGCAAAGAATTAACATTGGACTCATAATATTGGCACCTATAACATCAACCCACCAACAATAAAAGGAATTCAACAAAATACCTTTAGCATTAATCAGCTGCTTCTCGAGCTCCCGAGTACGTTCTTTCTCACCTTTCAACTGAGCCCGAAGACGAGTCATCTCCTCCTGACGAATAGCGGGCATCGAGCAGCTTTTGATTCTCGGTATATAAATGCAATGGGTCAGGGTAATAGTCATTGAAAAGATTAACGGATCATCCAGGGCACTATTACGTACTATCAGGTTAAGGGAATCCCTCATCGTAGGACCACATAGGGGCACGGCTCGCAACATCTCAGTAGTGGAAAGATAGGTGAAACTTGAAGAGGCAAGGGCGCCGAGTGAATCACAAGCAGCACCCGAGAATGTAAAGACTGACCCGCCAACCCCACCTGGGTTTGAGAGTGAAAGAGGGTCCCTTTGAATAGTCTCAATCGTATCAGTGGGCAGAGAGCTTTGACCATCCCCATCACCGGAAGAGACCTTGGCGCGGCTCTGCTCCTCCTTTTACCCGTTGCATGACCCCTCAACCTCAGTATCAGAACCAAAAATATCATCGAGATCACTATCATCATCCGAGATCACTAAAGTAACATCCGACTTTGGGAGAACATATTTCTTACCCGAAGATATCTTAGCGGTTCGGGTCTGGGGCACATTTTTGTTGGAATATTTTCAACTGCGCTATCCAAGCGGTTCGGGTCTGTTTCGACAGTTACAAACATATCCAGAATCTTCGAATCCAACAGACGTCATTGATGTCCGATGATGAAGAGACTCATCGTTTCGTGAAGAGAAACCTGTTGGTGAAAAGATGTCTATTCCCAACATATGTGAAAACCTCTATAAATAGCATCTCCCAAAACTCGTTTACAACATATCGAAAAAACCTTTTCTGTTTTCTCTCTTTCTAAAGCATCATCAGAAATTTTGTTTACATGTGTTCTTGATTGGATCAAGGGGTACAAACCTTGAATTCAATTTCTGTTGTAGGGCTTTCATTGTATCCTGAAGGCATTATTTCACATACCTGTTGTAATCGCCAATTTATTGGGAGGGTAGAAATAATTGTCTAAAAGAAATCTTATGAGCCTTGAAAGTTTGGAGTACAACAATCTCTTCCTGTGTTATTTCATCTTCTATTGCAACCCAGTTTTTTCCAACAATTTTTTCCAGCACCTCCGGCTGGGCCATCCTTGCCACTCTTACCACTATTTTCAGCCTTATCACCTACAATGGTAGAAGAAACATCATAAGACTTCTTGTGCAACCTTTTCATAAATTGAGATAAGGGGAGTTGATCGTCAGGATCCTCACTACCCTTCCCCGAAGAACTTTCAACACCCCCTTCAACAGTCTTTGACTTCCACAAGCGCAACATCGCCATACCTATTAAAGGAAACTAATAGGGACAAGTACATGTACTGAGAATAGAGCAACATATTTGTTACCTTCACTGGATCTCCCTCAGTCCTAGTGCCAGAACCTTTTTTACGAGTATTTTGAGTCTTAGGTTGCAAAAACAAAGAATTTTGAAAATTGTTGGTACCTGAGGACAAAGACCCAAGGCAAGTAGACCAAATAAAGACACACATACCTGATCGGCGTTAACTACCAAGAACTGGTAGGGCTTAGTAGGAAAATCGGGATGAGGAAGCTTGCCACTTAAGATGGGACCATGAACATCAAGAGGGACCCGATCCCAAACAAAGTCGCTTGTGTGAAGAGCATGCTTGTTGGTATTATTTCCACCCTCAGGATCTTCATCCAACATCAACTTTTCAAAGCCACCGGTCGAAACCTTATTACGATGAGGACTAGCAGCAAATCTGGCAAGATCTCCAAGAGAGGAAGTCTCGCTTCAGTAGTTACCCAGAAAACTAGCCGAGGTATCCTTGCTTGCATGAGAAGGATCGTATGTAGACCAGGGAGTGACATAACACTCACCCCTTCCTCGCCTCTCCCATTCAGCCATAAGAAGGAATGTGTTGCCATTCCATTGGTCCAAGGCCCGAGAAGGTTGGTGTTGTGATAGAACCTCGTAAGCAAAAGGTCGGTTCGGATCGTAAAAAAGAAGACATAGCCCGAGTTCTAGTTGGCCCTTGGTATGACTGTCGCCTAAGGAGAATGAGCGAACACTTCAACTTTATCCTTCTTTAGTTGACCTTTTTGACCCGATACTAATTCAAGATCATAATCATGAAGATCATACTCATCCTTCAACTGGTTCATGAACTGAGTATTAGTAAGATTGGTATATATAGGAATCATTAAACAAAATCATATCGAGTGTGTGACGATCATGGAGAGAATGATCATCAACAGTAAACAAGGAATCAACAGGAAAATAATCATCATCAAAAAATACATAACTTACGCACCTTTTCTCTGTCATTGATTGGGAAGACGAAGTCATGGAAGTGAAAATACGGGGGTCTAACAACCACACCCAATAATTCGTTTGGCAATCTGAGAGGACTTACTCCAATATACTTTCTAAAGAATCAACTAGACAGTCAGACTCAATCTAGAGAAAAGTATATCAAAGAGTTTATATCTCTAACTCTTAATTCAATCTGCAATCAGCAAATAGAAATCTGCGAGCCCAATTGAATATAAGAGGAATAACTTGAACAGTACCAAAGACCAATATTCAAGGATCTATAAATTTCAATCAACAACCAAAGGTTGGATTTTCCAATTGATCTATTCAACGCACAACCTGTGATATTTCAATTATATAACAAAATATAATGCGAAAAAGAAAACACAGACACCAGAATTTTGTTAACGAGGAAAAATGCAAATGCAAAAAAAAACCCGGGACCTAGTCCAGTTTGAACACCACAATGTATTAAGCCACTACAGACACTAGCCTACTACCAATGAACTTCGGATTGGACTGTAGTTGAACCCTAATCAATCTCACACTGTAGTTGAACCCTAATCAATCTCACACTGTATTATGTTACTCGGCAATTTTCACATGATCATATTCTGACATTCGTCAAGAATATAAGATGAAATTGGTCGAAGCAAAAGCTCTCCAACACATATTTCGAGAAATATGTAAGCGATATAAACTCAGCTCGAAATCTCAAATGTGTATATAGAAAACTATATCGTAATACGATTTATGTCTCAATATATGAGATAGAGTAGAAATAGACTTTCCAAGTGATAGGTGAGTTTCAGTCTCCACATACCTTTTGTTGATGAAGTTCCACAAGCTCCCCTTAGTAGTTCTTCGTCTTCAAATGATGAACGTCGTGAAGTCTAAGGCTCAACTACACAATCTATGTCCTAGTCCGAGACATCTATAAATAGGCTAGAAATTAAGACTTATAGTTTTGATCACTAACATTGACAAACATGCTTGAGATAACAACGCACGCGAGTTCGATTCTCATTTAACCTTAGGTTTCTATCGAGACCCTGTAGGTTAACGACTTGAAAGATTTCATTGGGATTGTGAAGACAGACCCAACTATTTTCTTTGTAGTTGTATTTTCTGATCTTGCCCAATTCTATCATATTGAGTACAATTGAAATAATTGACTCGATATTAATTTCTCCGATAGGCAAGATAAAAGTAATCACAAACATCTTCGTCTCATCGTTTGTGATTCCACAATATCTAGTTTCGTCATCATATGATTTAGATTATTATGAGGTGATTGATAATACTAGGTTGTTCTTCGGGAATATAAGTCTGGTTTATCAATTGGTTCCTATTCACCTTGATTTATCAAAAGACGGAACAAAAACTCTTGGGTATTTCTATGGGAGACAGATTTATTCAATCCTATAGACTTTTCTGTGTGAGACAGATTTGTTTATCAAGTCTTCGACTTTGGGCCGTAGCAACTCTTAGCTGTGGGTGAGATCAGCTAAGGGAATCAAGTGCGTAGTATCCTGCTGGGATCAGAGACGTAAGGAACGCAACTGTACCTTGAATCAATGTGAGATTGATTAGGGTTCAACTACAGTCCAGTCCGAAGTTAATTGGTAGTAGGCTAGATTCTGTAGCGGCTTAATAAAATGTAGTGTTCAATCTGGACTAGGTCCCGGGGTTTTTCTGCATTTCAGGTTTCCTCGTTAACAAAATTCTGGTGTCTGTGTTATTTCTTTTCCGCATTATATTTTGTTATATAATTGAAATATCACAGGTTGTGTGTTAAGATAAATCAATTAGAATATCCAACCTTTGGTTGTTGATTTACATTGATTGACACTTGAACATTGGTCTTTGGTACCGTTCAAGTTCTTTCACATAATATTCAGGCTCACAAATTTCTATTTGTTTGATTTGCTGATTACATTGTGAAACAGAGATATTAAAACTCTTGATATACTTAACTCTAGATTGAGTCTGACTGTCTAGTTGATTCTCTAGAAAGTGTATTGGAGTAAGTCCTCTCAGAAATCCAAACGAATTGTTGGGTGTGGTTGTTAGACCCCCGCAATTTCACAAAGCAATAACTGCACTGACAAGGCACGTGCAATGAGCAGAAGAGTCAAGTCATGGTGGACCCAGAGAAGAAGATAAGATACTCGGATCGGGTATGACAAAGACATCGGATTGATAAAGATCGGGTATGACAAAGACATCGGATCGAGGAAGATCGGGTATGAACAAACCAAGCGAGACATGTCGGGATATCCATCCCTCGGAAGACTCCAGGACTAATAACAAACATCGGGAGAAGACTAGGGTGAACCTTCGACAGGATCATCAAAATAGATGGGACGTGACTAACACTGAATACTTGTTGTATGAATACTTCAGCCTATAAATATAGATCCTTGTAATGAAAGAAGGGCAAGTAATCTGTAAGTGAGTAAGATGATAGGTAGAGTATTGTTGAGAGCTTTCTTCCTTGTAAATTGGAGAGAAGTAACAAGATCATACTTTCACCCCCGTGGAGGTAGGTAATCATGCTGAACCACGTATATATTGCTTACATTACCATCTTTTCATATTGATTGTTGGATGTAGTTGTATAACTTTTTACACCTACACTTAGCATTCCTAAATCTCTAAGTGGATTAGGATTTAGAAATCTAGAGAATTTTAATACTGCCTTGTTAGCTAAACAAGCTTGGAAAGATTGTAGTGGTGAGGATTCTCTTTGTTTAAAATTCTAAAAGCTAAGTACTCTAGAAATGATAGTTTTCTTCATTTGAACAAACTCAAAGATGATTGCTCCTGGCTTTGGAGAAGTTTTTATTCTAGTCTTGAGGTGATTCAAAAGTATTCTATGTGGATTATTAGATGTGGCACAAAATATAGTATATGTCTGGATTGTTGGGTTATAGGATTACATAACCCACCTGTTCCGGTTACTGAAGCATCTAGTTATGAGAATTTTGATTTTGTTTGTGATTTGTTTATGCCTGGAACTAGAGATTGGAATGTTGATGTGATTAACTCTCTCTTTTCACAGGAATGTGCTACTTTGATACTTAACATGAATATTCCTTCAACAAGTGAAGATTGTCTTATATGGAATCCAGATAGAAAGGGAAAATTTTCTGTTAAAAAAGCTTATAATACAATATGTGCTGATACAATTAACAAATATATTGCTAATGATCAGGTTCCCAGGGATGTGTGGAAACATTTATGGAAAGCTAAAGTGCCTCATAGAGTGCGATTGTTTATTTGGAAATGCATCAAAATAATTATACTTGTTATGAGTTTCCTTGGTAGATACAATCCTTCTATAGAGACACATTGTTGCTTTTGTAATAATAATGTTGAAACTCTTGACCATTTGTTTTTTGATTGCAGTTATGCTAGATCCAGTTGGATTGGTATGAATATCGATATTCTTAGTGTTTCAGAGCAGTTTACTGATTTCAGCAGCTGGGTTATAAGTTGGTTTTACTATAATGATCAGAATATCCCTTCTATAAGTCATAGGGATGAGAAACTTCTCTACAGGTTCATGTGTACTGCATGGTACATATGGAAAGATGAATGCTCTCTCATTTTTCAAAACACTAAGCCTAATCAGCAAGGAACCATTATTAGAATCAATCATCTATTTCAACAATGTGATAGAATAATTGATAGAAACTGTGATAACAATTCAGTTAACTTGCAGGTGAAAGAATGGTTACCACCAGATGTAGACTATGTGAAAATCAATATTGGTGGTTCTTATGTACTAGTTAATAAAAAGGTGAGCATTGGACTAATAATAAGAAATTTTGCAGGACAATGCATAGGAGTACAAGGAGCTCAACTGGATGAGGAGGTAGCATAGGAATATGGAGTTGAATATTTTGAATGTAAAGCTCTTGAAAATGTTGTGGAATGGATGGATGAATGATAGATACATTTTTGTGTCTATTTTGTTCTCAATGCTCTGTATTGTTAGTGCTCGATATTGTACTAATTATGGTTTTTTGTGTGTTTGTAGGTATTTTTGGGCAATAAACATTTTTGGAAAATTCGGCTCGAAAAGTTGATTTTGGAACCCGGAGGACACGTGTTATTCGGACTCTCATTTTTGGTTAAGGGGCACTCAATTGATAAGGGGTACCCTCCTGCTATTCGCACCCCATTATGGATAGGGGGTGTCCATCTTCTTCACGGTTTTAAGAGACAGAACATGGCGGGAAAAATTGGTTTGAAAAACGAGAACTTCTGGAAGAATTTGTAGGAGATTCTCTCGTGATTTTCTGTTAGACTTGGATATTTATCATCCTGTTTTAACAAAACAGAGATGGTAATATGTTTGGTATCAATAAAAAAGGGAAGCTACGTGGATATCTCACCGGTTAGAAGCAACATATTTTTGAGATTATGTGGAAGATTTTGTTGAAGATTTTCAAGGGATTCGGATGAGGAGTTGTTGATCACATTGTCCACAAATATTCCACGTGATTAGAGAAGGGAGATTCTGTTATATTTGCGTGTTTGGAGTGTGCCAACAGATGCAGAGCGTGTGAAGATCATCAGAAGATAAGAAAAAGGAATAAAATCCCGAGAAGTTATGGCAGCATTATTGAGAGTTAACACGAAGATTTCCTTGAGGCTGGTGAGTATTTAAACGATGATAGGGGTCCAGAGAAGGGGATGGAGAGTTTGGGGCCAAAAGATAGAGTGGAGAGTGAAGAAAAATCAGAGTTGCAGAGCTCGTCTCTGTTGCTGCCATTGAAGATGAAGAACACGAAGAACAGACTGCTAAAGACAAATCGTTCTTCAACAAAGCACAACGACAGAGAGCAAGGGTCGTAGTTAAGAAGGCAGTCGTTTTTGAACAGTGCCAGCAACACATCATATGTATCGTTCTCTATAACAGTTTGGTTTGTAACAAATATAATTGTTACAAACCCGGTTTTCAATATTCATTCCATTTTTACCTCTTGTAAACACTTTTTGAGCAATGAAAAATTATTCTGAGTGTGTTTCCAATATGCGGAGCTAGAACCCATCACTGGGACGATGGAGAAAGCAACTTTTCATGATTGTGGTAAATGAATTAATTCTTTATATGACTTTTTGCATAGATTTAATTGTTTTATGATTTCTATTAATTATCTGTTATTTTGTCTGATGTCGCATGCTTAGTTTAAATTACTTTTGATACGTCATGCTTACGATTTACAGATAATGTTTTATGAAATCTATTTTTGGCAAGGAATTAGAGTCACAACTTCTTTTGTTTGAGCTATATTGTCTCGAGTTAATGACTGAACCACAAGAATATGAAAAGTAGTGAAATCCTGCGTCCTAGTAACTCTTCATCCTGTGACAATATTTGTATATATTTTTCTTTTATTTTCTTTTATTTTCTTTTATTAATTCTTAAAATCAATCTCGTCAAGTCCGAGTGAACGACAACCCTTATTACTACAACATCATTGAAAAATACTATCAATTGTTGGCGCCGCCGACGCGGACTTGTGTATAGATTTGTTTTTAGGTTTTATTTTTATTATTTTTGTTCTTTTTTACGCCTTTTGGTATATCTTTTTTGTTTTCATTTGGAACTGAGCTAAAGAAAAAAAAAAGGGAGAAAGCGCTGAAAACAAAAGCGAAGCCAAAGAAGGAAAGAAAACAGGAATCCAAAAGGAGTGAAGAAGAAGGTTTTGTATATTATTATTATTATTATCATTATTTTTTTAGAAACTGTAATTAGGTAATTATTTTTGTAATCTTTTATTTTTGGACATTGAACATTGGACATTTTTAAACCCTAAGGAAGGGTTAAATTAAATATAAACTGCACAGGGAAGGACGACGATTACGATATCGTCTCGGCCCCTCGGGTTCGTACATGACATAGGAGTCGTGGCCCGAGTCGACTTCAACGGTTCATCCCATGTCTGGAACGGGAGGTAAGAATTCTAAACACCCGTGAATCCCCTGCCAGCGGGTTTACTGGATGATTTTGTATGCATATATGTTGAGGTCTTGAATACGGCTATTTTAATTTCCTAGTAAAGGGCAAGGACTGGCCATACAAGATAAGGGTTCGGATTTCATCACCGTTCTCTTCTTGCCCGCCTTAGGAAAACGATACCAAACGCGAACCTAAGCTTAAAATACTGACTAGAACGAGACCGATAGGGTAACGAGCTTAATAGGAAAGTCATTTGAAAAATATTGGTTACTCTTTAAGCATACTTCGAAGTTCATGATGGTTTTTGTGAGTTGAATGCGTGACTGCGCCGCCTTGTAATGCGGTGAGGCCTTGGGTATAAAAGCTCCACGCAGATTCCCTCGCCTCTATTCAACTTACTTAAACTCGGATTGATTCCAGAGGGGTTTGCTCAGATTGTAACGAGTTCCTTTTCGAAAGATTAGAAGCTGGTCTAGAAACAATCTAAGTGGAGCCATCATGCTTTTTGTTTGCTAGAAATCAGTAGGTTTGTTGTGGTCGAGTCAGCCTTGTTTGTGCTTGTGTAGAATTCCCTTGCAGTTAGGATGTCAAACTGGTATAGCCAATGCAACGAATATCCAACTGAACAATATGGACATTACTACTATGACCATAGTGTGAATAGTAGTTGGGAACGCCAACCTTTTGAAGGTTACGGGTCATACCATGGTGAGCCCAATTACTATCCACACGTGCGTCAGTCTTATGAGCAAAACAATTCATCTATTTCTCTAGAAGAGGCTTTCAAGAGTCATTCCTTATTTGTGAAGGAAACCTTAAATATTCCAGATGAGTCCCCAGAGCAGTCAACCAGGATGTCTTTAGAAGAGACTCTTAAGCAATTTACTGAAAGTATAAATAGGATTGTCGAAAAACTTGCTCGAAATAATCTTAATTTCCACTACAGTGTTTACAATAATACCCATGAAAATGAGGATTTTTATAATCAAGATGACGAGGTTAGAATTGGTAACACTACTTGTTTAGATGAGGTTCAACCATTTTCATGTTATGATTATGATGAGGATAGTGTTGATGAAGAATTTGAAATAAATAGGCATAGTGATCAGGAACTTTCTACTCCAATTGAGCTTTATAATAATAGGGTTATTTCTGGTTCAAATCCTAATAATTTTAAAAATTATTCACCTATTCAAGAGGACGAGGACTTGACTAGAGATATTGTTTTAGACGATGTAGTATTTCCTGTTTACGAAGTCGATAATGGTTTAGAGGAACGGGTTTATCCTGAGAATATTATTTTAGAGTAACGATTTAAAAACAATAGTCTTAGAAGAAGAAGATGAACTCGTAGAGCTTTTAAATATGAGTGAGGAGGCATCACCTGAGTATACTTTACATGAAGCAATTGACCATTTTCAGGATTTTGATGATCTAGAAATTAGGGAAATTGTAGCTAGTCTATCTAGAGACACCCAAAATTCTAAGTTTGGGGGTGATTATCATTCTCCTTGTGCCTTACCTTTAGCTCTTACAGAGATCCCTCACTTGGGACTTGATATATGTGCCTCAACCATTGTGCCAGATTACCTTCATGCTAGCTCTCCAGAACCTAATAATGTCCAGGAAGAAGTTCAGTTGTTAGAAACCCATCCTCTGGTTGATGTGGTTAACCCAGGCTATGATACCAAAATTGACTTTGTTTTCCCACCAAAAACTTTTCTTTCAATTGTGGGAACATATGAGTTACAAATGTGTCAGTTATTAAGTTTTGAGACTAAACCTAATTACTTTAGGATATTAGGGTCGACACATTTGCTTAAGGAAGACCACCAATCTTATTGTGGTCAACTGTGTAAATCAAAACTGATTGACTTAGAGGATCCCCAGTTATTCAGGTTAATGTTATGTGCTTCTAAGTTCTTATTTGAGTTTTTCCAAACTCTAGGACCTGAACATTCGGATCTAACTTTTGAGGAAATACAACCCATGAAAATATGTTATCTAGACGCAGTTTTAGAACCTGAACCTGAACCACAGCTATTTGTAGTTGTCTTAAACAGGAAACTAGACAAGGGTGTGCTTTATTTGCTAATTTTCTTGGGATGTTGTAGATTCATTTTAATTGTGATAGCCCTATTCGGTTTTTGGTGATCCGCAGCTATTCCTACTATTACTTTATGATTCTATGAGGTGACTAATTCCTTCGATGTCCGGTCAAGACTTTAAACTTAGCACTTCTTGGGAGGTAACCCATGCTCATGCAACACGGTAATATCTTTCCTTAACTCTTTTGCTCCAAGTGGTAACAGTTTCTCATTGTTCATGCTTTTAATTTCATCTTTAGAACATTGAGGACAATGTTAGATTTAAGTTTGGGGGTATGGGAGAAACTTTTTAGTTGCAATAAATAAACTCCAGAGACTAGTAATTTATGCTTATTAAGGTCGGCACTAACCAATCTAAGTGAATGGAAACATGTTGATTGTAGGAGTTGAGGAACCAATCTGATTAGATGGAAACGTCTAGAAGAGTCTATTCATAAAAGCACAGAGGTCAGGTGTTAGAAAACATGATAGTTTCGCCATATCCTCGTGATGGAAACATCGAAAGAATCCTGATCACTTCTTTTTCTTTTTCTTTTTACCATTGCTAGGGTGAAATAGAGTGACTGAGATACAAAAAAAAAAAAAAAAAAAGACCCAGACCATCGCACCAACCGGAATAAATTCAATAAAGTCGACCACCGGAACCCTTGTATATGCCAGTTGTGTTGACCTAGAGTTAGGATTATCGACCACCGGTCCCCTTGTATATGCCAAAGTGTTGATATTAGTCCGCACTCAGCCTCTCGACCCATTAGGATAGGTTCACCTTAGCCAACATCATCCACGTTTTTCTCTACATCCATCTTCTTAATCTATCCATGTGATTGGTTGACTCCGGTTTATGATGTCCGGAAACTATCTGAGTAGAGCTCTGTCACTTTATATGAATTTTAGTATGCTTGAGTGCAAACTCGTGTACAAAGAATTGGAATTTCGCATCAGGGTACTTCCTCCTGTAGTCAATAAGTATGCCAACCAAGGAGATTCTTTAGTGCCTTCCAAGGTTCTGCGTAGATAGCTAGGGTCTGGAGTAATGGTTTTGTGGGTACACCTCTGGTAAACCCTTCGGAGACAACACTCCGCCACTAGGGCCACCTAGGGGTTCAAATGATTTTTATTTTCTAGAATAAATTTGCTCGAGGACTAGCAAATAATAAGTTTGGGGGTATTTGATAGATACATTTTTGTGTCTATTTTGTTCTCAATGCTCTGTATTGTTAGTGCTCGATATTGTACCAATTATGGTTTTTTGTGTGTTTGTAGGTATTTTTGGGCAATAAACATCTTTGGAAAATTCAGCTCGAAAAGTTGATTTTGGAACCCGGAGGACACGTGTTATTCGGACTCTCATTTTGGTTAAGGGGCACTCAATTGATAAGGGGTACCCTCCTTCTATTCGCACCCCATTATGGATAGGGGGTGTCCATCTTCTTCACGGTTTTAAGAGATAGAACATGGCGGGAAAAATTGGTTTGAAAAACGAGAACTTCTGGAAGAATTTGTAGGAGATTTTCTCGTGATTTTCTGTTAGACTTGGATATTTATCATCCTATTTTAACAAAACAGAGATGGTAATATGTTTGGTATCAATAAAAAAGGGAAGCTACGTGGATATCTCACCGGTTAGAAGCAACATATTTTTGAGATTATGTGGAAGATTTTGTTGAAGATTTTCAAGGGATTCGGATGAGGAGTTGTTGATCACATTGTCCACAAATATTCCACGTGATTAGAGAAGGGAGATTCTGTTATATTTGCGTGTTTGGAGTGTGCCAACAGATGCAGAGCGTGTGAAGATCATCAGAAGATAAGAAAAAGGAATAAAATCCCGAGAAGTTATGGAAGCATTATTGAGAGTTAACACGAAGATTTCCTTGAGGCTGGTGAGTATTTAAACGATGATAGGGGTCCAGAGAAGGGGACGGAGAGTTTGGGGCCAAAAGATAGAGTGGAGAGTGAAGAAAAATCAGAGTTGCAGAGCTCGTCTCTGCTGCTGCCATTGAAGACGAAGAACACGAAGAACAGACTGCCAAAGGCGATCGTTTCTTCAACAAATGTCAACGACAGAGAGCTGTGGGTCGTAGTTAAGAAGGCGATCGTTTTTGAACAAGTGCAGAACACATCATATGTATCGTTCTCTCAGAATAGTTTGGTTTGTAACAAATATAATTGTTACAAACCCGGTTTTCAATTTTCATTCCATTTTCACCTCTTGTAAACACTTTTTGAGCAATGAAAAATTATTCTGAGTGTGTTTCCAATATGCGGAGCTAGAACCCATCACTGGGACGACGGAGGAAGCAACTTTTCATGATTGTGGTAAATGAATTAATTCTTTATATGACTTTTTGCATAGATTTAATTGTTTTATGATTTCTATTAATTATCTGTTATTTTGTCTGATGTCGCATGCTTAGTTTAAATTACTTTTCATGCGTCATGCTTACGATTTACAGATAATGTTTTATGAAATCTATTTTTGGCAAGGAATTAGAGTCACAACTTCTTTTGTTTGAGCTATATTGTCTCGAGTTAATGACTGAACCACAAGAATATGAAAAGTAGTGAAATCCTGCGTCCTAGTAACTCTTCATCCCGTGACAATATTTGTATATATTTTTCTTTTATTTTCTTTTATTTTCTTTTATTAATTCTTAAAATCAATCTCGTCAAGTCCGAGTGAACGACAACCCTTATTACTACAACATCATTGAAAAATACCATCAATGAACTGAATTACAGTAAAGTAATCTTTGAGGTAGATTATGAAAATATAGATCGATCTCTTAACGAAGAAGAGTTGCTGGTTTCACTGGTTTAATCAAAGAATTATTTTGCAATAAATTAAGGATAGAAACTTTTGGTTTTGCAAGTCTATACACAGACTTAGTAATAATGTAGCACTTCTTCCGGCTAAAAAAAAACTAGAGATGATAATTTAAGTTTTTATTTTGAGGAAAATGTACCACCTGACATCTCTGATGCAGTGGAAAAAGATTTTAGTAATGTTTGCTTCTAATCTATAAATCATTTTTAGCATCAAAAAAAAAAAAGAAGTAAAAACAGACTCACAGACAGTTATTGTTAAAGACAGTTAATACAGTTGTAATAGACAGACAGGACACAAACATGTGGTACACACACTTTACATATTCTCACAATCCCCCTCAAGTTGATAGTGACTAAACTCCATCAGTTTGCTAGCTAGAGAAAGAAACACTCCATGTACAAGCCCCTTTGTAAACAAATCTTCAATCTGCTCAGAGGATGGTGTATAACAAATCTTGAGAAATGAAGAGTTGACAAGTTCTCTTATAAAGTGATAGTCAATTTCAACATGTTTTGTTCTGGTATTAGAAAACATGATTGCATGCTAGGCACTTTACAGAGGTATTGTCACTGAACATAGTGAAAGTTTCATTCAAAGATACACCTAGTTCTGTGAGTAAGAAGGATACCCAAACAATTTCAGTAGTAGCAACAACCATAGACTTGTACTCACCTTCTGCAGATGACTTTGAGATATTGGGTTGTTTCTTTGATTACCAAGAAACAACTAGTGAGCCAAGAAAGATACAAAAACCAGAAGTAGACCTCCTTGTGTCTGGACACCCTGCCCAATCTGAGTCAGTATAAGTTGTAATGGATGAAATATCACCTGCAAATAGTACAATGCTAGAACCAATTGTTCCCTTTAGATATCTTAGAATTCTTTTAACCAGGTGAATATGTTCACTTGTAGGAGTATGCACAAACTTCAAAACATAATTCATATCAAAGTAAATGCCTGGACTAGTCATTGTCAGATATTGCAAACCTCCAACTATGCTTAAGTATGTTTTAGCATCTGACAGTAGAGCACCAGTAGTGACTGACAATCTGGGACCATGTTCTACTGGTATTTTTGATGGCTTACACAACATCATATCAAACTTCTGAAGCATGTTCATAGTGTACTTCTTATGAGTAAGCAATAACTTCTTGGAATTGTCTTGAAAAGTTGCTTCAATGCCTAAGAAGTAATGCAGGGTACCTAAATCCTTCATTGGATATACTTGTTGAAGATAAGTAATGATTGTAGTAGATAATTCAGCTAAGGAACATACTAGAGTTATGTCATCCACATACAGAAGAAGAACAACCATTGAGTGATCACAAGGTGATCTAAAAAATCCAAACTCAAACAAAGTAACACAAAATATTTCAAACCAGGATCTTGGAGCCTGTTTGAGCCCATATAAACTTCTTTTCAACTTGCAAACATGATCAGGTCTAGTAGAATCTACAAATCCTTGTGGCTCTCCATATAAACATCTTCAATGAGGTACCCATGTAGAAAGGCACTGCTCACATCAAGATGTTTGATAGACCAATTTCTTGAAATTGGAATTGTTAACATAACTCTTACTGTTGTAGCTTTTACAACTGGACTAAAGGTCTCAAAATAATCAATTCCATCCATTTGGTTGTATCATGTTGCAACTAGTCTTGCCTTGAACCTTTCTGCAAACCCATTAGCATTTAGCTTCACTTTATATACCCACTTACATCCTAGAACATTATAACTAGGATCATGTGGAACAATGTCCCAAGTATCATTTTCAATAAGTGCAGTATGCTCATTCTTCATAGCAACCCGCCACTTAGGATTTTTATTTGCAGTTCCAAAGGATTTTGGCTCGGAAGTAGTAACTAAATTAGTTGTAAATGCTGAGTGTAAGGGATACCTGGTAATTCAATGTGCCACGAAATCCATAGGAAGTTGTTTTGGTTTTGAGATTCCAGACTTTGATCTTGTAATAATATTTTCTGGTGGTGTATCATTAGTAAGTAACTCATAGGAAGAAATATCTGATGACATAGAAGTATGGTCTTCCAAATCACTATCTGAATCAACTGAAGCATCTGAAGTAACTGAATCAGCTGAACCACTATGTTGAGAAGAAACCGTAACATTTGAACTAATTGATGTAGAAATATCCTTAGAAAAAACTGAATTATCAGAAGTAATATGTTTTTTCTCAAAAGGAAAGCAGTTCTCATCAAAATTCACATGAACAGAAATGTATGTCATCTTAGTTTGTAAATCAGAACATTTATAGCCTTTGTGAATGGGACTATAACCCAAGAAAACACACGTTGTAGACTTAGGACTCAGCTTGTCATGTCTATAAGGTTCTAAATTTGGATAACAACAACATCCAAACACTTTAGTTGGCAGCCTATTAATAATGTATGTTGCTGTAAAAAAAGAATCATACCAGAAATTTTTGGCATATGTGCTTGAAAAGTCAAAGTATTTTCCATTTCTGTTATGTGCATGTACTTGCGCTCTGCCAACCCATTTTGTTAATGAAGGTGTGGACATGACACTCTGTAGAGAATACCACACTCATCTAAAAAGGATTTGAACTGACCTTTGACTAGTTCCAGTGCACCATCACACTGAAAAAACTTGATAGTATAGTAAATAAGATATTCTCTGCAGTATTCTTAAAATGTTAAAAGCATTCTAGACTTTTTGTTATGCACTTTATAGGATAGATCCAGTGATATTTGGAATAAATACACAAAAAAAAAAAATTACCGAAAACAAATAGAAGAATGCACTGGTGCTGGTCCCCAGATATCACAGCGTATTAAATGCAATGGAGAAGGAGTTGTTCTTTTTGACAAAGAAATTGGTAACTTATGATTCTCACCCATCTAACAAGCTTCACACAGACACTCAGTACTTGAAGGACATAGTTGAATAGAACAGGATGCAACAATCTTATCAAGAATTCCTTTAGAAGTATGTCTTAGTCTTCTATGCCATATAAAAACATCATTTGCAGTTGTTGTAGCTGTAAGTGCAAAAGAAACAATTCCTTCCATTGGATATACAAATTATTCTGTATTTTTATTTCAGCCAACACTTTCCTAGTCTTCACACATTTTAGCTCATACCCCCAATCAAAGAATTCCACAGAAACTTTATTGTCTTTTGTGAATTTAGCTATGGACAAAAGATTCTGCTTAATACTTGGGACAAAAAGTACATCAAACTGAGTACAATTTGTATCAAGAATAATATTACCAGATTTCTCTATAGGCAACATAGTGACATCTCCCACCATCACCTTATCTGTAGTATCAAATTTTCTAAAACCTTGTACAAGACTAACATCTTTTGTCATATGACTAGTGGCGCATGAATCAGGTAACCAAATAGAAGCAATATTTGGATCCTCATTCCTAATCGCAGAATTAGCTTGTATTGCTGCAAAAGCTTGCTGTAAGGAATTAGAAGCACCAGAAGTCTCAGGTTTACTAGAACTACTGGTAGCTGCATTCTTGTTAGGAATGTACCTAAAATGACATTTGTCTGCAGTGTGACCATTTTTCTTGCAACTTTGAAAACATATTTGACTACAATCAGTAGTAGATTGACAAGTATTCATGTGTTGAGAAGTTGGTTTTGTAGTAGAAGCATTTGAATTATTTGAATTATTGTAGTTTTTAAAATAAAATGGTGAATTCTGACTTTCAAGAACAAACAAATTTTCAAGTTCTTCTGTTTTGAGCCATTGTTCATGATGTAAAAGCCTTGAAATAACATCACTCAAAGTAAATTCAGTTTCCCTATTTTGTGATGATAACACAAACTGTCTATATTCCTTACCCAATCCCATTAAAGCATACATGACAATATCTGACTCTTCTACTCTTTCACCAATTGCTTGTAAAGAATCAGTAATACTCTTTAATTCATCAAAATAGGCAGATATTGATTTGTTACCCCGTTTCAGAGAATGTAATTGACTACGCAACAGAGACTTTCTTGCTGAAAATTGTTGAACAAACTTACGTTCCAAATAATACCAAACTTCCCTTCCTGTAGTAAAACCAATAATTCCTCTGGAGATCGAATCATCAAATGTAGCATTGAGACAGGACATAACAAACCGATTTGTTTTTTGCCATTGTATGAATAAAGGATTTAGAATCTGATGTCCATCAAGATCCACAAACTCAGCAGGACATGGATTAGTTCCATCAACCAGATCATCTAGATCTGTAGTAATTAGTATAGACTCAAACTGATTTTTCCAAATCAAATAGTTTAAACCATCTTCTTTGAGTTTGACAGACACAAAGTTAGTAATATTTTGGAAAGGTAAAGAAGAAGAAGTAGAGATTGTAATCAAGAAATGAACAAAGAAACTTCATGATTGAAGAAACTGAATGTTGATGAAGAGATTGATAGTGAATCTAATGATTTTAAGCTATGTAGATCTCAAGAAATTGACACTAGAGTTGAAATTGAGGATAATAGTTGTTGTAAGTAATGGTAGGGTTTGTAGTGATCGTAGCGGAAATCTTTATAAGAATTGGATTGAAAAGAGATGAAAGAATCAAAATCTTCCTTTAGGTATCTGATACCATGATAAAATTATTAAGAGATAACTGATCAGTTTTATTAAGTTTTGATAAAAGCTAAAACAAGAGGAGGAAAGCCTTATAAGGACTACACAAAGAAAAGTAAAAACAGACCGTCACAGGCAGACTATTACCATTAAAGATAGTTAATACAGCTGTAATAGACAGACATGACACAGAACTTGTGATACACACGCTTTATATATTCTCACAGTTTCGACTATTGCATACTTTCCTTTCTCCAAGAATAACTCCATGCATTTTCACAGTTTTCACATTTCCATAAAGATGTTTAGTTTCATACATAATTTGAATACCCGAAATCATCACAAAGTTTAAACTACGAGAGAAAATAATGCGAAATGGTTTGAACCCTCATTTGGGGCATACGTAGAAATTTTGGGGCATACATATGGATGACCCTAACTAGTGTGGGGTGATAAGGGGTGTCTAATGAGTGGTTAAGTTACTTAAATACCCTTGATTAATTAATTAATTTTTAATATTAACTTTTTTTAGTTTATTTTTTTATAATTTATAAAAAAAATTATAATTTTTTTTTTTGTTTTTTTGAATTTTTTGAATTTTTTTCTTATTGCATGGAATTTTTTTTACGACAATTACAGATCAAAGTTCGGCTAACAATAAAATCAAAATTATCAGCCGAACTTCTCTTTTTTTTTTCATCCTGAAAGTGTCGATGAACAGTTCGGCTGATAATTAAACACGAAGATGTTAGCCGAACTTCACTTTTCCTATTTTTTTTATCGAATCTGCCGAACCTAGGTATGTTTTCACAAAACACAAGTTCGGCTGACATATTATCAGCCGAACCTACGGATGTTTAGGTTCGACATATCACTTGTCCGCCGAACTTAAATTCGTAAAAAAGTTAAAAATTAAAATTAAAAAAATATTTTTTTTTAAGAAAATATATTTTTTTAATATTTTATTATCTTATTATGATTAAATTAATTAATACACCAAGAGGTCTTTTACACGTCGGTGGTGGGAAGCCTAGCAACAAGCTGGGCGTCAACACCTTTTTGAATAGCTATTCCAATTCTATGAAAAAGAGCACCACCTATCTTATGATTCGCACTGTGACTTATAAGGCAGTTTCTTAATCTGTTCAGAAAAGCAATTGTGTCTTCCCCTAATTCCCCCAAGGTTGAGAAAGCGAGTACGCCAAATCCATAACCATGAGTGGTGCACTTATCGAGGTATTTATTCCGTTTACAAGTGATTGCCATGGATATTGCATGTCCGGGAGTAAAATTGCGAGTGCTAGCACTTGTACAGGGAGAGACATCTGTGACATCAAAACACACATCCTTTCCACTTTCCCAGTTGAGCACAAGAATGTAAATAAATGATATTTTTTTATTTTAATTTAAAAATAATTAAAAAAATATAAATAATAAGGGCATTTTTGCCATTATGATAATTGGCTAGATAAGGGAACCCTAGAAATACTATTTCCACTTGTGTTTTTGTCTTATTCAAGAGGCCCAAAAATCTTTGGGTATGCCCCAAATGATGGTTTAATGGTTTGGCACGGGAGGAGGGTTTTGATTTTTCCTGGTGGCAGCAGGTGCTATAAGAGGCCTGGATACCTGGCCCGTCCAGAAAAAGAAAAAAAATGATTCTTCTTTTTTACGCGTGAAATATAGGGTTCAAAATATAAACCAAATGCAACCACTCTTTTCTTGCCATGAAAAGATCACAGCTTGTTCTTAAAAACCTGAAATTCTTCACATCCTATCCTGCAAAATGTTCAAAATTTCTTTGGCCTCAAATCAAGAATCATTTACACACGCTATCTAATTACAATCTTCAAGACCCAATTGCCATTGCAAATGCTCTCAAAATCTCTTCAAGTTCAAAATCAGTTACTCTTGGGAATCAAATACATGCCCAAGTTATTAAACTGGGGTTTTCAGAGAACGTATTTTCTCAAAATAATTTAATAATTATGTACACGAAGTGTGGGGGTTTGGCTAATGGATTACAGGTGTTTGATGAAATCACTGATCGAAATCTTGTCTCCTGGACTTCGATTATCTCCGGTTGTGTTCAGAATGGAGAAAATGCACTGGGGCTTGAGATTTTTACCGAGATGATCAAAAATGGGTATCGGCCAAATGAATTTGCTTTTGGAAGTGTATTGAGGGGGTGTACTAGCTTAGAGGATATAAAATTCGGTTCATCTGTTCATTGTTTGGCTTTGAAAAATGGTAGTTTGGATAATCATTTTGTAATTAGTTCACTTCTATATATGTATGGGAAATGTGGATATGTCGAAACGGCTGAGCGGGTTTTTGAGTGTATAAAAGAATGTGATGTTGGTTGCTGGAATACTATGATTGAAGGGTATGCTCTAAATGGTTATAGCTATGAAGCTCTGCAACTATTATCTTTAATGAATAAGAAAGGAATGGTTATGGATCAACTTACATTCATCAGTGCTATAAAGGGTTGCTCAAGTTTGGGTGATTTAAATTTTGGTAGACAGATTCATGCCATGATCATTCAGAGTGAAGTAAAACTGAGTTCTTCAGTTATGAATTCTCTAGTTGATATGTATTTTAAAGTTGGTGAAAAGGTTTCTGCTTGGAAAGTTTTCAGTCAGATGCATGAGAAAGATGTTGCATCATGGAATACCATGCTTTCTGAGTTTACTCACGATGGAGATGCCATGGTAGTAGACTTGTTCACTAGAATGCTAAGAGCAGGATTGTACCCAAATCATATTACATTTTCAATTCTATTTAGGTTCTGTGGATCGTTAGTTGATCTGTCTCTGGGGTTTCAGTTTTATTGTCTTGCTTATCGCCTCGGATTCACTGATGAACCCATCGTAGCAAATTCGCTCATCAATCTGTTCTCTAAATGTGGGAAACCTGGTATTGCATTTTCTATATTTATTGGTATCCCCCTTCAAAGCATAACTTCATGGAACGAGATGATCATGGGTTTTAACTTGAATGGTTGTACCATGGAAGCTTTAGAGCTTTTCGCTAATTTATGGAAGTCAGGAATGGAAGTGGATGAGTGTACCATATGCAGTATTCTAGGTACTTGTACAGGAGTTGAACACATAGCAGTTGGTAGGCAAATTCATGGAGTTATAATAAAATCTGGTTTTTGTTCTCAGAATTTTGTTTGTTCTTCGTTAATTAACACTTACGGGAGATTTGGATTCGTGGAGGATTGCTTTATAATTTTCAGAGGAATCCAGAGATTGGACTTGGCATTGTGGGGGGCTATGATTTCCTCGTTAGTTCGTGGGGGTTGCATTAATCAATCCCTAGATCTTCTGAAAGGCCTGATAAAAGATGGTCAGAAACCAGATGAGTTTATTTTGGGCAGTATTCTAAATGGGTGTGCAGATGTTGCAGCACATACACAAACTACATCTATTCATTCAATTGTAATCAAAATTGGATTTGAAATGCATCTGTGTGTTGCCAGTGCAGTTATAGATGCCTATGCTAAGTGTGGGGACATTGAAAGTTCAAGGATAGTTTTTAATCAGTTAGTGCGATATGCTGATTGTATACTTTTTAATACGATGATCATGGCTTATGCACGGCATGGTTTAGTCACTGAAGCTATAGCGATTTTGAAGGAAATGAAACGGTCTAATTTACAGCCAAGTCACTCCACTTTTGTTTCAGTTATTTCAATGTGCAGTCATCTAGGTCTTGTTGAGCAAGGTCAAAACTTCTTTGACATGATAAGCTCAGTTTATGGGATGGTTCCTTCTACAGGGAATTACGGTTGCTTAGTTGATTTGTTTTCACGAAATGGATACCTTGAGAAAGCAAAATGCGTGCTCGAAACTATGCCCTTTGCGCCTTGGCCTGCAGTTTGGAGATCCTTCCTGAGTGGATGTAGGACTCATGGGAAAAGAGAGTTGGGACAATGGGCATCCAAGCAGTTGCTTGAGCTGGTTCCTAGAAATGATGCAGCTTACACTCTGTTGTCGAAGATTTATTCAGATGAAGGTAGTTGGGAAGACGCTGCAAAAGTGCGGCTGGCGATGAATGAAAGCGAAATTCTAAAAGAACGAGGGTATAGTTGGATTGAGTTATAGGGGGAAGTGGTCATTCAATTTGTAGCAGATACTCAAAACAGAAGAAACTAAGAACGGAATGATATGAATGCAGGGGTTAAAATCCCCCTTGAAATGCTGCTTACAGGGCAAGGTTGCCCGAGAGCTCGAATTCCAACCGTGCGTGCTCAGCCGATGCAGAACTCAAAACACCACGCTTCAGAAGCCGACAAATATCCAATCATATAATTGACCAACACTAGATCGTGCGCATGCTGTACAGGATACCATTAGTTTCTGATAATACATCTAATTCTTCATTCAGACATTTTATCTGAATTCAGCATCTGACCCCAAGATTTTAATGGTTCATCCAAGGGTAATGCCATTTACAGCCAGTGTATTGCTCCTTTACATATCTAATGTTACTTCCATTGACCAGGTCATTGGTTCATTTGTTATATGATTTGATCCGTTCCATCAGAGCCAGTGTGGTCATTTTGTGTTTGGTTGTTGTTACACTAACTTTTTAACATAGTATTTTTTTTTTATTTTTTTTTTGTCAGTAAAGAAATTGATGCTGACAAGTTAGGTAGACTTTACTACTGTACTGACATCAGCATGTTTAACATAGTTTGACATGTGATTCTTTGCACAATGTTTTTGTTAGATGATTCACTTCTTTCTAGTTGTCATATATGCATCTGCAACCTTAGAAAACTTTAATCATTTTTCAAGAGAAAAAAAAAATGGAAGGAGGTGGTATGAAGAGTTTCATCAGAATGATAGGAATAGTGTTGTTGATAGTGGGAATGTTTTTAGGACAAATTTCAGCATCTCGTAAATCAGAAATCGCTTGTTTTGGTAAATGCATGGAAGACTCTATGTTTCCAGACCCTGGTGATGGACATCTTGCTATAAAATGTGATGATAAGTGAGATGCTTGCTTTAAAATATCGCCACCGGATAGCCACAGCAAGACCCTAGTAAGTATACATTCTGATATTTGCTCCGGTGTTCTGTTATTCAAAATTGATTACCTTTTTTTTTCTTTTTCTTTTTATGATTGTTTACTAGAATTAGGTGTTGACGAGTTTCGTACTCAAGCAATTGGTATCGATTTCTCTATGCAAAATTTCCTTGATGTCTAGAACATGATTTATAGTGGTACTGCAGTTCATAACTTAAAATATATGACGCGTTGTTGTTTTTGTAGGGCAAGATAAATTGATGGGAGGAGGAGGAGTTTCACGGCTGAGGAATAATGCCAATAGCATGTGAGAAGTGTAAGAGAGTCAGTGAAAGTCTGTTAGAGTCGATTATATAAACTCACCAGGTCTCTCCGTAATATCAATCTTCTTTTCATTAATTCAGCTGATTAAATCGTTTCAGTGGTAATGTTGATCATCTGAATCTATCACTCCATTGGTTTCTCATATTAGGTTTGCTGACGATGTTATGCTTTTTGGTTTAATGGATGATACTATATAAATTCAGTGTCTACTACTTTGCAGCAATACTGCTCATTCTTAGGTCATTCAGCTCAAATTATCTCTTAGCTGTTGTTGTTGTTTTGCTTCTTTAATATCGTCTTTACAAAACTATTGCCTGCCAAGATGTTGCTTTTTCATATCACAACAAGAATGATTGTCACCATCATTTTACCAATAGAAGTCTCTTCATTTGCCCCAAGAAATGGACTTGTGCAAGAAATTGAAATACAACAACTCTTTGTTCTTGCTACTGTGCAAGGACTTTCATTCTTAATTGAAATTGAATGATCTTTTGCATGTACTCTTTTTTGGCCATAATTTGAAGAGAAAAAGAGTGCTGAGTCTATAAGAAAAAAAGAGTCGGGAAAAGAAGGACCCTAGAAAGTAGAAATCATATTCAAGTGGCCCTAAAGGCTTTAGAGTTTACAAAAACAACATATCAATGCTGCCACCAGAATAAGCAGTTACCAGATCGAATTTGTATCCTAGGAAACGCACCCAAAGTGCTTATAATACACAAAACTCAAAATTTTAACAAAAACGCGCACGAATGTGGACATTCAAAATTGAGCGTTGCTGAAAAATGAAACCATGCATCTTGTACTTTGAAACATTTTGTCTATTCTCTGCCATGTTGGACTATGAACTTCTAGAAGTTCCTTTGCCTTGTTCTGTAGTTGTGTGTGGCACCGAACTGTCTCGCCATGTATCTGTTACAGAGAAAAGGTGAATTGGAAATAAGATTCATTCACAAAAATACAACTAACTAAATTCTCAGATAAACAATCATAGGATGCTGCCACTTGATATGCAAAACATCGATGATAGAATTTTATCCATCAGTGGTTTACCATGGTAAAATGATTCTGTACAGTAATGCACAATCACCCAAAAAGCTACTACTACATGATTCTGCATTCCCGGTTCAGAAATGCAAAATAAAGCCCACTCTACAAGGATAATATCTACTGGAATCCTGCTCCAAACCGATCAAGAAGCAGAAATTCAATTGATTTTGGTGTAATCAAACATGAGTCTTAGGTTTGAAGGTTTATATTCATATTCCAACATCGTTGAACTCTTCTTATGGCATTTTTCCAATTTCATTGTGCGCGATACTACCTCACCTCTTAAACTGGAGGGCACCTAGAGATCTTATAATCTGAACTGCTAATTATCTCCAATAAAGCAGATCTTTCAAAAAAAAAATATTTATACGTAACGTGACCATTAACAACAAGAAAAACAAACTGATACCTTCAGAAACAGTCTGATCACTGCTTGGATGAACTCGTAGTCGTTTCTGCAGGAAGTCTCATGAATGAAGTAATCCAATAGCAGCTCAATGAAATGCATCTCCGGTCTCTTCTCAGGCTCCTGTTCATCTTCATCGTCTACGATCTGAAGCATCCGGAGCTCCACATCAAGAGCTGATGGGGATAAATCCTTGATGTATTTTGTGAATACTGCAACTGCAACAAAGAGCATATTGAGGTGAGACTATGACTCCGGAAGAATCACAAGGAAGAGTCTTTGATGGTAGCACTTGTATATATATGTGAAACAAATCTTCCATCAGCGAATATTTAGGGATCTAAGAACAAACCAAAGCATAGAGCATGCCCCATCGAAACTAGTCATTCAAAGTAACAACATTGCTGATATTACTCAGTCGCAAATGTCATCAATTGTTTGTCAAAACCTAAAAAGTAACAAGCAGCAAAAAAGAACTTACAACTTTTTGTGTCGGCAGAGGTTTGAAGAAGTTGCAGAAACTTGGAAGCTGGTAAATTATGATCTCTCGTGTGGTTCCCCAGTGCTTCACGATTTTCCTTCTTCTCCTCCAAAGTCGAATCACTGGGCTTGAACACTATGTCTCCTGATAGAGTTGGAACCGTAGGCAAGAAGAAAGGTGCTTTCTCTGGCTTTTTAGGTGGCTCAATTGGTTTATTACGCATCTGAAAAGTGGTTAGAAAATATAAACACTTCTGTCTAAAGAAGAAATGGTGAGCCTAATGTGGCACAACATTTTGAATAAAGTTTATATTTGCAAATCTAGTGAGTTTTGCACCAACAATCACTAACAGTAACGTGGCGTCCAAGTGCCAGAAACCGAGAAAGCTAGATAAGAACGATATCTCTTTCATATATTTTATTTTCAAAACAAAGATATAAGGTGGCCATTGGAAGAAAAGAGCAACGCAAACCTTTATAATGTCCAAATTGATCAAGCTTTGCCACTGGCTCTTCGGCAACAATGATAAGGTAACAAGATCAGGTATTTGGTAATCTAGACGTGGGGCACCAACAGTATCTTTGTTTTGTGACTGGTTCCCAGTAGCGTTATCAGAATCATTATCGGCATCTCCATTTGAAGAGACAGCTGGCAGTTTGACACTCACAACATTTTTACCACTCGCATATGAATCCACATTAGAGGAGCCCGAGAACATTGCCTGATTGACCCTGATTGACACGAAATGCAATTTGAATTAAAAAATAACTAGAGTGAACGGTCCCAAGATATTCAACACTAAATAGATCAAACTTCAGCCGAAATGAGCCTTGTATCAGGTCCGTGTGGATCACACGAATTGCGTTAATAAGAATGAATATCTTGCAAAAAAAAAAAAAATCAAGAGTAAACTCACCACAAGTAGACCCCGTTCTGCTCAACATGAGAAGTCGCTAAGACATCCATGTTGGGTGAAAGAGACAATGCAGTTATGGATACATCAACGTGGATTGCATCTATCTGTCTTGCCAAGATAACATCCCAGACTCTAAGAGTGCCATCCATACTAGATGATAATAACCATTTACCATCTTCGCTGAAGCACATGTCTGTAATGCGATCTGTATGACCTTCAAATTTTCGAACCATTCTTAAGGCCACAACATCAAACACACGGATAACCATATCATCTGACACAGTAGCTAAGAGACCTGAAATCATCAACACCGACTTAGTAAGATCTTTCCCGAGATAATGTCAAACATGAAGGGAAACGTTGGAAAAGTGAAAGATTACCATTTGCTCTGTGATAACCAATCTTAACTACAGAGGAACCCACATCCCACCTAGATTTCAGATGACGCCCTTTGAAATCCCAGACCTGCAAAGACGCAATAAAAAGACAGCACAACAGAAATGTGTCACACTAAGGTGATGCAAGCTTCTTTATCGAAGTTGTACAGAAGCTGTAAACCAGAACAGTTTTCATTGATGAGTTAATTGGATGATAATCCTCACCTATAGATACACTGTTTTTCTTAAGGACCCTAAAATTTTGAAATCTTTGTTTTAATGAAAAATATATGCTGCAGCAGTCCTTGTAGTCTGATTGGCTTGTATTCTGGACATGGTAACTTAACTAATATGGTGGATCCAATTCATTCGCCAACACTATATGCAATTCGGACAGTTAAATGTTATCGAGTACTTAATGATCTAGGACAGATGGCATTGGTTTTCGAATACTTAAGCAGCAAAAATAAAACAATACGTGATGCTTTATATAATGGTAGTAGAAAATTTCAAATAATACCTTTATATCTCCATGATATCCCGCACTTATCATAAGAGAGTTTGTAGCATCACAAGCAACCCCGACCACTTCACCGTCATGAGCATAGTTTCTGCTTTCAGACATGTCACCATAACTACCTCTGCTCTGTCCTGATTGGAGATTAAAACGCTCAATCCATCCACCCTCTGTCCCAAGGAAAGCAAAATTTCCACAAGCACTGATTGTGCAAGCCTGCAAAAAAAAAACAGTGGACATGTTGAAATTATGAATTTCCAGGATGAATATGCAGTTGGACTCTTAAATCATCAAGCTGTGTTTGCACCGAAACATGAACCTGAGGACTTGATACTCTTAGAACTTAGTGTTGGTTTCCTAGTAACTTTTGGGCTATATAGCAGTTAAATGGACCGGTAAATGAAATTTTATGAATTGGCTCAAAAAAATACCTTAATAGGTGTTCGCTCGCTCGTTGATGGTGTCAAGATATGCTCCCCAATGACAAAGTTCTGAAGCCTCCATACATATGCCCGTGAAGTATCCATATGACAAGTAACAACATTGCACCAATCACGTTCGCGAATTTCAGCTAAAATGGTTGACATTGGGAATGTGGTGGATCAGAAATCTATCAAACAAATCATAAAGGACTATACATATATTCTTGTCTAACTTCCATTGTTTTCTATATCACTAACTGAACTCAACATTTGCATTTCTGGAAATTACAATTGTCTTACTTATAGTACATCAAACACAAATAGAAAATGTTCAATCAAGTGATTAAGAAAAGCTATAATCCAATGGAGAACCATTTTAGTCTAAGTATGCATTCAAAGAAAATTATCAGGTGCACGGGATGAGATAACAAGCATGGTAGATTAAGTTGTATAAAGCTCAAGTATGGAATCAATATAAGCATAAAAACAGAAGTTTTTGGGGAAGAACTTACCAAAATCAAAACAAATTACAGGCTTCAATTTTATCTCTTCTTCCTGAAATATATAAGAATACCAAGTTACTACTAGATACATATTACAAGTGACATGACTTTGGATATCATAGAGAAAAAAAGAAAACCCAAAGGTTAGGACTTATCACATCAAGTTGATGTGGCAAACCAGAACAGACTTGGCAATGGGGTATGGAAGCATTCACCATCTAGTAAATGTGGTGCTTTTAAAGAATAAATTGATACTTGAGGTACCTTCATTATGTTACAATCTCCTTTGTGACAACAACAAAATAATGGAACACTTGTATAGATTCATATATAGTCGATTATCTAATACATGGAAAAACATCAGAAGACAAAAGCATAGCTCTGAATATACCTTCACCCTCAATTTCTTGGCTCTTTTAGATACATGACGCTGAGAAAGCTCTCTACTTTGTTGATCCTGGTAATAAAAGTTCGCAATCAACAAAGATTATGTCAAACTTCGAATCAAGTGGTAGCAGTGTAGCAAAATATACCAATTAAGAACTGCCAGAAAATCCAAGAAAAAGAGATGCAAAAGGTACATAATTCCAAGAAAAAAACTTTTTAACTGGACACTCTCTTCTCTATTCTGAACTAAATAAAAGTTTTAGTTGGTGCATGATTGTCTCTCTGCCACGCATCACGACAATGATATATATAACATATAAAGTTGAAAGTTGCAAAAGATACTAAATAAGATATAGAAAGAGAAATTATAAAAGAATAGCCAGCAGTAGAATGCAGACTACCTGAATAACAGAGAAAAGACGAAAGGCACGATCCTGACCAGCAGATAGAATGTGTCTTCCATTTGCATAAAACCTGTAAGAAATAAAAGATTAAGTAAAATAAACAGAAGTTGCGTCAGGAAAGAAAATGCTGAACTGCACATGTTGGGCCCAATATAACTTCTAGAGGAAAAACCTGCCCTACAAGTGAATAGGAGTAAGTGTACCCTGTGTTATGTGGCATAGGAAAAACTGTCAAAACTCATTCTCACTTGGTTAATAATATCAACCGCCAAAGACAAACACATTGGTTCGTCCTATCTTATTATATAGGCTTGCACACTGTGATGCAAAAGCCAATGAACATAATGTGATTCCTACATTATGCACACTGATTTAAGCATACACTAAATTCCATGACAGTATGAACCAAATCTGGCACTATTATTATTGTAATGGCCAATACATTTGTAGTTAAGTGAAAGACATTCAGATTCGTTTGCAATTCGATAACGAAGCATGGTCTGCAATAAACAAAAAGTGACCCCACTCATAATGTCATTTTTACTTCTTCCGCAATATATGTTGCTCCTGTTTTTTGTTTTTTTTTTAATTATAACGAAGTTAACAGTAACAAGAAGACAGGACAATCCTCAGCAAAAACAAACTCACCTTACACAGCGTGGAGGTGCGCTATGGCCACTTCTAAAGCGTAAAAGGCGAGGATCCCCATCAGTTGTATCAAAGATCCACATCTGTACAGAGAAAAAAATCATATGCACAATTTTTGTTATAAAGGAACTTTAACAATGAAATTGCACGACACAAAAGGCTTAGTAACCATAACTATTCAACGAGCCTACAGAAAGTCCAAAGCTTCAGGTGCACTAGAGGAAGATATAAGCCTCAAGCATACATTTATAACATCACGGTCCACAGATGATGGGTCAAAAAAATTATATCATGTATCTGGAACAATTGCATTTCAGCTTTCGATTGTATTTCCCCAAACAGAAAAGGCAATGGAAATGGCAAAATGCTAATTCTGCTAAACTGAAATGGTATAGTACCATTGAGAAATAGCTGATCAAACAGACTTTTACAATGGGCGCGCTGTTTCATCCGTCGCCAACTAATATTACGTAGTTTGAAACACTGCCTATATCGATTAACGATGTTATAAACTTCTCTTTAGCCTTATTTAACTTCCCATTATAAAGATAAAGATAACATTTGTCCACTGTGGTTAACACCCATAATTGTTATTTTGAGTTGCTATATTTAGCAGTCTAGGATAAGTTTTACACTCCGTGATTGTGGATGCTAATAAGAAAAATTAGGCACCGAAATATTATAGATATATTCATCGCAAAAACCAATATTAAGAAAATGATCTCACCTTTATGGAGTTATCTACCGAAGAACTCATAAGCACCGGCTCATTAGCAAAGAAATGCAGCGATACTATTGAACTGTCATGAGCATCTCTTATAACTGACTGAAGCTTTCTTTTCTCAAGATTCCATATGCTTATAACACCTGATGAACCTCCTGATGCTAGAAGAGGCTGTCCATCTTAAAGGGCAAAAAACGAGTAAGGTATAAGGAAAAAAATTGTCTTGGTTTGAAGACAAAGATACAATCATCATGAATGGTAGAAATACATCTTATGTACATATTTCTATACATAATTAGCGCAGAGACTTGATAAGCAGAGACAACATCCCTATAATGCCACCCAAGCAAAATTCTGTATACGAAACATAGGTCTTTACCTGTTCTGAAAGACAAGGCGGTCACAGCACCTCGTGTAGAATGTGTAAAAGTAATTAACTCCTCATCATACTTAAGATTATGGACATGAACGTTGCCATCCGCACAACCTACTGCAACAACATCCAAGGCGGGTGATGAAACACAACAACAGATGGATGAATTCCATCCCTTGAACTCATAGAGTTTCTTCTTTGAGCTGACATTCCAAAGCTGTAAAGAACCTTCTTGGCTTCCTATTATCACCTGCATGTCACGAATTTCCCAATTGAACTTATATATGAACAAAAATAAAGCAAAAGAGAATATTTTGAACATCACTTTTGAAATTTAAGTACGAACTCTTTTCAAAAGTAGTGACAAACGAACACATTACCTTGTTCAAGTACGTATCTGGATGCATTATGCAGCTAGGAGTGAATTTCTGGTCCAACAAAATGTGTCCAACTGGAGCAAGATTTTCCTCAATCCCTTTGAATGCCCACATGAACAAATTCCCTTTAATATCAACACTTAAGATGTGGTCTCCAAACAATAACAAATAGTTGACCTTCTCGCTATGCCTACTCCAAGTTGCTACCTATGAGCATTACCGTCACCGTTGTCAATCACTAGAACAACAAATTTATAATAAAAAATAAAATAAAACAGATGATTCTTCTATACATGCTAAACATCAGTTCTTGTTGAAAAAGAAGATGCCAATTTGGGGCATATAATTTTCCAAAGACTGCTCCACCTTAAGTTAGATTAGAATAAAATGAAAATTAAAACAAAAAAACTCAAATTCATAAATAACCTGATGAGCACGCTTATAAACCGCAATGTCATTCCCATACGCAGCAAATGTAAAATCACGGTACGATGCAAGAGCACGGATCTTCCTTGGTAATTGAGGCCCTTCAAAAACAAACTCTAGATTGAGTAACAGAGAACAAAAAAATGCAGCAAAATCATTTTCCCACAAAAAAAAATCACAGGTCAGGACTTCAAAGTATTTAAGACTTACCAACAAGAACCAAAGTCAGCTTAGCACACTGCAGAAGAAAATCAACAAGAACAAATTATAAACATTGAGCTTAAAAATTAGAACCAGAATGAAATTTAAGAGAGGATAAAAGATAAGACTTATGACTTACATCGTAAATCTGCCAAGCTTTACCAACACTAACAGTAACAAAAGTTTCAGTACCCAATCTCTGAACTGAATACGGAACATTACTTGTGATATAACCAATAGCTCTGAAAGGTTCAAAAATTCCCATTTTTTTCTCCAAAATTACAACTAACAATACAAGTCTAGGGTATGGAGGTTGAAGAAAAGGATTTTAATGGGGAAAGTGAAGCTTGAGAGCTTAGCCACCGTAAACCCTATAAACCCCTTTCACTTGAAGAGACGAAGAAGAAAGAGAAAACGAAAGAGTTGTCTGACCAGGGTTTTTGACAGCAATATTAGGTTAGTTTAAATTGATATTGACACTGCCGTATACGATAAGGGGTGCCCTTTATTTTTATTTTATTTTATTTTATGGAGACTCTTTTGCCTTCAACAAACAATTTTCTCTTCTTTCTCCTTTTTTTCGGTGGATTCTTGAGATGAGAAGATCACCGTAGTCAAATTCATCTAAAATCACATAAAGTTTGAGATTATCAATCAAATTGATGATCGATTTCAATCAAATACAACTAAAGAAGCAAATCACCTCGAAATAGCCGCTAGATCGCATTTCGAATATCAGGATAACCCAAAAAGCACAGCTGCTTCGATCTCTCTCTGCTCATTCTTCAAGGTATTTTTATTCCTCAGATTTCCTCCATTATACATTGATTGTCTGTGCCAAAAGAAAAGGAAACAACATTGCTCTACTGCTGTTTGATAAAATGTCTCAATGAACTAATGGTCACATGCCTTGAAATTTATTTTCGTTTTGGATTTTAAAGAGGTTTTAATCAGTTGGTTTTGTTTATTTAAGGTTTTTGGGTAATGGGTCTTCATATTGATAGTCCATATTTTGCATTTTGTTTTGTTAATGCATGGTTCAATGGTGGTACCCCTCATCTTACAGTTGTGATTCCTTACTCAATTGATAGGTTGAGATGAATGATTCTGCTACTCACCAAGTAGTAGCCTGCTAATATTTTTATCAATATATTACTCATATGTTGAACATCAAGATTGCTCATTTGATGGAACTTCAAGTTCTCAAATTGGTCTATTCTGTAGTTCATATAATTATTCACATTTTATTTGGTGCTTATGTATTTGATGGTGATTTTGACATAGAGGAACAAATTGTTCCTTTAAATCCATCGTCTATGGAGTTTAGGAAAATACACATCCATCGAATATGCATATGAGCATGGAAGATTACATTGCCTTACCAATATATTATTTATCATTTAAATCCATGATGAATCCTTTTTTTACTTTTAGCTCATCTTCATATTAGTCGCAGTCTTTACGGTTAATGCTTATAGCACATGGCAATGTGCTGCTTCTGAACAATACAAAATAGAATTTGGTGCTGCATTGCCGATGCCCAGACGAAACACACACTCCTAATTAAACTGGTTAATGTTTATACACCCAACTTTGCTGCTATAGAGGCATGTGCGGTTAAGTGTATGAATACTAACTCAATTTTAGTGACAAATGCAGTAACACCACTAATTGTATTCCCTTCGCCCTGATTTTTGCTTGGGTGGTTTTAGATAGGACATCATATAGTGTATATGCTGCCTCATGAACATGAGAAGATGGGTATCAATGCCACGTCATCAATGCTGTGTTATATAGTGAGGCTTTGAGGCACAATACTGAAATGCAGTGTAAGAAATTTCGTTATTAAGTTCTTATAGTTGGGCATATCATTTTGGTCTTGAAAATTGATTGAGATCTATATAGATTATCTCTACTTTAGCATGCACCTTCACTTATGGGTATCTGTAGCTTTTTTGCTCATCTATTATATTTCGGAGCCAATTAAGTTTTCAAATGATATTTTCTTTGATTCTAAGTTAGCCATCTTTGCGCAGGATACACTCAAGAAAAAATTGTTAACAGGTAGTTCTTAAGTCTTTTGGTTAGATTGATTTTCCTTTTGGTTTGTAATGCTTTGTTAAAGTATTAGGTCCGCTCGCAGGCCCATGGTGTGTGCGATTTATCTAGTTAAATTAAGTGAAAGTTTAGTTTTTGGGGATCATGGTTTTTGAATTTTGGTTGAAAATTAAGTTCCATTGGCTGCTATGAGTTTACATTTTCATTCCTTTTTGAATTATGTTGGTGTGATGGCCTGATGGGTGGCAATAATGAAGTAATTGAGATATGTAAAACTACAGGGTAAATGGGAGAAAGAGTAGAGAATGATGATGGTGGTCTGAAATCAAAGAAAACAGTTTTTGTAACGGTAGGCACAACTTGTTTTGATGCTCTTGTTAAAGCTGTTGATACTCTAGAAGTGAAGGAAGAGCTGTCAAGGAAAGGTTATACTCATCTTACTATTCAAATGGGAAGAGGATCCTATATTCCCACAAAGGTACATATATATGTTTTAGTTTAATTTTTATGTTCTATTCGTGTACTTCTTTCTGTTCTTTCTAGCTATAATAAATGAAAGCTCACTATTGTCTTGCCATGTGTATTTGTACAACCCATTCTTCTCTGAATAGTTCAATTTTACTTGTTAATGACCAATTTTGACTAGTGGGTTGGATTGTTTGTTCTGATCTTGTTAGAAATTTTGTTGGGACAAGTTCTCTTAAGGTCGTAAACTGCACCAAAACTAGTCTACACGTTTTCAACTTTAGTTTTGAACAATTTGGGTGTTCAAAACTAACTTTTATACTTCTCATTTTCTGTTCCGAATTCTGTTATTACATCTTCCTATTCTCATTCATGTTACAACATTTCACTTTGCCATTGCCATGTTATGCTGCACCCTTTCTCTGTTTGAGGCAGTGCATGTGAAACTACTCTAGTAGAGCTGACTCGTTTGGCAGTGTTTCTAGGACTGGAGTATAATGTAGGTCTGTAGTAGACTTGGAACTGTCGATTTTTTTTTGCCCCAACTGTTGAAAAGATATATTGAATGTTGGTGCATTTTCACGCAGTTGGTGTAACTCATTTTGAATGTTGGTTCGGTTTTCAGACAACTCTTTCTACTTTCTAGAGCTAGATCCTTTTCCTTTATTGCATTTTCTGAATTTAGTTGCAATGTTGCATCCTAGCTCTCTGTCTCGCGTCTCTCTTCAACTCTTGTTATTGCTTGATCAGTCATGAGTTTGGGTAAGTAAAACTCTGAATCGTTATTCAAGTGTCCTGGTAAATTGTCTCATTCTTGTTTAATCAGCCTTTCTGTGAGTCAAACCTACAAGCTTACCATGCACTAACCCATGATACCATTAGCTAATATCTCATTTCTTTTTGCTGTTGTAATGTATCCAGTCAGCGGGAGACGAGGGTGGTCTCGTCGTGGATTACTTCACTTTTTCGTCAAGCATTGCGGACTACCTTAAGTCAGCATCTCTTGTAATCAGTCATGCAGGTGAGATCTTATTCAGTTGTATCCTTTCTTCAAACACGTGAGTGTCAAAATACCACCTAGTATGCCACTGTATCTCTATTATACAATTTGTTTCCATTATTATCTGTCTTGGTTTGCTAACCGATGGCACTAACGGCTATTATCTCTCATATAAAAGATGATGTCTTTATCCTTTGCGTTCTTTTATTCTGCATGGTTCGCAAATTGTTCGTAAAAGTAAAGTGTATCAAGTAGGATTAGGTGCTGACGTATTGGATATGGCCAACCTCATGTTAATCGGATGAATCGTTATAATCATTGGTTGGTGTCCTATTGGATACGTCATTATAGGGGTGCTTATCATATTTTACTGCATTCTCTACTTCATATCTTTCCATCCTTTGAACCGAACATGTCAATGTGCATCTGATCTGTCAAAAAAAAAAAAGTCTTATCTCTTTAAAGAGTATTGATGACTTTTCCGTATCACCCTAGCACCCTATTGCATAAGCCCTAACTGTCGATTTGGCAGTGAATAATTTAGTTCAAAAGATTAGTTCAATGTACTTGTAAAACTTGTTGCAAAATACTTGGGCAAACTAGGATCAAAGTTGGACCCACTGCAATTACTTTTAATTTTTATCACTTTCTTTTTAGTTTTAGAAGTACCGGAATTTTGACTATTTGTCTCAAAACATTCCGCCTGGGTTGTTTGTTTGTTTGTTTTTTCGTTTAGCATGAAAATGAATTCTAAATCTAATTATGATGCAGGTTCAGGAAGCATATTTGAAACCTTGAAGTTGGGTAAACCCCTAATTGTAGTGGTAAATGAGGATTTGATGGACAATCACCAATGCGAATTAGCCGAAGAATTAGCAGAGAGAAAGCATCTATTTTATGGTCGTCCTCAAACGCTCAATCAGACCATTAAAAGCATGGATTTGAAAACCCTGATACCTTACATGCCTGGAGATGCCACTCCAGTTGCCAAAATTATCAATAGGTTTTTAGGCTTCCCAGATGATTAATCTGAGGCTGTGTTAACAATTTTTTTTGTATCAACCAAAAACCACACATACTGTTAATGTAGACATGTTCAGGATCTTTATTGGGCACATTCATGTAAATGTTTTATACGCTTAAGATTTTGAATTCTTTGTCTGACTTGTCTCACTGAATTAGTTGCCTGAAGGCCCTGAACGCTATAGTTAAAAGCCAAATATAACTTGGATATTTTTTTGGATGCTCTAATGAGTACAAAAATTCCCTCTGAGTAAATGCCCGACCGACGGTCTAACACTTGCCTCGTGGAATAAGTAAGTGGCAAGCAATGTGGTTTCTATCATTTTCTTGCATTTTTGTGGTCAGAACTCAAAGCGCGATGACCTGGTCATGGCCATTAAAAGAGAAAGTGAAGAGGACATTATAAAACCTGTTTAGACATGCACCTTGTGTACCTTGCAACTTCCAACATAATGAAGTTGCAGAGTAGGTGTGTGTGGGTCTGGATTCATGTTGTCTTGAAACACTGCCAACTGAATACAGTTCATCATCAATATTAATGGGCATCACAATGCCCTGTCTCCCTCTTAGTTTCCCTCATCATCATCATCATCATCATCTTGTATCACAGAATGTTAAGGGTTAGAAAGTGCACTCATCAACCCTACTTCATGATAATATATTTTTGAACTTTAAGAGGAAAACTAGTATTATTATACAAATTTTAGGGTACTATTTGTATTTATTTTTCATCAAAATAAAGGGTAGTACTATTATTCTTTGTGTTTTCCTTATTTTGATGAATATTAGTACTACCCTTTATGTGCACATCTTCAAGGATTTGGAATTCTACCCAAGTTTTTTTACCCGCCAAAACATCAATGCCTGGGGTCCTACTATACACCACTCTTTCTATCGCTAAAACACACCCTACATGCACAGCCTATATTTACCCATGCCCGACAAACCTTGTTTTAAGATCTCCAATTGTTAACGGTTTTCTTTCTTCTTCTTCCATAAACAACGCCTGAACACACAAATTTTAAGCTTTCCTTCTCTCTCTAGAATTCCCAACTTCTTTGTTTCTCGTTTGATTGAATTCTGTGATTTTGAGAAATCAGAAAGGTGCGAAACATGAATGGGAAAGCTGCCATTAGCAAGGAGCTCAATGCTAAACATACAAAGGTAAACTAATCAATCCCCATTACCAGAACTGATGTCTTCTGTAAGTCGGTGATTTTGCAATTAGCTCTTGTTCTTATGGATTAGCCCGTATACAATTTGCTTCTTTTTGGGTGTTTGAAACTTTGTTAATTCATGCAATTTTAGATGCATATTTTGGTCAATTGCGAGCTAACCGGCTGAGAACAGCATGTAAATTTCAAGGAGTCAAGGACTCATCACATTACAAATTTTCTTATGCTAATTATGTATCATGGTTATGGATTGTGCAGATATTGGAGGGTCTTTTACGGCTACCAGAGAATAAGGAGTGTGCGGATTGTAAAGGAAGGTGTGTATCGGACAAGAACCCTTTCTCTGATTGTTTCTAGAAAAAAATTACATGTTGTTGCCTAAGCATGGAGGCTTAGTTTCTGACTTAATCATGTTCCAGGGCTCCGAGATGGGCAAGTGTGAATCTAGGAATCTTTATTTGCATACAATGTTCAGGTGTACATAGAAGTCTTGGAGTGCATATATCAAAGGTATACAGTTGTTTACCGATAACCATTGTCTCGTCGTTGTCTTGGTCTTTCGAGTATTCGTGTTGAAGTATTAGTTACTTGAAGCACTTTCTTTGCTTATACTTGCTAGGAACCTTCACATAGAATTTCAAAAGTGGAATTACAGATAACATCCAGCTAGAGAAGTTACTGCATTCATCAGTTAGATTGAATTCTTTAGTTTCTAATCAGTAAGTTTTTCTATTTTAAACAATAGGTCAGGTCTGCAACCTTGGATACATGGCTACCGGATCAAATTTCGTTTATGCAAGGTAAGAACATTTTCTACCATCGACATGTAAACATAACTGGTGCTAACAAATTTGTGTCAGGTTGGTTTTTTTTGGTACAATACCATGAGCTCTGAGCCTCTGAATGATGAATATGTACTTCTTGGGTTTCTTCTTCAATTTATATAAGCCTCATGAAAAACGGCATATGCTGCCTTAGAACTGTTTAGGAATCATTTAGAATGCCGTGGCATTGGGGTTGTTAAAGTCCTTTTGTTCAGTAATATTTTGCGAATCAATGTTCGTAGAGATGGGCAACGAAAAGTCGAACAGTTATTGGGAAGCAGAACTACCACCATCATATGATAGGAGTAATATCGAACACTTCATTCGAGCTAAGTATGTAAACAGAAAAATCGATTCCCGACCTTCAAATAAAGATTAAGTTTTAAACTGTGAATGATGTACTAAAGCTGTCACGGTATGCCCTTCAAATAGGTATGACGAGAAAAGATGGGTCTCAAGGAAAGCAACACAACCAAGCCACAGGCGAGATTTTAACCAGGGACCAGAGGGTAGAAGCGATACTAAAAATTCCAGCAGCAACTGTCAAATGCCACAAACGTCTTATTCAGTGACAAGATCTCATACGGTAATGATGGCTCTTTATTACGATTAATCATTGCTGGCTTAGTCAAGGATTCAGTTTTGTTTCTAATTTGTAATATTAAGAGGTTTGGTCATGGCTGCACAGGGATCTTTAGATATGAAGACGAAGGGGATTCTAATACCTCCACCAAGGGCGACATCTCAAGTACCAGACTTTAAACATGTAGGATATGAAGAGGGCGCAAGAAAGAACACATCCACGGCACCTCCTTGGGATAATTCCTGGGCAACATTTGAATGTAAGCATGAATATATCTGTATAATAGACATGTGCAACATGAATTATCAATCTGTCCGTGCAAACAGGACCAAGATTTTGAGTATCTACTTGCCTAATTTCAATATCATGCAGTCCTCGAATTGGTTCATGAGTTTTGAGTTATTTCTGAATTCCTAATATAAGTGTAATACTATTCTTGCTCTATTCTGAACTGTATCACGACAATATGTAGCCGCAGAAGTAACAAATCCAAGAGATATACCCAGACCAAGACGTTCGTCAGGAGAAGTTACATTCGGGGAGTTACTACTTTCAACATCACTACCAACGCCACAATATGGAAAAATGAGGGAGATAGACAGTAATAAAATCATCAGACAGGTAAAATTCTGCTCCACATTGAAATTTTTGTGTCATATATATTTCTTACAGAAATGAGCTAGCTACATTCTTGCTTTCGGAAACTATCTGTATGCCTGACCGTAGCTAGCTGAATGGTTAGATTCTTTTCTATAAGAATGGCCAAGTATCTAGCTATCTGTATGCCTGACCGTAACTTCATGAATGGCTACATTCTTGCTTTTGGAAATAGCAGTTCAGTGATCAAATGTGCTATTTTTGGTTTGAATGTTGTTTTTTGATGCTACACAATCTTACATGTTTTTCATGTCGTTTTGACTACCAGCAACACTACCCTTCTCCGCCAACATCCGTACAGACACATGGTCGGAGTTCCAGTGATTCTTGTGTGAGTCTTCGGACAAATACAAGTGTTGATGATTTACAAGTTACAGGAGGAAAGAAACCAACTCCCAGTGGGAATTTTTTTGATATATAACCAGGTGCTTGCTTAAACCCTGTATGAGTGTTGGCCAAATTATGCTTCTATGCTTTCTCGCATTTTTTTTTCCTATTACAAGCTTAAATATATTGAATCAATTCGTAGAGAAATCTAAATGTTCTTTCTTTTGATGGCTTGTCTTTGTTCTGTACTTGTAGAAGCGCGTATATTCCTTCCATCAATCTGGCAGTGTTTATGACAACTACAACAACACTTAGAGAGACAGAAAAAATCTTGTGTCTACTGCATCTATGCTCGAGCAAACTATCACTTGCATTATCAGACCCACTGTCACAAAGGTGCAATTATTTTTTCCTGTCAGCGGGCGGTCTGATATTTTATGCTTATTGAACGAGAAGCAAAATGGAAAATCTTTTCAAGTTCTTCAATTATATATAAACTGCACTCAAATTCTCCAACTCGACTGCCATGAGTTACTAAAATGTTTGTGCCTAAAGTTATACAACTTCTTAGATCAAATAATGTTCATGTTAATCCTCTAACACTGATTGTGATTCGTGAAGCAAGTTTACTGCAATAAGAATTACCCTACCTACTGGTAACTCTTAAAACTCCCATCCTTAACTACGGTGTAGCTCTAAAACTACCTCATTACGTACCCTTCAGCAACGGATACTAAACTCGCTTTTCGTGGCTAATTCGGAACACTCAAATCGCAATCGTCCTCATTTATAAATGGAACAGTCCCTTGAAAACCAACATGGGTGTCCAATAGCTTATATACCTTTCACCAGTTCCATATCATGCTACTATTACAACACGCTTTCGAGACAAAATGCCCTTCACATCCCACTCCATCAACATTAGCCAGACTGTAATCCTTTCTGGATCACCCACCCACAGTGAGCGTGTGCAATGGAAGTTAATGCGCATCACCCACTGAAGGCCCGCAATTTTGCTTACACCATCAAGGAAGCCAGCAACTTGAGATAGACGCCTCCACACTCACACTCAACCTGAAGCACTACATGGTGACCGAAAGTTTAACCAAATCAGTATACGTCTCGATCCAACGTATAGGTTGCCTATACAGGGACATAGAACCTATGACATGATGGTTCCGAATTCTCACGAACCCAATATGGACCCAATGATTTTGATCCGACGACTCTGACGAACACAAAGGCTTTAACATTTAGCCCTAAAAAGCCGGGTTATAGGGGGGAAAACGAAAAGGACAGAAAGATCTCAAGTGCCCATCACCATATTTGGAGAGTGCAATTGGAATTGATAAGACCTAATCGGTGATAACAACCTTCATGTGGCCAAGTGAGAAGACGGATGAATTAATACTTGTAATTATTTTTACAAAATCAATGAACTTGTTTTTATTAGCTCATCATCTAATTAAAAAAAAAAAAAAAAATCTTAATATTTGTACTGTTCCAAGCATACTTGCAAATCTAAGTGCTGATCTTAGAACAATATAAACTTCTCCCACATGTTCTAATCTTAAAATTGGGGAATCTTAAACAAAATAAAAAACAGTAGACAAGATCTCAACTAAATTATGAAAAAAATACGTATGTTTTTGAGATTGATATTCCTATGATCTTGTTATTTAGATAATTAAAAGTACTAAAACTATCATCTGGGATTATCTCCTCCGCTTCTTGTCTAATTCCATCGATTATTTCTTCTTCGGTTGAAGCATATACGACTTGTTGCTCATTGGGATGATTAAGGAAGACGTCCATATTCATTCGATTAGTGTAGTGCAACTGTTCAATTTGATTACTCATAAGTATCTTTTAACCATTTCGCAAGATCTTTTTGCGTCCAATTTGGATGTGATTTTTTTCTTTTCACACAATTCTATACGAATTTTATCACTCATATGAGTTCTTTTCCTAACATTGGATGACATTTTGATTTGGTTGAGAAGAAGAGAATATTAAAAATAATGAATTATCTTCTAATATATCTAGTACTATTTATTTATAGTGTAGAGAAAACTTTAAAAATTCTTAATAGGATATATTATTCAATATATTAAAGGATATTCAATATATAATAAAGGATATATTATTCAATATAATATATTTTCAATATAATATATTTTCATAAAGGATATATATCCTTCACATAAATGATACATTATTCAATATATGTATATACACTAGAAATTCACCCGTGCCGTAACGGCACGGCCTCCGTAGTAAGTAAAAAAGTTATGCCAATTTTAATTTTTGACATTTTTTTTGTTGGCTCTATATAAAATGACAATTATTTCCATGTTTTTTAATTGTTATGTTTTCTTTTTGAGAATTGCTGGGTTGACACCGGGCGAAACATGTGGTGAGACCAACAAAAAACCTTTACTATCCATATCATCGCTGGGTTTTTCAGGGGTTGTTTTTCGGAATAAATTGTGGTCACCAGACAATAGTTTCTTTTGTATTAATAACCATCTTATTTTCACATTAAGAAAATCAACCACAACTTCCATAATAAATGTTACTTATGTCTTAACGACATAGAATAAACATTATTGCCATTAACCCACTGAGCACCTGCACTACCATCACCGGAACCACTCATCACCACTACCTTTTCCACCACCAACAATATCGTCACCGGCTCCATGCACCACCACTCACAAAGACCACCCCGATCATCCGTAATGATTATTAACAAATTTATTATTTATTTAATGAAAATATATTTCATTTATGATGAGAGATTAGTAAAATATCTATAATGTGAAATTAGTGATACAATAATGATGTAAACAACCACAACCATTGATATATCTTTTCCCTAAACAAATCTCAAAATCTTTATCTTGCCTAACTTGTCCAAATGCAAAATTTAGATTAATACGCAAAAAATATAATTTTACATTTTTGTTGGTATGGATGCAGAATAAAACATTATTTAGAGTTTACATAAATAAATTTTTAGATGTCAAAAAGGGTTGGGGCCCATCTTGTCGCTCGACTACCAATCAACTCGATTAATAACGTTTGTTCTTTTGCTTTCTAATAAAGCCTTCTAAGACATCTTTTTATGAAAAATAATTTTTTCAATTATAACCACGCTTTATATTGGTTTGGTATTTAACTTTCCGAATGAGCTTGGTTTCCTTATAGTCCTCAACCGTTCATTTTCTTTCCAGTCCCGACCCGACAATCTGGCCCATAAGATTTATTTTAACTTAAAAAAATTAAAAAAAATAAAAGAAAGATAGATTTAAGAACTAACATCAAACAAAAAAAATAACCAAGGGTAACTTAGTAATTTATCTACCTTAGGATACCATTTATCATCCCACCACCACTACTTCTTCCAGCACCACCACCATTAACGTCATCACTCAACCATTCTCACGTCCAACACCCACCACAATTATCCCCACCGTTGATCCACCACCCCGCCCTCCATCACAACCAATATAATGTCCACTGATTCAATATAATATAAATTTATCATGTACTATATTAATGAAAGTATTATTTTAAATTTTAAAAAATACAATAATAAAATAATTTTAAAAAAAAAACTAATATCAACTAAAGAAATAAACCAATGTAACTTAGTAATTAATCTACCTTAGGACACATTTCTCATCCCGCTACCACTACTTCTTCCACCACCACCACCACCATCAACGTCATCGCTCTACCATTCTCACCAACAACCACCACCATTATCCCCACAATTGATCCACCACCCCTACCCACCATCACAACCACCATTAATATCTATTGATTTAATATAACATAAATTTATTATGTACTATATTAATGAAAGCATATTTATTTGATTATGAATTAAACAAACATTTATTGTGAAATACTAATAGAATATTTATTATTGAAATTTAATTAACCGATCATTTTACAGTCGTAAATTTAGCTTTTCTTACCACTACTTCTTCCATCACCACCACCATTAACGTCATCACTCCACCATTCTCACATCCGACACCCACCACCATTATCCCCATCGGTGATACACCACCCCCGCCCACCATCACAACCAATATTAATGTCCACTAATTCAATATAAAATAAATTTATTATGTACTGTATTAACGAAAGTATTATTTTAAATTTAAGAAAAAAAGTAATATCAAATAAAAAAATTAACCAAGAGTAACTAAGTAATTTATCTACGTTAGTACATCTTTCTCATCCCACTATCACTACTTCTTCCACCACCACCACCACCATTAACGTCATTACTTCACCATTCTCACCAACATCCACCACCATTATCCCCACCGTTGATCCACAACCCCCACCCACCATCAAAACCACCATTAATGTTTACTGATTTAATATAAGATAAATTGATTATGTATTGTATTAATGAAAGCATATTTATTTGATTAATTAAACAAATATTTATTATGAAATACTAATAGAACATTTATTATTGATATTTATTAAACTCATCATTTTATAGCCGCCATCACAACCAATATTAATGTCCACTGATTCAATATAAAATAAATTTATTATGTATTGTATTAACGAAAGTATTATTTTAAATTTTAAAAAATAAAGTAATATCAAATAAAAAAATTAACCAAGAGTAACTAAGTAATTTATCTACGTTAGTACATCTTTCTCATCCCACTATCACTACTTCTTCCACCAGCACCACCACCATTAACGTCATTACTCCACCATTCTCACTAACACCCACCACCATTATCCCCACTGTTGATCCACCACCCCCACCCACCATCAAAATCACCATTAATGTCCATTGATTTAATATAAGGTAAACTGATTATGTACTGTATTAATGAAAGCATATTTATATTTGATTAATTAAACAAACATTTATTATGAAATACTAATGGAACATTTATTATTGATATTTAATTAAACTCATCATTTTACAGCCAGATTTAGCTTTCCCGGAATGCATCCCGATCAAAAAGTATTATTTTAAATTAAAAAAAAAAAAAAAAAAGTAATATCAAATAAAAAAATTAACCAAGAGTAACTAAGTAATTTATCTATGTTAGTACATCTTTCTCATCCCACTATCACTACTTCTTCCACCACCACCGCCACCATTAACGTCATTACTCCACCATTCTCACCAACACCCACCACCATTATCCTCACCGCTGATCCACTACTCCCACCCACTATCAAAATCACCATTTATGTCTATTGATTTAATATAAGATAAATTGATTATGTACTGTATTAATGAAAGCATATTTATATTTGATTAATTAAACAAATATTTATTATGAAATACTAATGGAACATTTATTATTGATATTTAATTAAACTCATCATTTTACAGCCGTAGATTTAGCTTTCCCCAGAATGCATCCTGACCGCTCTTTATCTAGGCTAAGTTGTCCATGCTATGCTTTATAAGGGAGATTATCCAATATCATTTACATACTTTGACATAGTAAAAAAAAATCATTTTTTTTTGTATATACATCCCTATATAGTAATAATATATATATAAAATTATTAAACAAAGCTCTTGGTTGGTAACCTAGCAACAAGCTGGGCTCCAACACCCTTCTGAATAGCAATGCCTAATCTATGAAAAATAAAACTACCAAAACCACTACTAGCGTCATTGCTAACCAAACAATTCTTCGAGACGCTTGAAAAAACATAGAGTATCCTCCCCGCCTCCTAAAGTAGTGAAAGCTAGGACATTCAAACCATGACCATGCGAAACACACTTGTCCAAATATTTGGTGTGTTTGCGTGAGACCGCATTAGATATAGCTTTTCCAGGGACGAAAGAGCGGACTCCTTCCCCAAAATGAAGGGAGAGACACCAAGAACATCCATGCAAACATCTTTACCATTTTCCCAATTGAGCACAAGAATATCAAGCGGGTTTCAAATCTTTGTCATCACCCGTCGAAAACCCGTAGAGACTTCTTTACGCGCAGCACCCCGAGCCTTGTAGCAAATGTCACGACTACATCACGAACATGGTCATGTCGAAACTTAGGGCCTATATCCTTAGCACAATGAAGCGCATGATCCCCAAAGATGTCCATTGGCTTGTTACAACTTAGGCATAAGCTATTCTCAACAAACAATGGGATACCGAGACGATAGCAAAGCACAGCTCTAAAATGTCTCGGACCAAGGCACTGATTAAGCCCACTAATGGGGATAGCCAATAAATAATCTTGCGCATGCTTGACACGATTGCACTGCCACAAGGCCATTTTTGTATACCTCCCTATATTAATAAACTCCATATATTAATAATTTTGTAAAGTCCCAACGTTATTAATATACAGAGTTTTTACTGTAGTTTTCAAAAAAGAGATGCACGGTGTAATTTCCGTTTTAAACCGTTTGTTACTGTAACTACCGCCCGGGATACTGTTTTTGGGTCCGAATTTAATATGTACATCACGTCGTTTTCCAATAAGGTGTACCAGTTGAGAGTAGTGGTACAGTTAGTTAGGTTACTGTCAGATGCTGTTTGCATAGTTGAGCAAGTCTTATGGTGGAATCCAAGCTATTCCAAGTGCGGAAAATCCATGGAATGTCAAGTCTAATGGCTTCCAAGTTGGGGTCTTCCACATAAAATCCAAGCAACCTTCCATGGTTTCGTGGGTTCGTGGAATCCATAGAAACGCCATTAAGAATAGCGCTAAACGCCAATAAGAATAGCGCTAAAAAACGCCATTAAGATCTGCGTTTTTTTTATCCGTAGATTTGAAACGAGTTGTTGAAATCTAATCTATTGAGAAAAAAACGCAATTGTTAATGGCGTTTTTAGCGCAATTAAGAATTGCGTTTTTTAGCGCAATTAAGAATTGCGTTTTCTTATTCCACCATTACACCTACGTTTCCATCCACACTTCCAAGTGCTGAGGTGGCGTGGAATATGGAAGATGGATTGATTCCACCATAAAACTTGCTCTAAGGATGGTAATACGGTTATATCATGCCCCAACCCAATCAATTAATGTGCTGTTTGTGTACACTTTACAGTATTAATCAGGACTCAATCTTCTTCATGTACATATATAATACTTGAGGTTCAATGCTAATTATGTTACGTAAACATCATCAAGTCAAGTGGTTAGACGGGTCACATCCAAGTCAACTTTTCAACCAAAACTATTTCAAGCTACCGCACTGTTGTGTACATTGACTCTCGTAGCCTGTTCGGTGACCAGAAGCAACATTATTTATGCTTCTCTAAAATCATAAATAATTTTTGGAAGTAAGAAGCAAAAACAATTTATTTGACAAAAAATGTATTATATTTTTACTATAGCATGTATACAAATTTTTCATTTTTTTTTTTTGTTATACTATCTATTTATTTTTATTTTTGTATTATGGAAAAGAATGACCATATTATGGGTGTTGGTTGGTTGATATTAAGTTTGTAACGGCGTTCGTCCGTTACCGTTATAATTGCCTACAGCCTACATGCAATATGCAACACTCTGAATCATCGCACACGCTTAGCAGTCCAATATTCTTGTGTTCAACAGTTCCATCAAGCATATGTTCATCTGCAAACATATTTATTCATATGATTAATGTCATATTAAATTCATAAGAATGAAAACTTAATAATTAAGAAATTAGCCAAGTACAAACATCCTTCAACAAAGCAACCTGATTCTCCATATAACAAGGAGATTTAAAATCACTAATCTTCTTATTAGTAATAATATTTTAGTATAATGTTTCCATCCATCCTCCTCCCTTTTTCTCCCATTTCATTATCTCCTTTTGTCCTCTGGGGCTTATCTTAATTTTTTTCTTTTTGACTATCTGATTAAAGAAATACTAATAAGAAGAAAAAAATGGGGACATTTTTTCTAAATTAAACAACTTTTATAAAGACAGGAGAGGTACCCACTATAGCCAACATTAGCTGTATTTCTTTCATCTATATGCATATTTATTTTTCTCTTTAAACTGTTTTGCTTATGGATAACTAATACTATCCATTTATTTATGGTTGAAAGAAGTTTGAAGAATCAAATGAAATGCCTTTAATATTTTGATTTAGTCGGTTTGGTTTGACCCATCTGCCTCTAACTATGAAGGCAATGGACTTAGCTGCTATATTTCAGTTTCATGAGATAAAGACTTCTCAACAGCCATTCAATCGCAATTTGAAAATAGATTATGCAGCCTTAAGTGTGGGTTAGGGTTAATGTACTAAAGCTACATTGGACCACAACCGACCCTTGCACTTTAGTACATTAGAGACCCACTGGTTTGGTGTCGATGACTGTCCGGTTTGATCGTTTACCGTTATGTTGGTTATCGTAATACGGCTTCTTCACTTTCTTGTAGGCCTTAGCCAAACACATCTTAATCTAAATTTAGTCACTTCGCATAGAATTCTTGCTTAAAAGTGTTATCTCTATCTCATGTTATTAGTCGTTTGTTGAACGTTCAGTAAATACTTCATGATATGAAGTGCCGAAAAGAAAAAAGAAAAAAAAAACTGGGGAGTATAATTTTGTGCACATTCTTTTAAAAAGTGTTAACCTCACATTGTATTTGTTTGGTTAGTTTATATCAAATGGTTATCGACTGATTTTACTATCTCGATATTGCGATAGAAAGTGAAATATAATTGGACTGAATCATGCTTGATTATCAAACTTAGATGGGTTAGTAGGTATGCAATTTTTGGAATATCAAACTCCAAATTTCTTGCTTCACGTCCAACATATCACATGGAGATGGGGATTAAATTAGTTTGGAGCTTGGCCTCATTGTATCCCATCTCTATCCCATACAAGTTATAATTAGATAGGGTTGGTTGTTAGTTATTAGAAAATTCAACAAACTATTTGATTAGATAGATTAGATATTGGGAATTATATACTACTATACGCAGAAGCTGAACCTAACCCTCTAATTGGATTTCTTGTCGTTGTTTGGCTCTCTTACTGTTCTTTTTATCTTCCATTCCAATACATAGTTTTTTTATGTTCCACTCATAACTAGAGAATGAGCCGGAGTTGGTATATGTTTTCTTGCCTAAGAAAGAAAGAATTCGGGAAAGGAAAATATCAACAAATTCTAGTGGTTTTACGTGTTGTTTTTTTACGTAAAATTATTATTACAGCATTGGGTTGCCTTTCCTAATGATGGTTGTAAATTATTGCGAAGTGAAAACAGGTAACTTGTCATCAACATGCAACAACTATTCATTTTTGAGCTGAAATGAGTGAAATGTATACCAATGTTTTGGTAAAACTCAACTTTGGCCAAACTACTGTTAATGCAAATTAAGCAAAGTCTGCTATAAAAAAAATAATTACTAAGCAAAGTCCATCTCCCAACAATCAATTTGTTGAATGACTTTTAACTACTACTAAAAAAAATTATCGTCGTTGTTAAGATAATCACGGTACCTCGTCGGCAGGGGATGGAAATTTCATTGTTGCTTTCAACCAAAAATATATATTTCGTGGAAAATTCGAAATAAAATAAGATTTGTTTGACATAAAGTTCACATCCTAGTATTTTAAAATTTGTTTTGTTCATTCTTTAAATCACCCACTAAATACTGTGAGATGAAATATCTATGTGGGGCGATATTCATAACTTGTCTTTACTTTTTCTTACTATATCTTTACAAGTTTGTTTTTGTTTTTTTTAATTAGTATAAAATAAAATAAAAATGAATATATTTAAATTATTAGGGGTTCCTATGATCAACACCTGCTATAGCTAAAAAAAGATATGTTTAGTTTCCTAGTAACCTCTGATTACCTAACCAACAATATTTAAGAAGAACAACTAATATTGTCTTTGAGAAACAGAACAATGTATAATTCAAAGAAACAAACAAGCACTATCGACTCATTTTATTTTCTAAATGGGAAATGCATTTGTCTTATCATAAGATCATGGAATTCCTCTTCTAAAAAAATACGTTCATTAAGGCGCCATTAACAAGTTATAGCATTAGTAATAGTATTAGATTAACTAATAAGCCGATTTTGGTATTATTATATCATACACTATAGCTAACTAGAGTAAGCCATCAGAAGCACCCAATAACCTCTTTGATTACATCTTCTGTTTTCTGTTTGGTATTATAGGTTAAAAACTAACATGAATTTTGAGTCATTTTATAAATTAATTCTAAACAAATAGAGATGTAAAATCACAACCTCTAAAAAAAAAATTAAAAAAAAATAGAGAAGGAATACAATCTGAGTGTTAATTCCACCACAACTTGGTCTGGGAGTTTTCAAATAAGATTCATGTTCCGGCTTACCATTTTCCTTCTTGAAATCATACAAAACAGGATGAATACCATTTCGAGAGGAGCACATGGTATCTTTTTTCGAGAGTCTTCTACCACCATATTCTCCAATATCGGTAGCGATGGAAAGCTTATAGATCTTTGCATATAAACCTTATCTTATCTCCTCGGATAAGTCACCAAAAAGTCCCCTTCAAAAAAACCAGTACTCACAGTATTTTCACATTTATTTTTCATATAACCAGTGTCATTTTTATCACTTAAAGTTGAATGTATACCCACATCATTTAAAGGTTAATTAGAGGAATTCTACTTGCATATTGTTGCTCGAAATTTTCACAAGGAACACGCGGTCAGATCTCAGGACCTCACACTGTCCGGGAGCTTACGGTTTCATGTTCATTTCACTCCCTGATATAGGTTCTTTTCACCATTCCCTCACGGTACTGCTTCACTATCGGTCACCCATGAGTATTTAGCCTTGCAAGGTGGTCCAATTCACACGGGATTTCACATTCACCATGACTTGTATCTGAGGATTAACTTTATTTTCTTACTAGTGCAGTTTTAGGCAGCATTATCTTGCTTCCTCGTTTTACTGGTGTATTAAAACAATACTATGAGTAATTTAAGCTAGTGTGACTACGTTATCTAATTAAGACCCAGATGATTGAGCATTTTTGGAGCATATCTAGTTACAACTTTTATTTCTTTACGATTATTGTGTCCACAACTGCGACCAAAGTAGTCGACGTTGGTAAGATTTTATCTCTTCTTTCACCTTTATTGACCGTATTATTCTTATAAATTTTCCTTCTCTTGTATTCATTGGGGTTTGTGGCCTAAGGTTTCACAGAAAAGACGATAGAACCCGGTTTCTTGTACATGACTGAAAAGAAGAAACCAAAGCCCTCTTTCTCGATAATTATTTCTTCTTTTAGTGGTTTTGATATATCAACTTCTATAGACCTTACCCAAACTTGTATCAAAGACTGATTTTGGTTGTGAGGATTAAAAATTTGACATCCCCTTGAGAAAGTGAGTGATTCTAGGTTTTAAGCTATAATTATGACAGACCATAAAATCAGCCTTAAAGAGACAGGACGTGCATGCCATAACTCCCCGATGTGTCACATGATGCTAGTGACTGTGCCTTAAACCTTCACAAATGCACTTCCATTTTCCTTTGCAAGCACGATGTTGCCTCCACACCTTTCCAACTTACCCTTGTTCTGTGAAGGGTATAAAGCCATATAGGTTAATGCTAATGCATTATTACATGCATCACTAGCTTTCAAGTCTTGTCCAGGCATAAGGCATACCTCAGACTTTCACAAAAGCAATTCCAAGCCTATTTATCCTTCCTTACTTTGCTTGGGCATCGAGCTGAAATGCATGCACTTATCTTGATTGTGCCAAGGGTACATCATTCAAGATCATGTCGTACTTTCCTTGCATCAAACCTTGTAATGCCAATGGCTTATGCAAGATCCCCTAACTTGCATACCTATTATGCCTACTTTTTTTTTTGTCATGCCCAATGCGTCATTGGTGCATGCCTACGTCGAACGACTTGATAGGAATTATGAGCATCCAATGAATGGAATGCAACTTTCCTAATCAAGTATGGAAACAATCATCTCTTGCATATTCTATCCGATCCAGATGATATGAGTTACCATAATATTGTAATTTCCTCGCAATAAGATGATATCATCAATGTTGTAACTCATTGCGGCTGCCTACGTACCCTACGAAGAAGGGATCAAGCACATACTGTAATTCATCTTTTTAGGGACAAGCAACTAAAGCAAGCAATTATATTCCAAGTCCATATATGCCATAGGGTCCTTTGAAAATGATGTGCAAGAATGTGCATCATGGACATTTCTTTCTTGTTGCACCATGATGGTGCATCACTAGTTTGCAATGTTAAAAATGATGATACTTAAGCATCAGAAAGCTATCTTGACTAAGTCACGCGCTGCAATGATGTTTCGGCATCATATATGATCTAATGGCTAAGCTATTAAGCTTAAGGAACAATCCCCCATAATGCACCTTCAACCAACTACCCCTCCCTATATATGTCTTATTAGCAGTTCCACAACTTAAAGTTGAGGACCACTTTAACATGCTTGCTTCACTATACATGGAAGTTTCCATGTATCTATGAATAATACGCCATGGTGGTACATTATCAAGTTCAGGCCCGTTGGCCAACTTGACTGTTGCACCATGATGGTGCAACATCACACTGGCCATCCTCGTACTGGCGTGAAGCGCCATGATGGCGCTATACTACGCTTAGTAGGCCTTCCACTGGATGATGCACCTTGGTGGTGCAACATTGGCTCTTGGCCACTATAGCTCGCGTAACGCACCATGATTGTGCAATATTGCACTCGGCCAACCTTCTGTTGGTTGATGCATCATGATGGTGCAACACTACACTTCACTAGCCTCGAACTGGTATGGTGCAACTTCTGTTTTGGGAATCCCTTAACGCGCAACCAACTAGCCTTGTTGCCACGCAATGAGACCAATGAGGAGAGCTTGGTGCAAAGGGAAAACATGCGCGAAAACAAGGCCGGTTGTCGTGCAATAGAATCCAAGTGACAGAGAGAAGGGTAAGTCAGCGGTGCGCGGCTAACCTTGTTTCCGCGAAGGTAGAATTGACATACTTATTGAAGATGAAAAGATGAGGTTGATGTGGAAGACGAGGAACGTGCCCGAAAACAAACCATGTTGCCGCGGAATGACAATTGAGACATTCGAAGTGAAGAAGCGGAAGCAAGGGAGCGCGATGGCAAACCCAGTTGTTGTGTGAAGCATGGCTCGATGTAGCGAAGCGCATGTGGTTGACACAACATCATCAAAAGTGTATTGATGTAAAGAGCGCAAGAAGCTAAAAGTGTTGTCCATCCAACTAACAGAGGAGTTAATGCGGAGGAGAGGTTGTCCATCCAACTAATAGAGGAGTCAAGGATAGAGAAGAGGGTGTATGCGGGGTCTCCCCTTTAGATTTGAAATTTTATTAAAAATAGACTTGGTATCTTGGTAATTTTTGAAGCCTTATATAGGTGCAAATTTCGTATGGAAAAATTAAAAATTGAATTGTTAATGGAGAGTTGTTTTTTTCCCGTTGTCTTGGCTTCATCCAATGGAGCTAAGAATTTGAAACCTTCATAGAATAGATCATCAAAGGAGACACGTACATATCAGATGTATGAGATTGAGAGGGAACTCAAGAAAGTACCATCCTTTTTTACGCCTCATAAATAAGTATGTTTTCTAGTATTTTCTCGTATTCTACTTTCTTCGTGTATCATTCTTCATGGAAAAATTTTGAACTTGTTTGGATTCCAAGATATGACATCATCAAACTATGAACTTAACTCCAGTTAAATTCCGTATTTAGTGCAAAGATATCTTTACTAAATATCAAGATATTAAGATGATCTTTCATATCTCTTTTCTTTTTGGAAAACTTAGAATTTTATTCCAAGTATAAACCCTAAATAAGAACTTATACTCGCAGAAAATAAGAACTCATGCTTGCAGAAATAAGATCACGAACACAAATCTTCTCAAGGAATGTATTTGCTAATATGTAGATGAAGATGTTGAAGAAGTGTCTCTATTTGGTTCATGAAAATCTCTTTGAAATTCTTTTTAATTTAAAATACCTTAGATATTGATAACAATGAATTAATCTCTCTTGGAGTCTCAGTGCCGAGTCAGCACTATCTTTAAGCAGGTCAGTTGTTCAACAAAATTCTAAAATCAAATTGGAGATTCTACCACTCCACGATGCCATGGATACTTTACTACTACCCACAATGATGTCCAATCTAAAATAAGCTTGACAGTAAACTCCGGTATATGAACCAACTATCATTGATGGTCGCAATCCATCATATCACCAGAAGTGTAAAACTAAACGAGGTAAAAAACTTATGTGCTGGATTATTTTTTATTGTACCATTCTCTTCAAAGTGGCTTCATTTTTTGCTCATGAAATTACATTTAAAAAGAACTTGTTTGCAATTAAAGATATAACAAGATATTAAGATGTATCTAGTAACCGAAATAGGATTAAAATACGGCAGTTAGAATTGTGGTTAAGTCACCCAAAATGCACCCATTCTTTTTAAATTACATTTACTAATTAGCAATTAATGTATGAACCGAAATAGGATAAATTTTAGATCACCCAAAATGCACCAACTTTTTGCTCGAATGTAGAACAATATATTGAAAAAATAATTTTATGAAAAAATTAATTTTAGTTAGTTTTTATCTAGACGTTACAACATGATAGCATCAAAATATCGATAGTTTTATCGTGTTTAATGGATTCTCCAACATATATTAACTACATATAATTTTTCGGGTATCAATTTTCTTCTGCATAACTGAAAACGATCAAAAATTTTGTGTGTTAGAAGCTAAAAGAAAAAACATGTTCTTGAACTTGAATTATTTTATTTTATGTTTCTATCGGCATTGTCGTGTGGAATCCAGACTTTACATGCACAAACGAGCTAATGAGTAACAAGGTGATACATTTACATGATAGATGAAATCATGGAAGATATGACGATTGTATTAAAGTGTTAAAGTGTGATAATTGAACCCTAAATGGGGCCATATCCTCCACCAATTGAAACCACTGGCTTAATCTTGAAACAAAAGCGTGCTCCATTTCTTCTTCTCCCAATATTTCCCTATCTTTTTTTGGCTCATGCCTTTTATCAATAATGTAAGTCGAGAAATTCTGCTAATAGTCTTCCAACTAAAGTTATGGATCAGTTGGTAATGGTCTCTACTCTCTACATATCTTTGAAAGATGAGGTCATTAGAATGGACAACGTAGAAGAGGAGGACCCATTTGAAACGCGAAAACTTATGACTTTTCCCTAAAACAAAAGGAAATTAAAGGTTAAAGAACAACGATAATTTCTTCTAATTTCCTTTTTTTGTTATTATTTTGTAAGGACGCCGTTTAGTGGAGCCTGCACTCGGCCCACCATTCACTAGTGGTGGTAGTGGTGGTGGTGGTAATGAATGGGTGATTGTAATGGAACCTTAATAAGAACAGCCTACTGAATAAACCACTATTATCTAGCTATGCCTAGGTTTTGGCTCAATTAGCCCTAGCTGAAAGTTACATTACATTAATAAAGATATTTTCGAACTTTATTCTTGGACTAGAGCATGGTCACTAATTAAGTACTTGGGAGTGTTTAGTTGGTAACTCATGAGAAGAAAATCCAATGAATATACCGTGACGTTTGTGTTGTGGGAAAAGTGCATATAGTCGGAATAAGCATATTCAGTGTACTTAGGTTAAACGTCAATTTTTGTGTTCTTGTATGGACGACAAAGATTTTTGAATTGATCATGGGACGTTCATAATTCAGAATGTGTGTTCGTGGTATGTGTGTGTATATAAAAATCTCATAATTGGAGGAACGGACACTTGGGTTCGTGGATGGAACTGTGCCGGTGGTCGCTCATTGTTTATGGTCGACGAGACTTTAATGTCATGCGTAGTCTTGTTGACTTCTATTTGAATACGTACAAAATGTATATATTAATGCATAAAAAAAAAATTCTTTTCGAAGCAAATAATGTATAGTAGCAACAATATCAGTAAACAAGATTATGAATAATTCAATAATCTGGCAGCATACTAAATTGGAGGGCCTATGGTGATTAGTTGGGGCCTATGGATTTCTTCATCCACCCAATAGAGAATGATAAGGGGTGTCGAAGTTTGATGAAACTACTAATTTACCATCTATGAAATTTTAATATTACCAATTTATCCTCATTAAATCCTAATAACAAAAAAAAAAAAAAAAAAACTAAATCAAATCAAATCGAATCAAAATCATTTCCATTTCCATCAAAATTAAGAATTCAAGATCAAACGAAAACATTGTCGATAATCACCAAATTCACTAAAATAGGTAATTTTTCGTTTAAGCTCGAATCAGGTACTTTTCTATTAACCCAATCCCTTAGAGTAGGTTTCAATAACATGTAATCACTCAAACAATCCAATTTTTTTGAAATCAAAGTTTTTTGGGTTTATGAGAATCGGTCTACGTCAATGCACTTGTAAACCGATTTCATTTAGAAATGGTTGTTGTTTATGCCCACAAAGACCGATTGTCCTGGATGGGCATTCTGATTGGAGGAAATTGAACCAGAATCGGTTTACGTTAATGCCCACATAGCCCGATTCTGATATGGAAGAGATAATTATTTTTCGGTGTTTTTTCTTTTGTTAGAATCGGATTACATGAACATTTTAATAAACCGATTCCTGTTGTGCAATGTCAGGAATCGGTTTTTATATATGTATCGTGTAAACCGATTCTGGTTAACCCATTTTTTTTTCCAGTTAATACTCGATCATAAAATGAGTATGAAATCATACTCGATTTCATTTCGATTACAAATGAAAATGAAAATAATTATATATGATTTTACCCAATTTGAAAACGAGTACAACTTTATACTCGAATTGAAAATGAGGAGTATGAAGTCATACTCATTCTTAACTCGGGTATAGAATGAATTTTAATTTTATTTGATGTTTAACAACACAAAATTCACAGATAAACAAGAAAAAATTTACCCACAATCAGTTTATGTTCATGCCCATATAAACCGATTTTGGATAATCGGTTGATTTTCATGTCCATATAAACCGATTCTGGGCAGAAGCAAGTTTTAAAAAATCTTTGTATGTTTTTGAGGTTACAATCGGTTGATACCAATGACAACATAAACCGATTCTGAGTTGGTGTTCTTCAAAAAATTTCAAATTTTTAAATTTTTTCATGTTCAGATAATTCATTAACACAAGTTAATTTCACATCTAACACGATATTTTACCACTAATCACCTGAATTAACACTAATTAATCAGGGATAAATTAGCCATTAAAAAAATAGTTGGTTAAGGGGTTTTCCATTTTACTTCAAAATGTCTTTTTTTTTGTCACGTAGTGATAGGCCCAAATTAATCCTTATAGGCCCCAATTTAGCCAGGATATGAAACATTGTGACATTGTGTAGTTAGCTATCTTTTTGTATTATTTCTTTTCCACGTAAACTGGACGTGCAAGGACTATTTTCTTTTTCATTCTCTTCGTACATTCATATCGTTCAAGTGCATTTGGGGTCACAATGATACTGCGACTTCTTACAAGTACTGCGATATACGGAGATTCTAGACTTCCCACAAATTGGGGTCACGAGAGAAAGCTGAAATTAAGGCACTGCCAAGATTTTGAAACACAAAGAAATTTTAAATTGCGATGTAAATTTTAAGTCACAAAGCAAACATTGAGTCGCATAAATTAGATTCATGGAATAAAAATAGGATCAAAATACTAAAGCGGGGCCATATAATGTAATATGGGATTCGAGGTTGGAAATTGAATTACAAGGTCGACTATATCAGCCGGATAATTTAGATCATTCAGAGAAATATTGTTTCGCCAGAATCACACAACAGAATTTAAAATCATAGTATCTGGTTCTGAATGACGAGACAAATTTTAGACTCTAAAACAGATTTTTGGTTACGAGGGCATAATTTGGGTTGGCATGACCAACTTTACGTTAGAATAGATCCTGAGAGATGCAAGGAAAATTTTAGGCATTATTCTAAATTGAATTTCAGGAATTTGGATATTTTTGAAACAAGTTACAGCCTAATGTGTTCTATGGTTTAAAAATTATGCCAATGTCCTAGGTTGCGAAGAGAAATCAAATACAATTTTTCTACACCTATCAAAAAAATATCTAGAAGAATCATGTAGTTTTCTTCGGGCAAGTGGCTTAACAGTGTGCGAAGGCCATAAATTCATAAACCCGGTTTTTAATTTGTAGGGTTCTAACCACATATTTTTCTGTGGTCAACCTATAATTATTGTTTGTTTTTTTCTTAAATTATTCTGGGTTTTCTGAAAACAAACTAATTGTTAATCTAACAAAACCTTAAAATCTTTCATTTAGAAATCTAAATGACATCAAACCAATCTGTTCAGATATGGTAAAAAAAAAAAATGTAAAGTACATTTACGTGTATCATCTCAATCAACCAACTGCAAAATGCTTGTTTACACATTTATTATTATATCGTTTACTATCTAGCAGGGCTCTATCTGGAAATTTGGACTTCCCATGAATTTTGAGTCACAAGAAACAAATTGAATCACGAGGGAGAGCTTAATTAGATTAAGCCACTGCGAAGATTTTGAAACACAAGGAAGTTTTAAGTTGCGATGTAAATTTTTAGCCACAAAACAAACGTTGAGTCACATGTGAATTAGCTTCATCAGGTAAGAACAAGATCAAAGTACTAAAAAGAATCCATATGATGTAATTTGGGAGTCAAGGATGATAATCGAGTTCTAAGGTCGACTACGTCAGCTGTATAATTTAGATCACTTAGAAAAATATTATTTCGTGAGAATCACAGAGCAAAATTTAAAATTTGCAGTGGCTGCTTCTGGAATACGAGCCAAATTTTAGACCATAAAATATATTTTTGGACATGAAGGTATAAACTGGGTTTGGGAATGACCAACTTTACGTTAAGATATAGATCTTAAGAGATACAAGATGAATTTTAAGTCATTATTTTAAAATGAATTCCAAAATTTGGATATTTATTATGTAATATACGACACAAGTTACATCCTAATATTTTCTATAATTCAAATATTTTGTGAATGTCCTGCAATTGTTCTACACCTACCTGAAAAATCTCCGGAAAAATCTCGTGATGTTTTTCTTTTTAAGTAAGTGGCTTAACAATGCGCGACAACCATAAACGTATGGACCTAGTTTTGAACTTGTAGGGTTCTAACCACATGATTTTCCACGGCAACCTATAATTGATGTTTGTTTTTTAGTTATTTTTGGTCTTTTGAAAACAAATTAATTATTGATCAAGCAAAACCTCAAAATCATTTAGAAATCTAAATGACATCAAACAAATCTGTTCAGTTTGGTAAATTTATTTTAAATGCAAAGTATATTTACGTGTATCATCTCAATTAACCAACTGTGAAATGCTTGTTTCTAGAGTATCGCTCGGTCGAACTCGCAAGTTTCAAACACATTGTCAATGTTAGATGAACAAATCTATATCTTTATTTCTAGTCTAGTAAAGTCAAGTCTCGGACTAGGATTAAAGTATGGTAGTTGAGTATCAAACATCTTTGAATAACCCTCGAAGATTGAAGACTGGAGAACAAATGAATACATTTGTGAGAACTTCATCAACAAAGAGGTATGTGAAGACTGACATATCACTAGAAGTAATTAAGATCATGGGGATTTGGTCGTTGTTATTTCAATGTCGTCAATCTTATGTGTACTTGATTTTGATTGTAACCATTTAAATTGTCTTGTAAATATTATTTATAATATTTGTTGAATTTTCTTTATAGTTCTAAATTATTAAGATTATAATAAAGAAACATTTGGACCTACGACAATGGCACACTGGGATTCTGGACTAGGATTTAGTCTCAGAATTGCCGAGTGTTAAATTTACTCATGGCACTTACCATTCTATCTTATGAGACTATGTCGTATGATTTTAGTAAATTTAATATTGCAAAAAAAAAAAAAAAATCGAGTTCAACCTTATCTTGGTTTTACTCTCGAAATATGATTCAAGCAATGGATATTCTGGATCCCTATTAATCATAGTTAGAGTTACTTATTATTCACGAACTATTTTTCTTTCAAGTTGATCATTTGGAACTTTCCCAAGCAACATTGCTTACTGTCTATGGCTATTGGAAATGTTTCAAATTAATTATGTGAGAAAAAGAACTGTGGTGATAGGTAAACATACTTGTATAGGTTTACAAATTAGGTAGGTTCGCGAACTGCCAATGCTTGCAAACCCTTATACCCTGACTTCACGAACTGTCAAAGGTTTGCGAACCTGTCTAGTTCCAGTATTAGAGAAGTTACGAATTACTCCCTCTGTTTCAAAATAATAGGCTGGTTTATGTGCAAATTTACACACAAACCAGCTTTTTGTGGGTGAAAACGGTTTCTGCTGATTTTAGTAATTTCGGGTGTGTGGGTGAGAAACGAATTTAAACCCTAAACAATGTACTGCAAGGGAGTACTTTAGATTCGAGAGATCAATCTGTACAAATCCGGCCTAAACCAAGAAATGGTCGTTCCAGACTTGCTTCGGTCACAAAGTGAAGGAGAAGGGTTGGTTTTGGGGAGGGAAGCGAAGAAAGTGTTGAGACCAGAATAGTTGATTCTGGAAGAGTAGTTGTTTTACGACTTGTATCACAGATGGAGAGCTAGCAAATGTTTTCTGAGTGTTGTATGATCCTGACCTGAACCTCTTGTTCGGTGGAAATATGTAATGTCTATTTATACAAGTCGAAGTGAAACGTACTCTAGTCTCATTAAGAAATGGAAAACGGGTGAGTAAATTGGAGGAGGTGGTAACCGGTAACGCCTGAAATTGATGTTCCATAAAAGAAAGCGTTTCACCATTACTCCCAGTATTTACTAACCGCCTCATCCTTATGACACTTTCCTATAACGGGCGTAGTGTACGCCGCACGTTGTAAACCGCCAAACCAATACCCAATGAGCATCCCCCGGTTTGTGACATGCGTTGATGTCTCGAGTGTTTTCGTGGAAAACATGTAGCAAGGTGTTGTTGTCCGGCGAGTTGAGCTTGGGAGACTTGCTTGGCTCGGTGGTGACCTTCAACGGTCGAGATTTTGCATCTTAAGAGGAAAGATAGCCGTTGATTATTGCAACCCTTCGTTTGGTAGCCAGTGGCATGAAAGCATGATCAATATGGCTTTAATATGGCTTAGTTTAGGCGCGACCAAAAGTTAGGGTTTTTGACTTTGTTTAGGCGCGACTAAACTAGGGCCAAAGGTTGCCATGCGTTGGCTGGTAACCTTGGACGGTTAAGATCTGCACCTTAGATGAAAAAGTGGTCGTTGATTGTTGCAGGCCTTCGTTTTGGTAGCCGCATAGGGAAGGCCGGTATGGTGTGGCGCGGTAAGGTGGTTGGCATGCCATTGGCACATGTGGTATGGTATGCCTTGGCGTGGTTTGGCATGGCCAAAACTAGGGTTTTGGGCCAAAGGTTACCATACGTTGTTTGGCGACCTTGGACGGCTAGGATTTGCATCTAGGATGGAAGGGTGGTCGTTGATCGTCGCACGCCTTCGTTTTGGTAGCCGCAATAGGGAAGGCCGGTATGGTGTGGCGCGGAAAGGTGGTTGGCATGCCATTGGCACATGTGGTATGGTATGCCTTGGCGCGGTTTGGCGTGGCCAAAACTAGGGTTTTTGGCCAAAGGTTACCATGCGTTGTTTGCCGACCTTGGACGGCTAGGATTTGCATCTAGGATAGAAGGGTGGTCGTTGATCGTCGCACGCCTTCGTTTTGGTAGCCGCAATAGGGAAGGCAGGCATGGTATGGCGTGCCAAGGCGGTTGGCATGCCATTGGCACATGTGGCATGGCATGCCTTGGCGCGGTTTGGCGTGGCCAAAACTAGGGTTTTGGGCCAAAGGTTACCATGCGTTGTTTGGCGACCTTGGATGGCTAGGATTTGCATCTAGGATGGAAGGGTGGTCGTTGATCGTCGCACGCCTTCGTTTTGGTAGCCGCAATAGGGAAGGCCGGCATGGCATGGCGCGGCAAGGCGGTTGGCATGCCATTGGCACATGTGGCATGGCATGCCTTGGCGCGGTTTGGCGTGGCCAAAACTAGGGTTTTGGGCCAAAGGTTACCATGCGTTGTTTGGCGACCTTGGACGGCTAGGATTTGCATCTAGGATGGAAGGGTGGTCGTTGATAGTCACACGCCTTCGTTTTGGTAGCCTCATGGGGAAGGCCGGCATGGTGGGGCCAAGCCAAAATGGCGCGGATGGCTTGGCATAGTGGGGCCAAGGGTTTGGCTTGCCATTGGCGCATGGTGCGGCTAGCATGGTTGGGGCCAAGGGTTTGGCATGCCATCGGCGCATGGTGCGGCCAACATGGTTGGCATGCCTTGGCGTGGTAGACGCGGCTGGCATGGTTGGCATGCCTTGGCGCATGGTGCGGCTAGCATGGTTGGCATGCCTTGGCGCGGAGATGTGGATGGCACGGTTTGCCATTGGAATAGTGGTGAGGCTGGCATGGTTGGCATGCCTTGGCGCGGTAGCATGAGAATTAGGGTTTGGCATAGATGATGTCAGTCAATGTTAAGGGTTTTGCCGTGGAACATGACCCATGTAAAAAAAAAAGGTACCCCGGTAATTCTTGCGTAGGCATGCTGATCGATTCAATAAATGTGCTAATGGTCATAGTGACGTCATGTCAGTTGTACATTTTTACGATTTTAACCCTAAGCTAAAAACCACCATCAACACCAGCCTATTATTTTGAAACGGATGGAGTACTTTATATGATTATGTTCGATTTTGCTACGATTCTCATAGACAACTTTATTCACAAATCACTTTGTTATTGTGGATCATTGATTAGTCTTAAGTGTTATTGAACAACACTATGTGCTTGTAAGTTTAAAGGCTACTGATCTGTTATGAAACATCATTATGCACGGTTCAGATTCCTGGACCATATTGCATATTCTTCTGTGTAATATCAAGGCAGACTTTTCACATGCTTACATAAATTCCTAATAAGAACTTCATCTAAATTGAGAAAGTATTTGCTTGGATCTCAAGTTATCTTAGTTTAAATTCAAAAGTATGTAAAGCCTTGAAAATCTATAAATAGAGAGACTCTTGCAACTGGATTTCTCAATTTAGATGAAGTCCAGCAAACCTCACGGATCCGTAAAACATAATTAGGTTACGACTTTGGAAATCTAAATGGTGGACCACTGTTTACTACAGCGGACAACATATCCCTTTCTTTCATAATGCGGTCTGGAGATAGGGGATTGACTCCCACTAAGGAACGTTAGATCCCCTAATTTGCCATCTTCGAATGAAATGAGAATCATGTTGTTGGGATTGTGGTCAGATCAGCAGTTGACTGGTCTAGATGACTGGATTTGCCCATGCATGTGGGACAGCTTTGCCAAATCAAAAAAATAAATAAAATCTAAATGGCATCAAACGAATCTGTTATGGTAAATTTGTTTCAAATGCACAATATATTCATGTGTATCATCTCATCAATAAACCAATGGTAAAAATACTTGTTTGCATATTTGTTTTTATACCGTTAGTTTTTTTTTTTTTTTATACCCTAGACTAGTGGTCCCTAGACTACATCCAAACTCCTTAAATTGGAGTGAATTTTGGAAATTACAGGGTTCGAACCCCTACCTCCGCAGTGGGAGGGAGCATACCGTTAGTTATCTAGAAGGGTTTATTTGAATTTTTTTTTTTAAACGGTCTTCCTTGTAATTTGTGAGCATTATGACATACTCCTTTCGTCCCTGATTAGATGAGCTAGTTGGTTTTAAATTTTGTCCCATAAATAGATGAGCTATCTCTCTATCTAAAACTACCCTTTTCATTATTATTACTATAAGAAATATGTATAATTTGATAGCCGTGTTTATATTTGTTACTTAGATGTTTTAAAATGCTTTTCAACGGTATAAAGTTTACGAAAAACTGTGGTATAGTTAAGGGAAATTCCTATGGCAATGTTCAAATGAAAATTTTTGTTGAGCCAGGTGGATGGTCAAATGGGATTTTACACTATGGGAAAGAAGTGGGCGGTTGACCATTAAGCGCCAGGACGAAGTGCTGGCGCTGGCGCACCTCATACAAACGTTGGCGCTCGAATTACCAGCGTTGGCGCTCCTGGCATAAATGCGCGTTTGAATCAAGACCGCCAATGGCTACTTTTAAACGGTCACCGGAACGGCTAGTTTCTACCTCCATAAATACGGATCGAGTTTGATCTCACAAATTCACAACAATCTTTCATCCGATCAATCTTTTCTTAATTTCAATCGCTTTAGATTTTCAATCATGAATTTTGATTTTGATTCTTTTGAGGAAGATATGGAGAGGGATGAAATGTTGTATGAAGAAGACGAAGAAATGTGTATGGAGTTTTTGCGTCGAATGGATGAAGATGCAATTCAAGATAGAAGAAGGCGAAATTTTATGTTGCAATTACAATCCGGGATCATACCAAAGCCTTTAGAGCCATATGAAGTTTCGTTGATATGAATAATTTTGTTTGGAACAAAAGAAAAGTTAGAGATGGTATGAAATTGTGTAATTTTGAGGTAGTGATGAAGAAGGTGTGAGTTTTAAGTTCGGAGATGAACTGAATTTATAGGGAAACAAAAAGGAGCAACAACCGTCGGATAGAAGGAGTCGTTGGCGCTTTTCTGAAAAACGCGATGTGTTTACCAAAAACGCTGGCGTTTGAAGGAACAACGCGCGTTTGAGAGACAGACGCCAGCGCTTTTGGCTCACACGCTAGAGTTTGTCCCAAGCTCGCTCGGTCTTCCATCGCGCTCGCGCTTATTCTTCCATCGCGTTCGCGCTTATTCTTCCATCTCACTCAGCAAACCAACAAATTTGTTGGATTGTCCATCCGTTTTTCATGTTTGTTGAGTCCATGGTGGGATCAAAATCAACAAAACAAGGATTTGTTGAGTCCATGGGAACTGCTCTACGAGATAAATCATTTGTAAATTTTACTAGTTAATATATATAAGGGTATAATTGTAAAAAATAGTTAAACATACTCTCTTTTCCTCTTTATCTTAAAAATTATGCAAACTACAACTAGCACACCTAATTTGAGACGGAAAGAGTATTTAAGTTCTTTCGACGACACCGTGGTAACTAAAAGATGCACAAGGACAAACTCGGATCGGTACAAACAGTACTCTATTGAGATTTTTAGTTTCTTTTAAGTTTTAACAGTTCGCTTGCTACACCAAAATTCCTTAAAAAGAGGAGACCGCCACTTTCACTCCCACTGCAAAGATATTTCTATCCCGCCATCATTATTTGTTGTTTCACCAGAGTCCATAATCGAGACTGTTCAAAATAATTACCAAATGAAAAATCTAGTAGATTGGATTGTTTCTGGGTGTTTTTTTTATTCGTTCAATCAATCAATCAAAATGAAATCGGTAGGTCCGTGATCAAACCCTCTATACAATTGTGGGTTCTTCCACCACTCCATTCAAATGTCCCTCTTCTTTGTCTGTTATAATTTCACACGTACGTAGTTGAAGTAGTACTGAATTGTGTACCATGGATTTCCAAGTGTATAATCGAATTCCACCAAGAAATGACCCTGCCCCACTGGCCATTGTCGTTATTCCACATATTATAGCTTCTTCTTCTTTTTTGTCGTTAAAATTCCTGGCTTGATTGGGTATACTCAAACTAATTGGGGTATACCCAATTTTATAGAGACTCTTTTTTAAGGGCAAAGGGGGAGGTCAATGGGTAAAGTTACAAAATTACCCTTTCCCATTATAACTCTAATTACTACCTAAATCAGTTTTCATTCTCTTCATTTCATCTTCTTCTCTTCTTCTTCTCCTCCACAACCTTACCGGCTCCATCACCCCCACCACCACCAAAACTCGTCGATCAATTCGTTAAAATCGTCGATTCGAAAACTCCGATTAATCTTCATCAATGGATCCACCACGGAAGAAGGCAACTCGTATGAAAGAAACTAATCGAAAACCCAATGAATATAACCCCGAATTGCAAATTTGGTTGCAAAGAAAGGGAAGAAAAAAAAACGGTTGAAGAAGAAGAAATTGTTCCCACTGAAACACGTGAAATGGTGCGCTTAAGAAAGTAAGGGCTTGTTTAAACTCACTCTAGTACTTCTATTTCATGTTTGCATGTCAAATTAGGTCAGAAAATTCGAATTTGTGAATTGGCAGTTGCGACGCCGGCAAGGTTTTTTTTATCGACCTTTCCGGGATTTCATAGTTAGTGTTTGGCCGGGAGGGTATAAAGTTGAAGAACTTGCCTTACTTTATATGCAGTTTACAGAATCGCTACTAGCGGGCGGAGTTATTCATATGTCTATCATTCCTAGGCGTCTTTTTTCTTTTAATGAAGCCGGCATCTTATTATTGTTTACCCTTCCTACTACTTGTTTAGAATGTTTCTGATGCCTAGAGTTTTTGAGTCCTAAGGGTATTTATATAAAACCATTCCTAGGATTTTTCAGCCGATGATGTGTGGGAAATGGACCTTTCCTACCGGTTTAGTGAAAAATCCAATATTTTTTGTGCGGAAGGCTGTTTTGATGATACACTCACCGGCTTTGTCTTAGCCGGCACTCATCTTTTGGTCGACCTTTCCTATTTTTCCACCTGGATATGTTGTATATGTCTAACTCCGCCACTGTAATGTTTTTTTTTTGAATTGTTCTTGTTCGATTGCGAATGGCAAAGAAGAAAGCAGCTCTCCTACAAGCGGCTCTTTAGTCCTCCTTCAAACCCTCCTCGTGTTGGTGATAAACTCTTGTCTTCAAAACATCGAGGGGTATATGTTGTGCTTGGAACGACCAAGGTCTTAGAACCACTATCTCGAACCCAATGATTCGACGAGACTCCGGATGAAGACCAATCAATTCCATCCGGTAGAAGAGGTGATGATGATGATGTTGATGAAACCAATCCGGCTTCTTGGAGGAGGTAACAATGATGATGATGATGATGGTGGTGATCAAGACATGCATGAGGTCGGAGGAGGTAATGATGATGGTGATGATGATGATGATGATGATGATGGAGATAAAGGTAAGAATATCATCGAAGATGAAATTGTTGAAGAGGAAGAGGAACAAGAAGAAGAAGGAGATGGAGATGGAGAAGGAGAACAAACTCTAGTCGTTGTTCAAGCCACCGAAGCTTCGGCTTCAACTTCAACCTAACGAAGAAGAGGGTGATCACTAAACCTACTGATTCTCACATGCCTCCCAAACACTTGATGGTTGCACTTTGAAACAATGTGAGCCTCCAAAAGGGACCCCAGCAGATGGTGGAGCTGTTCTTTTTGGATACAAACACTCTTGGGCATGTACGGTCCATAATACTATCGTAAGTAATCTTAATCCGTCTTTGTTATTTATTCAAGTGTGTAACTATCTTAATTAAATTTGCATCAAGTGTTTGTATTTCTTTTCATTTTTTTTTTTTTTTTGGTATTTAGGATCACAAGCATGCCATCCGTCTCATGAGGCGCCAAGCTTCGTGTTCAGTGATGCATACTTGGAATCTTGACTTGGAATGTGAGGATGTGAAAGTGATTGTGAGGAACTCCGGGTTGTTGCCTGTGGTGGAGAGTTCGAATATTAATCATGATAAAGTTACCATCTCTCGCATTCTGTGAGCGGTTCTATGGAGAGACCGATACTGTTATTCCCATTCGGTGAGATGGCGATAACTCCCGATGATGCTCAACAAATTCTAGGCCTCGAGGTTGATGGAAAAGCAATCACCGAGGGATTCGATAATGCCATTTCTTTCGAGAAGATTTACGAATTGAGCAAGAAATTGTTCGGTTGGAGTCAGGTTCAGACGGATGATGTTCTTGACAAGAAGGATGGTCGACTAACCAAGAAGTTTAACGTGAAGAAGTTGAGGGACGTATTATGGAAGACTCAGGAAATCCTTGTTAGGGAAGGAATGGTGCACCCGGTGCGAATCAATGCTACCGTGACCGCTTATTTGCTATACACCCTGGGCAGATGTATCTTCCCCGACAGTTCCGGAAACCAAGTCGAGGCCAGTTACTTGCAACTATTGGATCCCTTACATGAGATGCGTGGGTATTCTTGGGGTACTGCGGTGGTCGCCTTCTTGAACAATGAGTTGACAAAATCTTCTAGGGCACTCACTAAGCAAGTTAACGGAAACACATGTCTCTTTCAGGTTTGGATATATGAACGCTTCCCTTCTTTGTTCAAAGACAACTCTTACGTCAAAGTGGATAACAGTGTTCCGGTTCATTTGCCAAGAGCGCAAAGGTACAGTTTTAAGGGTACTCAAGATAAGGAAATGCCACAAAATCTTATGAAACACCGAGCCGCCATCGACAATTTGACTGCGGAAGAGGTGATATTTGATCCGTATCGAGAGGATAGAAATCAAGGTTTAATCCCAAGGAGAAATGAAGTTGTTGCATTATACTATGGACCATTGATGACTGTGTTTGAAGGATTTTCAATGTACGATCCACATCGGGTAATGCGACAATTGGGTTACCTACAAGAAGAACCTCATTTCGATGCAAGAATCCGCCTTTACTTGTGGATATGAGTGATTTCACCACCTCCCAAAAAGGTATGAACGTCTCTTACCTTCCAAAGACCAACTCAAGAACATTGGGCTGATAGGCATCGCGGTCAAATCGATGTGAGTCTTTTGGACGAGGTGACCACCGGTCATGAAGCTACTGAGAAATACATGGCGTGGTACTTGGGTTGGGCTCGTCCTACTGTGATTAGGCCAATGACTATCAAGAACTGGCTCGTAAGAAGAAGATCGAATCGAAAGACCCAAAGAACATTGCTTCGGATATTTGTAAGTATTTTAGAGTTGCTCTTACTATTTTAAGATTGATTGCATTACCGAATCATTCTATTAATTGTTTTTTGTTTAATTGAATATAGAATGATCAGTTGAAGACCTTTGTGAGGGTGTTATGTTGCGCGAAAGATAGAGGAGAACTCAGTGCAAAGCAAGCACATTGACTATGCTTGCAATGTTGACAATGAGGATGCCCACTATTGTTCAAGCAACTTCGTGCTCAAGTAAAGGCGGAAGAAAAAGCTATTAAGGATGCACAAGCCAAGACAAAGGCTGATAAAAAGAGGACTCGTAGTGCTCCTGGTGGTGAAGGTAGCAGCAGTGGTCGTGGTGGTGAAGGTAGCAGCAGTGGTCGTGGTGGTGAAGGTAGTGTTCCTAAACGGGGCCGTGCTCGTCGTGGTCGTGGTCGTGGCCAATGAATGCTTTCCTAGTTCATTTCTTTATGTTGTGGTGGACAAATGTTTAAGTTAATGGTGTGGACAAATGTTTTTTTACGGTTTATGGGACATGTTTCGTATTTTGGACAAAAAATGTTGGATTTCTAGTTGTTGAATGAATGGTTTGTTTAGCTATATAAAGTGTTGTATTACCTTGTCGGCATGCTTTTTTAAGCTACCCCGTCGGCTGTCCCAGGGCCCTAAAGGTTGTGAAATGCCGATCACGCCCTGTCAACAAAAAAATTGTGTAGTTACCGGGCCGGCAAGGTTGTGAAATGTCGATCGCTGGCCCACAACCAAAAATTGTGTAGTAACCAGGGCCGGCAAGGTAATATGATTCCAACTAAGCCTGCGTTTTTGTAGCCTAAGTGTACGAAAATAGAAACCCTGCCGGCCATATCTTGAAAAAAAAAACCATTCTTCTGATGCCTAAAATCATGTAAGGTCGGGAGGGAAACAAAACAAGAAAATGCCGGCGGTATTTTGGCCGACATGCTAATGAACCCATACATTTCCGGCCGTTTTGCGACCCCGGCATTGTAGCAAATTTTGACCCCGACGGCGGTTTCAAAATTCAAATTTGTGCAAGTACAATTGCATTGATTCACTTGTACTTGGACACTATAACGGCCAAATTTGGGCACCATCCTATAAATGCACTACTTATCTCCACAAAACAACACACAACTATTTGCATATACTCTCCAAAGCTCATATCATCACACACTCCATCTAACTCACCCAATAGCTCTCTACACACAAGAAATGGCTTCATTTGATTCTAATGAAGATTTGGAAATCACCAAAGCTTGGTATGCGGAGACTAGAGTTCGAAGGCAGTCCTCCGTAAGGGTGGATTCCACAACCTTTTGGGCTAGGGTTCACAACACTTTTAGTCAAGAGTGTGGGAATCCTAACTCAAGAAGTGTTCAACAAGTGCACGATAGGCACATAGTCATTGAAAATGCGATACTTGCTTATTTAGCTATCCAAAAACCAATTTTCAACGCTCCCCACTTTAACTTGTCAATTGAACAATTTGTAAGTATTTTTGTGGTTTATTTTACGTGATCCATGTTGTTTGATCTTCCAAATTAAACCGCACTAACAAAGTAAGTTTGTGTTATGTTTTTCTAGCATGAAGTCGCCAAAGCGCGCTACTTGGAGGAAAAGGGGGAAGCATTCGCATTCGATGCAAGCTATCAATTCATGGAATCCAAAATCCCGGAGTATGCCCCTGAGATGATGGAGGGTGTATCGTCTTCGGAGGAGGAATATTGATGGCTTTAGAAGTTTTTGTATAGGTTTTGTGGGTAGACCTCTATGTAAACCCTCGCGAGACTATAACTCGTCCAATAGGGTCGCCTAGGGGTTCAAAGGCTTGATGCACATGCTAAGTGCATTCGTTTTTCCGTCGACAAGGATTAGGTTTTATGTTTCAATCAATGTAGTAACCAAAATTAAATGAATAAAGTAAATTACATCTACCATATTATGTCAGCCGGCAAGGTTTATTTTTTTTGCATGCCGAGATTAATATAGCCGGAAGGGTAGGAAATATTTACATGCCGACCGCAAGATTGCTGCCCAAGATAGTCGGCATGTTCTTCATCCGAGGACCATTCCGGCGGATATATGGTCGACAGCTTATTCAAAGTTGACACTGCCGGCGGAATAGAGATCGGCAGCTTATTAAAAGTTTAACATTCCGGCGGACGTATGGTCGGAAGCTTATTCAAACCGCGACCTTGCCGGCTTAATGCATTTTCAAAACCAAATTTTTTGGATCGAAATCGAACTCATAAGACGGATCAAAAGGTTAATCTACTGAATTCAAAATTTCAAAATTTTAATCTAAACTCAATTAATTAACCTAATCAGAATTTTAGTATTAATTAACCAAGGGCATATTAGCCATTTAGAAAAAACAAGGTTAAGGGGTGGCTTGGTTTTACTTCATAATGACCAGATTTTGTCTTATTGGGTATACCCCAATTAGTTTGAGTATACCCCAATCAAGCTAGGTTAAAATTGACCCCATGTGTTTTTTTTTTTTTTTAATAGAAAAAACTTAGGCCTAGACAGGCAACTAAGGCAAGTACAAACCATGAGAGTTGTGATTGGCTTGGAGAGTAATTCTCATCCTGCCATCATTGTTTTTACAGAAATTAGCTAATTGAAAAGTATTCATGTTTTGAGAACGATGGATAATATTGAGATTCAAAAGAACAAAAGAAACTGGGTGGATTCCAATGTTTGATCTGTCTTCTTGGTTGTTAATTCTTGCATGGTAACTGAATTGAAATCTTCCTTTTACAGCTTCATGATAGAGAAACTTGAAACGAGTTAAGACCTCCATTGATTCAGCAGATACATGTACATTTGTTTGCTGCCATTCTTTAGCCCACTGGAAAGTTAGGTCTGCCCCTCCTGTTGCTCCCCAAGGTCATGTGTATCATGGATATCCTCTGGTTCCAATGATTGTTCCTGCAAAATCTGTCATAATTAGTGCAGTATAGTAAAGATGGTTCTCAGGATCTTGAAGGGTACATATCTTAATTATGTTCCCAAAATCTGAGGAGGTGTTTCTGTTATAGGGGAAATGTCCTGACTCATAGATGGGTCAGTTTCCTCAGGGAGAAGAGTAAAGTCATTCATAATATGTTCATGCATGCAGTCTATGATGATTGCACAGATGTTGCTTTATGCGCATAGAGGTAACTTCTGCAATTGGCTGCAATTGTCTGAAGATCAGATCACATCTAGCCTTCCAGATATACTCTTTTCATTACTTGGCATTCCTGCTAGGAACCAGGAATTTAGTCAGTCTATGAAAATAGTGTTTTTATCAAACTTGGTGTGATTATAACCAATAATTTCCTGCCACACTTGAGTGGCAGCAGGACAGTTTAGAAACATGTGAGTCATGGTCTCTTCTTCCCCACTATTGCAAACAGTGCATCTGGGATTAATATAGTGAAGGATGCTACCTTTTTTTGCATTAGTGGGAAGAATCCCATGAGCACACTTCCAGATGAATATTTTGATGACAGGGGCCACCTCCATGTTCCAAATTTCCTCCCAATTTCCTGTTGGAATGTCATTTCTGTATAGATGTTCAATTTTTTCCTTGTAGAGAGCTTTAACAGAGAAATCTCCTTTGTCAGTTAAGTTCCAAATAATTTTATCTTCTTCATTTGGGTGGCTTTGCAAATTCAGAATCACTGCAGCTTCATTGTTGTTAAAGATAGAAATGACTTGTGTTTCATTCCATGTTCCATCTGGGAGGAGGAGAGATTCCACCTTTTCTATATTTGGGGGACAGTTCTGTGGTTTTTGTAATCTTGAGAAGGTATTTGGTATCCAAATATCTTCCCAAATATCAATTGTCTTTCCATTTCCTATTCTCCAAGTGCAATGTTGTTGTATGTTGCTTATTCCTTCAAGAATTCCCTTCCAGATCTAGGAGTCACCATATTTTGATTTAGAATCCATATTGAGAACATTCATGCCTATCAGATACTTGGCATCCATGAGTTTATACCATAGAGAATCTTTATCTTCCTCAAGCCTCCAACCAATTTTAGTTATCATGAAGCTGTTAAAGAGTTCCAAATTCATGAAGCCTAAACCTCCCAACTCTTTTGGCTTGCATACAGAAGTCCAAGCTATAGGATAGTAACCAGTTGGATTCTCTATGTTTTTTCCCCAGAAGAAATCTCTTTGGAGCTTATCAAGATCTTTACAGGTTTTCTTTGGCACCTTAAAACAGTTCATTTGATAGATGCAAGCTGAAGAAGTGACAGATTTGATGAGAACTTCCCTACCTGCAGGATTTAGAGGGGCATATTTCCAACCTAAGAGTCTTAGCTTCATATTTTCAACTCCTGGCTTAAAAGAACTGATTTTGCTTCAGTGAGTAAAGAGAGGAGATCCTAAATATTTATCATCCAGCTGCAATACCTGAACTCCCATGGATCCACTAATTTGGGGAATGAGACTTGGGTTGGTTTTTTTGCTGAAGAAAACTCCAGATTTATTGAAGTTTATAAGTTGCCCAGAAGTGCTTCCAAATAATTGCAGAGTCTTCATTATGCTTTGTGCTTCAATCAAGTTTGCCTTGCAGAATATCATACAATCATCTGCAAAAAGAAGGTGACTAATAGAGGGTGTTGCTTTGCAGATCTTGAGTCCTGTAATTATTCTTATCTCCTCAGCATGTAGAAGTGTTCTTGAGAGAGATTTCATGCATAAGAGGAATAAGTAAGGGGATAGGAGGTCCCCTTCCCTTAGTCCTCTGGTAAGTTTGAAAAATTTATTAGGGGGGCCATTTATAAGAACAACAGAAGTAGAAGTGGAGATGCATTGTAGAATTTTGTTGCACCAGTGTTCATCAAAACCCATTTTCCTCATGATGTCCATCAGGAAATTCTAGTCTACTCTGTCAAAGGCTTTTGCCATATCAATCTTAATACCCATAAATCCATTGTTGCCTTTTTTCCCTCTTTTTGATCTCATGGTATGGATTATTTCATGGGCAATAGCTATGTTGTCTGAAATTCGTCTTCCAGGGATAAAAGGCTGATTGATAAGGAGAAATGATTTTGGACAGAAGGGGTTTCATTCTCTGAGCTAGAAGTTTGGATATTATTTTGTATGTGGTATTGCATAGGCTTATAGGCCTAAAATGGCTTGGGGAGGTGGGGTTATCAATTTTTGGTATGAGGGATATGAATGTAGAGGTCATTTCATTAAGAAGATGACCAGAAGAGAAGAAATTTTGGACCATTTTGACAATGTCAGTTCCTATAATATCCCAGTTGGACTTGAAAAAATTCGGTGGAAAGCCATCTGGTCCTGGAGATTTATCACTAGCCATGCTGAATAAGATAGCTTTGATTTCATCTGGTTCATGATTTCTGTTGAGAAGTATGTTATCAATATTGGTTATGTTGGATGGTATGAGATTGATGAGATCAGTAGAAGGGTTTGTGGGTTCAGCAGTAGCCATTTGAGAAAAATGATTTGTGAAACAGTGTTTGACTTCTCCATAGTCTGTGATCCATTTGCCCTTCTCATCTTGGATTGTCTCAATATTGTTTCTTCTTGTTCTACTCTTTGTTGCTCTGTGAAATAGCTTGTATTTTGATCTCCCAATTTTATAAGTTGATCTCTGCTCTTGGTTTTCCAGAACTGTTCCTCAATATCAAACCAATTTTTTAGTTGTTTTCTTGCATTTGCTAAGGCATGTCCTCTATCATCTCTGAAGTAGTTTATATGTAGCCAATTTAAGTATTGGTTGCTTTCCTCAATGTTAGTTTGGATGTTGCCATAAACCTCCTTGTTCCAAACTCTGATTTGCAGCTTGATGTCTTTTAGTTTTCTAGCAATGATGAAAGCACTTGAACCAGGTATTGATTTCTTCCAGCAGTCTGCTATAATTTTCCTGCAATCCTCATGATCTAACCAAGGACCAAAAAACTTGAAAGGTATTTTGCCATTTTTCCAATTGGGATTGGAATTAAGCAATATAGGATGATGATCAGACCCAATAGCAAGCATGTTAGTAATAGTGGTGTTTGGGTAGATGGATAGCCATTCATTATTTGCTAGACCTCTATCCAGCCTTTGTTCAGTTAAAGCATGGCCCTTTCTTTTGTTAGACCAAGTAAAGGGACAACCAGTGAAGCCAAGATCAATCAAATCAAGTTCAAGGATCTTTTCTTTGAAAATGTCAGCTTCATTTTTATAAATGGGATGGGTACTGAATTTTTCAGTATCATGCAGAATAAAATTGAAGTCCCCTATAATCAACCAAGGAAGGTTATAGGAGACAGCAGTATTAGATAGCATATTCCAGGATTGGAGCTTAGAGGGAGTGTCATAAGGATTCCCATAATACCATGTAAAAAGCCAAGAGGGGCTATTGAAAGTTGTGATGAGTGCATTGATATGGTTTATAGAATAATCCTTAATTACTAGGGTTATACTATTTTTCCATATCAAAGTTAAGCCACCAACAATGCCACTTGCCCCTCCAGGATTTACAGACCAAAAATTTTGAACATCTAAATCAAGCATAGATTTAGCAAATTTTTCATGGTTTTGCTTGGTTTCAGATAAGAAGACAATATCAGGATTTAACTTATTAAGCATGTCATTAAGATATTTCTTGGCATCCCTAGTTCCCAAACCTTGGCAATTCCAAGCTAGAGAAGTAAAGAATTGCCAGAAATATGACACAAGAGGATACTTTGAAGTGAGTCTTCTGGAGATATGATCATAGTAAGCATGGACTATATGAGTGGCAATGCAGGTGAGTTTTTAAACTGTAATAAAATATAAAAGTAATAAGTGAGGGGTAGTACCATAGTTCCTGATGCAGAGCTATCCATAATGCCATTAGCCATCTTGAGATGAAGGTCTCACATCTGCTCCTGAGAATGCTCTGAGAAGTCTTTGATTCTCTTTAACTGAGTCAGGTCCATATGATTGTGCTGAAGATACTCATCATTATAAAGGGATTGCTTTCTTTTGTATTCTAATGAGGGGGTGTTGAAGTTTGATTGAGTAGTAGAGTCAAGGTTTTCAAACAAATGTTCTTTTTTCTTAGATTTCCAAGCCTCTCTTTTCTTCTTTGTAGCTTCAGCTTCCATATTTGCTTTAATTTGGGCTAAAGTTGGTAGGGTATTGAAGGGAAAGGATTTCTGGGGATTAGGATTAATGATTGGGAAGATTTTTTCAGTAGCAGCAGTTTCAGCTGCAATAGCTTCCTCATTGTCAGTTCTCATTTCAGAAATGTTGGTTGAATTAACTCTTGTTGCTGCTTTCTATTTTGGCAGTTTCTTCTTGTAAGAGCCAACAATCTTTTTAACCAAATCCATTCTCTTATTTCTAATTTGACAAGCCAGCACATCAGGGTGTGGGGAGTTTGGGCTAGTAGGTGTTGAGATCTGAGCTCCAAAGACAATGGAGCTGTTGGAGGTTGAGGAAATGTTAGCAATTGTTTTTTCAAGCTCCTTTCTCTTGGCAGCTTTAAGCTTTGCTTCAAACTCAGCAGCTGCATCTGCATCAGAGTACTGTCTATGTATAATATCTTTTCCAGCTTGCACAATTTTTTGTTGAGGGGTTTTTGGGGGTGGAGCTGGTTGAGGTGTTGGGAGATGAAGGAAGTTTGGGTTGTATTGATTTGGTGGAGAAGGACATGGGGGGCTTGGATGATCAAGAATTCGGCAGATTTTACAAAATTTTATGCCATTAAGAGCATAATCACATTCCAGCAAATGAAAGAGAGTTGGTGTTTCAAAGGCTTCTATTCCAAACTTGAGGGATCTGGTTACATTGATTGTAACTTTAACTTCCATATTCTTTTCAAACCTGTCTCTTCCATAGGGTTTCTTTGAGTCTTGGTAAACTCCAATAGGTTTGATTATGTTTTTGATATCTGGTATGATGCGAGTGGGGATTCTTTTGACTAGAAGCCAGATCGTAACTTTAGTGAAAAGTTCTTCATCTATCAGTTCAGGGCCTTTCTCATGTACTCCAACTAGAACCATAAGCTTATCAAATACTCCTCTGGTGCCTCCATTTCTTAGAGTAGCATAATCTTCTTCATGGGTTGTTCTTAGGATGTAGAAGTTTCTCCTTCTATTCCAAACTTCAACTTCAATTCTGCTGATCATTTCCCAGTTTGCATTTATGAATTTGCTTACTTGAGAAGTATGGAAACATATGTTGCTGCACAATTTTCCCATGAAGCATCCTTTCCAATCTTGTGGTTGTTTGGTTATGATATTTTCAGAGTTTATGAACACTTTTGGGAATAGATCTTTAGGCATAGTGAGAGCAATATTCATTTGTTTAACAAGATTTTCAATGTTGTGTCGGTTTGAGGTTGAAGATGAAGCCATAGTTTTGTGAAAATGGTACAAGGCAATAATGTAGGTAAGCAAATTTGAGAGTATTATGGTGTTGATATGACTCACTTTAATTTGAACTTCAGTCACGGGTTTCCTTAGAAGATTTTTTAGATTTGAAAAGTACTTTTTCCTATAGTGTTGTGTGGTGCCACAACGATTGATGATGATGTAGTCTTATGTTGAGTTGAATCTTATTTCGTTATCTTCCATGGCTAATGGAAGTGTGGAAAGGGACCTGGATTCAAAAAGACATTGGTGTACTCTAAAGTTAGCAGTATTGTAAACAGAGTTTGGTGAGTGGAGTATTACCCTTACCGTTACCATGTCTTTTTGTTTGCACGTAGTTGCATTGATATGGTCTGACTTAGAATATGTTGTGGTTGCTCTGCGGTTCAGTTTTTTGACGTGCTGATATTTTTTTTGATTGGGCTTAACTAACCTAGCAGCTTGAGATTCAGCCCATTGAATTTTTTGAGCCTCATTGGAATTTTGAGTTTCCTATATCCGGGTACCGGGACGGGTTTGTGGATCAACTTTATTCTCTTTGCAGTTCCAGCCTGAATAATTGCATGTTTGCCAACTGCTGAGTAAATTTGATATTGCATCCATTAGATCAATCCCACCTGTCAAAACCAGCAGATGAATAGTTAGATTGCGTAAGCGTGTGGGGGGCAGTTTGTTGCAATAGGAGGTATTACAGGTTATCTGCTGGAGATTTAAAACGACAGTAGTAATGAGAATGTAAGTGGGGAAATTGGTTTTGGGAACCATCGCCATTTATTAGCGACATGAACGAAGCGTGTAGTATGTAGGACTTTATAAGGAATTGATCTCTGAATAATGGGAACCATTGTGTTTTCTCTGCAGAACTTTCTCTGATACTGCAATTCTTTTTGTTCGTTCCTTCATGGCGGGAAATCAGAGTAATGATGATCTAAAGGGCAAACACAAGATGCGTGAGGTAGAGGATGAGCCACGAATCCATTGGAACCCCTATGAATATCTGGTGAACTGTTTGCCATACGGTATAGCTTTTCCTCAGGGTTGTGAGTCTTCTGATTTTCAGGCAAATTTTGATTGGTATTTGAGAGATATGCAGCATAATGTTGATGTGAAACTTGAGAAGTGCTTGGATCAGGGTGATCCACCAAAAGTTATTCAAGAATTGTTTCTCGATTCCCCTGTTGAAAGATTGGTTCAATTCTTCAAGCAGAATAAACATTTTTTCTGTTCAGCAGAGCACAAGTAATCCTTTCCTTCATCCTCACTCACGCGGTGAGTGCTTGTAGATTCGAGAGATCAATCATGTGCAAGTCCGGCCTAAACCAAGAAATGGCCGTTCCAGACTTGTTTCGGTCACAAAATGAAGGAGATGGGGTTGATCTTAGGGAGGGAAGCGAAGAAGGTGTTGAGATTGTGAAGGTGTTGGCTTGCTTATGACTTGTAACAGAAAGATGAGCAAGCTTACGGTTGATGCAAGCAGGCTCTGGGTGTTTGAATACGGTTTTTGTATTAACACTTGGTTTCTGTCGACTGAACTTGTGTTGTTCTCCGTTATTCCTTGTTGTTGTTTGAAATAGGGCGGAGAACCTATTTATACAAGTCATTGAGCCTCATTCACGTTTCTCGTGGGAAGTGGAGGTAGTGGAATGATGGAGTGGTGGAGTTGTGTGTCGGTAGCATACGACCGGTCTTGCCCACTTCTCCAGTTCATCTCTAACCGTCCATGACTTCCTAACACGTTCTTGTAATGGCGCGTTGCACGCTCGCACGCCGTAAACCGCCAGCACCAATACCCCAGTATGTATCCCCGTTTGTGACATGATTGATGTCTGGAATGTGGATCGTGGATCCACGGAAGATAGCATGTAATCTCAATTGAATAACTCGCGTTATTCGTAAAGTCGATACTTGTGAAGTATCGTGTGTATTTTATGCAGTATGATTACGGTGTGTGTAAAGTGATGGGTAATGACTCCTCACTAACCAAATAACTCCCGACTGGGTTGTATAACCAAGCATGTGAAGTCGGACGGATGAGATGATGTTTGAGACACTCATCTCATGACCGTTGATGAAATCGGGGTTTTTAAAGAGGTGCGCAAGCATCACTCTTCAGCTTGGTCGAAACCAAGTATGGGAAGAATTTTGTAGAGGACCGACCATACATGCGTGTTGACGGCATGATGGTGTACACGTCCATGTCTCACCGTCTCATGAAAATGCAATCTAGGCCACTCAATTTGACCGTCAAAGAGGAGTGGTTGAGATCGGTTCATGCGTAAATCTCTTACCGCAAAGGAATTGATAACCGCGTGTCATCCCAAGTTTAAGCGCTTCCAAGACGACCCATCTTGGTCGGTCTTGGTCGATCATACCACCGTGTAGGTGGTAGGTTGGTGTTCACACCTATACCTGATTATCCCATGATAACGTGATCTAAGCCATTCAAATCATCCGGTGAAGTTGAGCGGTCGAGATCAGTTTAGGATTTGGGAGTGTAACCGCACGAGTTTGGGCGTGCGTTTTGGGTTGGCCGGGAATGATGTGCCTTGGCCGACCGCAAGAGGAGGTAGATGGGCCCACGGTGGTCATGCTGGTATGACCGGCCTTGGTTAATCCAATCTGTGACCCTCCATTCGTACCGGAGAAGATGGACGCGCGTGATGGCTTGGACCCTAATTTTGGCTTTCAAAGCCGCGCGACCATGCTCTTTTGGGCGGACGGTTTTGTTGTAACCAACCATGGTTGGCTTTGACCGATTGGTCAAGTGTGTAGGCGGTCACACGGTGATTGTGTCGACATGCTCCGGCCCTTTGAGTCTACATCTACACCCTCCATCTATGCTCGAAGATGGACGGTTGAGACCGCTTTGGGACACATGTAATATGACGCAAACCCTAATTTAGGGTTTTCCCGCCCATAATGCTTGGTATGGACGGTTTCTTGGCAAGCGAAGGGCCAATGGTCGACCATGCGGTCGGCCGTGTGTATTCCATACCGCTTGGGGGTGATGGAATTGATCCGTGGTCATCCAATCATGCTTGTGGAGTTGGATGACTCGCGATCGATCATATTTAGCAAGCTAAGGCCGTGTGTGTATTCCATACCGCTTGGGGGTGATGGAATTGATCCGTGGTCATCCAATCATGCTTGTGGAGTTGGATGATCTGCGATCGTATCATATCCGAGACCGATACAGTCAAGTCCGGATGCTCAATCGGCTAGTATAACACACCGAGAGGGGCTCAATCGGGCTAGTATAACACACCGAGAGGGCTCGGGCTAGTATAACACACCGAGAATCGACCTGTACGGGTATTTCGTACATGGATTCATTATAGTGCTTGAGGTTCGTGTTACTCGTAAGAGTAACACTCGGTCGCCATGCCACACCGATAATGGGTACAGAAATACAAGGCCGATATGAAATTCGCAGAAGGGATTATTGCTACATGCTCCAACCTGGAGGAATTTTACGTATTCACAGAATGGGATTGTTGCTACATGCTCCATTCTTGGTGAATTAAGTGAGGAGTATCCGTCACTTATAAACGGCTTTATCCTTTACAAGATGTCAGCGCATGATTTTTCTGGTTATTTACAAATTTAACCTTGAATGAAAATCCACCATCAACATTAAGTCCCCTGCCTAGCACATAATGGTTACATTATTGTGTGGTAGGCATGAGATGGTGGCATACATACGTGAGAAAGACAAGGATAAAAGGAGTTTACCCGGAAGAGTGTTGGCCGACCGCTAGTTCCCCACGCCCGTCACGCTTGTATGGAATCCCCCGGTGGGGCCGGTTTTCTTTCTTTGGGTATTTGAATCGAAGAGGAAACCAAACAAAAGAGGAATCCTTGTTCTATTGGGATTCTTCTAATTTTTGTCTATAAAAGAAGCCAAACCCCTTTTCTTTTTCTCACGAATTTTTTTTTTTTTTTTTCAAAGCAGCTCCCGTCCGTGACTTTGCTGCTGCCAATAGTTGCTTCGCGGAGCCGCCGCCAATAGTTCTTTACGGAGCCCGCTGTGAATCGCCACCGTCGGAGTTGTCCCTGCTCCAAGGTAAGTTTCGCACTTTCTTTTTTTTTTTTTTTTTTTAAATCTGAAACCCTAGTTTGTTTAGGTAAACACCTTTTGTAAGACATGTGCATGCTTAGCTTTCTCCACCATTTGGCTTGAATCCCGTAGACACGATTCCCATGAATAAAGAAAATCGTATGATGCATGCGGATGAATGAATGCGGCCCGCCGTGTATGCCTAGGAACGTGGGTCTTATTGTCATATGCTTGACTGAAATTTGCATCGAACTTGAAATTTGTACTAGACTTGAAATTTATCCCAGACTTGAAAACTTGAGTCATACCGGAGAATTTAAATAACACCAGCCCGAAATTTGTACACCGAAACTTGTACCAGACTACAATCTGCATTTGGGCCGGCCATTGTATGCTCCAACGTGAGTCGTGTCTTTGCTGTGTGTGACTACATGCGCTTTCATATGAGTTCTGACTCCTGCGTTTTATTTCATTGCGGTAGAAAGAAAAAGAACTCTTGTCGATATATCTTCTGGAGATAATGCTGGTGCCACGTCAGGAAGTGTTGATAGCTTCAAAGATATGCCGAACATCAATGATGAGTTGTTCACCTTGCCTTTTCCAAATATTAGGAAGCATCCTTCTCATAAGATAGTCTTGCTTTCCGGTTCGTAAAATATGGATGCCGATCCATTCTCTTCTTCGCACTTGTGATGAGATTTTGTCTCCGCAGAGAAACGAATATCCGCCTTCTCCTATTGACTTCAAGATTTGCCATGCTCCACCGGGCTCTTATGAAGGATGGATGAGACGCATGTTGAGTAATAAGGGCATTAAGGACAATTTGACCAAAGCACAAATTCTCGATGCGGTCATGGCATCTGCTACCCTCGAAATTAGGAAAGACACCTCGGGCTTGATCACCTTCATTTCTCGGTGGCGTATTTCTACTCACACAGCCATATATAGATGGGGAGAGATGACCATTACTTTGGAGAGTGTAGCTCGCGTTAATGAACCCGCTCAAGGTTGCGGAAGTCTTTTTACGAGCTCTCCGATGCGGAACAAAGTAATTATGATGCTATACTTCAAAAGGCGGAGGGGATTCGAGAGTCCTGGACAAGGAGGAGAAAAAGGATGCGAGATGCTTTTATACTTGGTGGGTTTCGAGTGGTCTTCCGTGCACCCGTGAGTTGAATCAAGAGTTAGAAAACGAGCTCGGCCTGATCGCGTTCTCGTCTTTATGGCTATCCAGGGATATATTTGATGATGGTTCAGGGAAGAAGACCATAAGAGGTGAGCTTGTCAAGATTGCTATAAGGCTCAAGCAGGTGAAGTTCTTCCTCTAGGTGCATTGTTCCTTGATCGCCGTATTCTCATCCTGGACGCTTTAGCAATGGATATGCATGTTTCTAACGGGTACAAGAAGGTGGAGTCGCACGTTCACTTCGCTTTTCTTCAGCGCTCTTATGGGAACACTTCGTGGTTATGCTCCTACTCCCGCACCTTCACTCGTTAACTTGTACGGCGGCTCGAGAATACTCCGATGGAATAAGAAGCCGTCCTAAAGCCGGTGCGAAACTTGTGGAGGTATTTGACAACATTTCTTCCGTAGATTTTCGTCCATGGGGGCCGATTCACTCTTCCATCGGCCACCAAAGACCTTGCCGACGATCCCGGCGTTGTGTTGCGTACGGATGTCAAGACCATGAGATCTCGGGGAAATTATTTACCTCGCGCAGCTTGCATTCCAGATATGTCCCGTCTCTATTCGACGGAGAATTTTCTCCGTGACTCCGTACAACATTGGACAGGCTGCTCGCCAAATGGGATTCGATCAGGGTGTCCCATTTATCCGTCCACTAGGGGCTCCTAAGAACTCCTTCCACAAATTCTTAACGCCAATGTGTTCTTAGACCGGTGAGCCTTCCCTCCGGCCTATTGGGAGAAACCCAAGTGGTGACCGATGTGTATAAAGAATTTTGGGGGAAACAACTCAAGGATCTTCCGTAAATTTTCAAGAGTGTTGTGACGAATTCCCGTAGTGAGCCATCTTCGACGTCTTGACGAAGCATTTCCTGGTTGAAGCCACTTCCACCAAACGGACAAGAGCCGAGGATTGCAAATCCCCAAGTAGGAGAGAGACCTAAGAGGCAAGCATGCGGTCCTAATCCTCAATTCTTCCAATATGCAGTATTTAAATCTCATCCCATCGGTTCTTTCATTTCTCCAGTGTAAGTTCTTCTAAAACGATCCTTGTTTTAAATCAGGGAATTTCGAAAGATAATGCCTTCACAAGGTTGGCACGCATTCAAAACGGAAGGTCTACAGACGGTCTTCATGCTTTGAGAAGTCCGCGACGGACCTTCATGCCGAGAAGTCCGCGGCACGGACCTTCATGCCGAGAAGTCCGACGGTATGGAACTTCATGCTTTGAGAAGTCCGCGGTCTGCGATCTTCACGCTGGGAAGTCCGGAGAAACCGCTCCTTTTCCGACCACGACGAGAGATGATGCAAGCTCGGTTGAACAAGGCGCTTTCCTTAGTGATCTTGTCGACGGGGTCGTGACGGAATCAAGCACCCAGAGTGAAATAGATGTCGTAAGGAATGCAAGAGAGACGGTGCTCCGCCGTAGTTCGACGGCTCCTTGGCATCCATCCCCAATGTGCTCCTGGACCATATGGCTATTGTGGTGACTTCTTCTGAAAGGCCTCCAGCAACTGACAAGACTCCCGCGGTCGCCGAATTGCCGGTGATGCAGCCTGGGGCTTTATTCGTTCCTCCTTTTACTGTCCCTTATCCAGGTCATGTGTTGGTTGGTGGATTCAGCGTGCCGGTTCAGTTCGAAAAGTTGTACACGACAATCTGGAAGAAACACGGCCATATTGCTACCACCGCGAAGCTCAGGAGTCGTCTTGCCTTGGTCAACCGCGTCCAAGAAGCTTTAGTTTCCATCCAGGGGATGAGCGCTGCGACTGGTGGAACAGTTTCAAGAGGTGGTTGAAGATTGGAGGTGCCATCTGGACGTGTTTGCGCAGTATAGCTTCAATGCTCCCTGGTTCTTCAAAGGGTTCTCCGAGATTCAGGAGCTCCAGAAACTACATGATGAAGTCCCTTCCGCGGACCGTGTTGCTCGTCAGAAGAAGAGGTTGAGAGGTTGTCTAAAGAACGGAGAGCTCAAGCGTGCCGTGCTTCAAAGGATGAAAGTCTCTCTCGCCCAGAAGGATGAGTTGTTGCTTAAAGACTTTCCTTGAAGTGTTCGTGCTATATACTGGCGTTTTCTCTTATATGCTTTTCTTTTTTGAGTGATAGTGAGGATTTTCTTTGACTTCCGGTTTTGGATTAATAGGTAATTGAATTGGCTTATTTTTGAGATAGTTTTGTGAACAACCCTTTTGAAAGAGATTATGTTAAATGAGATTTGCATCTTGGTCATGAATGGTTGCGCATGAAATTGCAAATGTTATGTAAAAGGGAGGTACGAATGGAAACAAACATGGCGTTTGATCACTGAGCCTCTTTTCCACATGCGGGATGTTAAGTCCCCAGTGAATTCTAAACTATCTCTCTTGTAAAGTTGTTGAGTAAAACTTACTTGCTTTTGAAGCCTCACTATATCAAACCTAGAGTAGCCTCTCTAAGAAAATCCTCCGCAAGCTATCTTTCTCAACCGAGCTTCTCCCGAACAATGCGCTTCAAAGCGCCGCATTCACCACCGGTGGGGTGATGAAGGAACCGGTGGTAATGACAAGATTCCTCCAGGTCTATTACTTGATTGATCATGGCGGACGCCATACCAGGGGTAGCTCCACCTCTTCATTTCGCACCCATGTCTCCAGTAGCTCCAGAATCTTCTTCATTGGGAATGGGAAATGTAAGTACCTTGAGTCTGGCTTTTCCTGCGTTAGTGGGCGTTGTAACGTCTCTCCGCGGCTTTGACGTGGAACAGAGATGAAGTTGGAAGATTTGTGGGTGTCATCATATCTCGGATCGCTTGCCTAGGTAGAGGGATGTGGAAGGTGTCGTAATGTCACCGCCGAGTGACCGGATTGAACGCTCCCATCCTCTCGTATTCGTGCATTTCCCGATTGATTTCTCCTTCCTCAAGCGTTTCTTGCTTGGTTGGAAGGCCGATGCGGATTGGACAGTCTTCCGTGCTTCAATAAGAGTTTTGAAATACAAATCTTCTAGCAGGCTCCATAGGCTGCAGGCTCCTTTCTTTATCCCAGACATTGTAGTACTCCGGGCAAGTTTTTTCCTCTCGTGGAGTTTCCTCGAGTCTTCGTCGGCCGGGCCATGTTGTTCGTCTCTCCCGAGTCCCCCCGATTACGTGCTCTTTTTGCCTCTTCACCGGTAAAGGTGTGACTCCTGCTAATGATTCAACATTTCTTGTCTTGCTCGAGTAGATGCTCGTCGACCCTTCTTGTAATTGTGCCGCTATATCATTCAAAAGGCGAAATATCTCGCCCGCCTCCCGGTGATACCGGCTGATTTGCCAAGACATCCTCCAAAGATTCCAACTATGCTTCCCATGATATCTGAACCGCCTGTAGTTTCCGGATACATTGCGAGATGGAAACTGAAAAATTGAGGATTCAATTTTATGCAACCGATAGATCAATCTCCCACCGTGGTCGCCAATTGTTGATGGGTGAAAACTACTCCTGCAGAATTTGGTAATTCGGGGTGTGGATGAGGAATGAATCTAAACCTTCAACAAATGCACTCAACGCGGTGAGTGCTTGTAGATTCGAGAGATCAATCTGTGCAAGTCCGGCCTAAACCAAGAAATGGCCGTTCCCGGACTTGTTTCGGTCACAAAATGAAGGAGATGGGGTTGATCTTAGGGAGGGAAGCGAAGAAGGTGTTGAGATTGTGAAGGTGTTGGCTTGCTTATGACTTGTAACGAAAGATGAGCAAGCTTACGGTTGATGCAAGCAGGCTCGGGTGTTTGAATACGGTTTTTGTATTAACACTTGGTTTCTGTCGTCTGAACTTGTGTTGTTCTCCGTTATTCCTTGTTGTTGTTTGAAATAGGGCGGAGAACCTATTTATACAAGTCATTGAGCCTCATTCACGTTTCTCGTGGGAAGTGGAGGTAGTGGAATGATGGAGTGGTGGAGTTGTGTGTCGGTAGCATACGACCGACCTTGCCCACTTCTCCGGTTCATCTCTAACCGTCCATGACTTCCTAACACGTTCTTGTAATGGCGCGTTGCACGCCGCACGCCGTAAACCGCCACAGACCAATACCCCGGATGTATCCCCGCTTTGTGACATGATTGATGTCCGGAATGTGGATCGTGGATCCACGGAAGATAGCATGTAATCGTCAATTGAATAACTCGTTATTCGTAAAGTCGATACTTGTGAAGTATCGTGTGTATTTTATGCGTGTATCGCATTACGGTGTGGTAAAGTGATGGGTAATGACTCCTCACTAACCAAATAACTCCCCGACTGTGGTCAGTATAACCAAGGGCCGGTGAAGCCGGACGGATGAGATGATGTTTGAGACACTCATCTCACGACCGTTGATGAAATCGGGGTTTTTAAAGAGGTGCGCAAGCATCACTCTTCGCCTTGGTCGAAACCAAGTATGGGAAGAATTTTGTAGAGGACCGACCATACATGCGTGTTGACGGCATGATGGTGTACACGTCCATGTCTCACCGTCTCATGAAAATGCAATCTAGGCCACTCAATTTGACCGTCAAAGAGGAGTGGTTGAGATCGGTTGCAAATCTCTTACCGCAAAGGAATTGATAACCGCGTGTCATCCCAAGTTTGGGCGCGCGCCCCAAGACGACCCATCTTGGTCGGTCTTGGTCGATCATACCACCGTGTAGGTGGTAGGTTGGTGTTCACACCTATACCTGATTATCCCATGATAACGTGATCTAAGCCATTCAAATCATCCTATGAAGTTGAGCGGTCGAGATCGCTTTAGGATTTGGGGAGTGTAACCGCACGAGTTTGGGCGTGCGTTTTGGGTTGGCTGAATGATGTGCCTTGGCCGACCGCAAGAGGAGGTAGATGGGCCCACGGTGGTCATGCTGATATGACCGGCCTTGGTTAATCCAATCTGTGACCCTCCATTCGTACTTAGGGAGAAGATGGACGCGCGTGATGGCTTGGACCCTAATTTTGGCTTTCAAAGCCGCGCGACCATGCTCTTTTGGGCGGACGGTTTTGTTGTAACCAACCATGGTTGGCTTTGACCGATTGGTCAAGTGTGTAGGCGGTCACACGGTGATTGTGTCGACATGCTCCGGGCCCTTTGAGTCTACATCTACACCCTCCATCTATGCTCGCGAAGATGGACGGTTGAGACCGTTTTGCGACACATGTAATATGACGCAAACCTAATTTAGGGTTTTCCGCCCATAATGCTTGGTATGGACGGTTTCTTGGCAAGCGAAGGCCAATGGTCGACCATGCGGGTCGGCCGTGTGTATTCCATACCGCTTGGGGGTGATGGAATTGATCCGTGGTCATCCAATCATGCTTGTGGAGTTGGATGACTGCGATCGATCATATTTGGCAAGCTAAGGCCGTGTGTATTCCATACCTTGGGGGTGATGGAATTGATTGTGGTCATCCAATCATGCTTGTGGAGTTGGATGACTGCGATCGAATCATATCCGAGACCGATACGGTCAAGTCCTGGATGCTCAATTGGGCTAGTATAACACACCGAGAGGGGCTCAATCGGGCTAGTATAACACACCGAGAGGGCTCCTGGCTAGTATAACACACCGAGAATCACCTGTACGGGTATTTCGTACATGGATTCATTATAGTGCTTGGAGGTTCGTGTTACTCAGAAGAGTAACACTCGATCCGTCATGCCACACCGATAATGGGTACAGGAAATATAAGGTCGATATGAAATTCGGCAGAAGGGATTGTTGCTACATGCTCCAACCTCGAGGAATTTTACGTATTCACGTAATGGGATTGTTGCTACATGCTCCATTCTTGGTGAATTAAGTGAGGAGTATCCGTCACTTATAAATGGCTTTATCCTTTACAAGATGTCAGCGCATGATTTTTCTGGTTATTTACAAATTTAACCTTGAATGAAAATCCACCATCAACACCTGGAATAAGCATCGAGGAAGGAGGTTGTCGTATGCCTGGTGCTACCCATTCCGGTGAGGAGAGACAATCTTGTTCTGTTGCTCCTGAACAACCTTTGCCGTCTTTGAAACCCTAACGTAATGGTTCTGATGATGATGGTTGGGTATTGTATGCTTATCACCCCAAGTTTGGTACCTTTGAGGTTCATAAAGGAGTTTCCATTGTTGCAGATCGCTTTCTGGTATCTGGATTGAGTAGGATTGGTTATCAATCTATTACTCTTCAGCCTGAGGCACGGTTCATGGTGCGACAATTGGCTGCTCAGCCATGGCATGAGGATGAGCCAATGCATTTTACAGTGTTGGATGCTCTGTGTCCTGCAACTGGAAAAATTGGATGGGCAATTTTTGCTAGTGCAACTACCAATCCAGCCACCAATCCATCCACCGGTCCAGCCACCGAGCCTGTTCAGCCTATGCATCCTTCTGATGATGTGCCTGTGCCACCTGAAGTTGAGGTGTTTAGTGAAGATCAGAGTACCCCTCCTCCTCGCAATTGTTCTCCAAGATTCACCAGACGCTTGACTAGGAGTTTGACTCGAACTGTTAGCCAGGGGACTCGGAGCCGTACTCAGCAGAAGAAACAGAGAGTAAGAATCTTTAAAATCTTTCTTTCTAAGAAAAATGAGAGGGGGAGATATGAAACTAGTGTTTTTGTTATTTTAATCAGAACAGCTTTGCAGACTTCTTGAATTTTTTGGTTTTTAGGTTTGATTGTGTAATGTGTTTGGTTCTCCTTGGTACTTTTAAAACTTTGATTGTAATATAATTTGGGTAAGTTAATAAAATCCTTGGATTGAATGTTTTTGTTGTTTGATTGATGATAAGGAAAGGTTTTTCTATGCATGGTATTAGAACTGTTATACCGATGATTTGTGTAAATGAACATAATGATATTTTGGATGAATCGTAGAACTAGATCATCAATGTGTTTCTCATGAGTGCTGATTTGAATAGGCCGAACCAGATTAAGCTTTATCAAAATTGTTTGGCTTATATACTTTCTGGGGACAGAATGAAAGAGGCTTTGGGTATGGGATTGAAAGTAGCCATTAGTATTAGTATCAATATCTAGATGAGAAGGTTGATGGAGAGCAAATTGTTGTTTATTAGTCTCAGGATAGTGAGGAGAGTGAAAGATATAGTATGGGGTTTGAATTTGGGGATTGGGTCTCAGATGCTTTGGGAAAGTGGTAAGTTTTTGGGTGTTAGCTCTTCTGGTACTAGTAGTGAGACTGGTTACTAGGTGAACTGTGATTTCTGAGAAATTTGCATTGTAAGTGTAGCTCGTGATTTCGGTGAATTTTGTGATTTCGGTGTAGCTTGTGATGATTGAAAAAACCTGAATAAGTATTAATTCCTGTGATTCTTGTGACATCTGTGGTTCTTGTGAGTTTCTGAAGACTGTGTTGCCTTGTGATTGAGTTTTTTTTTCTGTCATGTAAGCATATAAACAATTGCACTGATTGAAATTAAAAATTCTGGTGAGTTGCTAGTGATTAGTCATCAGGAAAAAGGAGAAATTTAGGAAGAACTAGGAAGAAGAGGAAACATTTGCATAGATTGCAATCAACAGAGAGAGGAGAGGGAGGAAGAAGAAAACCGGCTACCTCCGGTGGAGGAAACCGGTGAGGGGCCGGTAAGAAAAGATCGTTTTTAGACCGTTGAGTTGAAGGAGACAAAAGAAAACGACTAGAAAAGAACGGAAATTGAAGTTTCAGGCGAAGAAAAGTTGGTTTTCTTTGAGAATTGTACGACTCATTCTCACACGATTTTTGTTAAAGGGAGAGCAAAAACGGATCCGAGGAAAGCGAAAATCGTAGTTGACTCACTAATTAGGCCGATTTATAAACTGAGTTCATTTTTGAGTTTTTTTTGTCCAATATGCCCTTTATCCTAACCATGTTTATTAACCTAATGTATAATTTTTGGAACGAAGATTCAACGGAATAAAATCAGAATGTTTATCATCACCGACAACTAAAAACACCATTAAACCCTAAACCCCAGAAGTAATGCTAGGAAATATAGAACAACACAAGGTCATGTACGAGGAAATATTGGGTGTCGATTTGTTAAAGGAATTGAAAGATACGAACATATGGTGGGAACAAAAGAAACGTGCATGAGATGAATATGATTTCAACTAATAGTTATGTATGCAGACCTTGCATGAGATGAATATGATTTCAACTAATAGTTATGTATGCAGACCTTGTTCAAGGGCTCCAATGGCTACTCTTATATTAGTTTCAATTAATATACATTTCATTTAATCGCTTGTCTCATTAGACTAGTTATTTATTCTTTTCTTTTTCGGTCATTCTCTGTAGTGATGGTTGCAAATACTTCCAACTTTCTTGGCTCGACTATCGATCAATGGTCACCGCATAACTGGCTTTGGATGTTGGTTTTTAATGATCACCACATAACATGGATTAAGCTTATGATGAAATATAGATTTCCACTTTATGGAAGAAGAAAGAAGCGTTTGACTTGGTTTGGAGCTTGGAGTTAAGCTTGGTCCGCAAGCATGTGAAGGGAGCGTGGAGGGTAAATTTGCCCGAGTCAAAACTCATTATAGGAATCGACCTAGTTAGTGAGTCAACTACGATTTTCGCTCTCCTCGGATCCATTTTTGCTCTCCCTTTAACAAAAATCTTCTCACACACATTGTATTAGCTATTGTGAGCCTTTAAGCACCAAAAATCAAAAATTAAATAGGAATTTACTATGGATAAATTAGTCATTTTACTTAATAAGACAGTCAATGGCAAACTGCGAGTTAACATGAATAGGAGCGGCTGCTCCCCAAAAGCCAACCATGAAGCCGCGCCAGCGTGTCGTATCTAAAAATTTAAACCGATGCGTCATTTTCCTTCAATTCTTCGAGCACGATATTCTCCCTGGTTGATGAGCTTGTACGGAAATACAGTATTCATACAGTATAAATATACGATGATTACGCCAACAGAACAAATTGTTTGGTTCTAGAGCACTCCATTTTGAAATATGTTGGCAGGAGGACCACACAACAATGGCAACATACTGGTTCATGTCTTGTTCGCAGATCCATTTTAAAATAAGCGCAGCATCGGCCAAAGTATCAACATGCAGCATCCAACGGTTATATTGATCTATCTTTAACAACAGGAAAAGGTCTTCCACGTGTCGCTTGACTCGATTGACGGGACCAGTTTTACAGCTGTGCAAACACCTAGGCTGTCCAATCTCACCTGTACATAAAAACCCTACAATTACGGTAAAATATTTTGTTCTCCTTTTTACCCAAAATATTTCACCTACGTATTTCTAAAACCCACTAATACCCTCCAAAAAACCAATTTAGTACCTCTCGTATAAAATCCCGCGACAAAATCATATACACGTGTACAAAATCAACGGTACACACTATATCGAGATAGTTTGGTTTGGTATAACAACGAATCACTTTCGATATTTGTAAACCAAACAAAGAAACAAAATGCAATTAATTGTGTATGTACTTTGTCGTCCTTGCTAGTTATCCATAATCAGGGGCAATGTTGTCCTTTTTATAATTAGATATCATTTAATATTGATAAATACAGCACTATTTTCCCTATTTCAGACTCCGACAAAAAATTTCTGGAACCAGAAGAGAACTCTATCTTTCGCTTCTTTTTATGATAAGTGGCAATTCTGTAATTTAACTACTGATCAGAGCGCTTACGTTATCGATCGAACAAGTAATAGATCCAACGGTGGATAATCGGGTTAGTGAAGGAGAGAGTTGTTAGATGTTTAACATTGTTTCCTACAAAAGCGCTGGGGTTTATGTTTTCATCTTCTCCTAGTTCAGAGACAAACACTAGAACAAAAAACAAAAGAGAAAAGGAAGGAAATTCATCTAAACCCCGACAATGGCTACTCTCTGAGTAAAAAAGTAAACAATATTATGATTATTTTGCTGCAATTTTTAATAACAATGTCAGAAGGAAATCTGAAAATTTCTGGTTCATCTTTGTTTTCTTCTCAAATTTATTGTACTTTGAAAGCGATTTCTCTCTGATCTCATCATCAGATTTCGCTTATTTTCTAGGTTTTTTTTGTGTGGAGCTGTATAAATTTTTACTGTGCCGGTCTTGAAAGCTCTTTTGGTTTTATTGCAAAAGATTTGAATATTTTGTTGACGTAATTTTCTGAATTTCTCTGTATAGGATTAGATCAGTGATGATGAGCTGTGAGCATCTGTGTTTTTTAAAGCATGCTCTCTAGAGTCTAGACCAGGAAAAGTAAGACAGATAGTGAAACAACTATTAATACTACCTGCTGTATTCTTAGCACAAAGACTGAATCTCCGTTCTATCTTTTGGAAGGTTTATTGGGTTTTCTTTTCCCTTTCTTCTTCTTCAATAGCAGATTTCATCAATAGCAGATTTCAAATTCTTTTGAAATCTCATCTACATTATCTGATCGCTTAAGAATTTCAAGTTTATTTTCTGCGTCTTCTAGTTCTGTTTATTTTAGGTAACAAAAACTTAGAAAATCTGTGAGAAAAGAGTTTCTTGGAATCAATGGCGGATTTATTTCATCACTCTTCGTCATCAGGAACAAGATTTCAAACAGCTATATGGACAATGAAGCTTGCATTTCTGTTAATCGGAATAATCTCAACATTCCTTTTGTTTAAGCTTGCAATACCTTACTCTTTCTCTCTTTTCATTTCTACACTTCCTCGTATCTGGATCTCATTTCGAAGCTGGTTAGCTCCTCCTTATCTTTACATACTTGTCAACTTCATCATCATTAGTATTGTTGCTTCATCAAATTATCAACAGAAGGTTTCAGAAATGAAGAACAAACAAGTTGACAGGGAAACGGAGGAAGTAGTTAGAGAGTCACAGATGAAGAAGAAGAAAGTTGAGAGAGAATCTGAGAAGAAGAAATCTAGTAGAAGAAAGCAAAAACCAGATCAGAAAACATCGGTGAGTTTTTCAGAATCCGATGAGTTTGTGTCTGTTTCCGGCGAGAAATCTGTAGTTTTTGTCAAGAAATCGGTTGAGTCTTCACCTGATACTCGTTCTGATACTTCATGTGTGACTGATTCCGACGTTTCACCACCTGTGAGCCGCCGAAAATCGCCAGAAGTTCATCGTAAACTTTCTAAATCGGTTGTTGAGCCGACAAAGCAAATTAGTGTAGCTGAGGAGTTGGAACAGAACGATTCGTTAGATGCTACGTGGACTGCGATTATAGAAGGACGTGGAAAACCTCCAACTAAGCACTTAAGAAAGAGTGACACGTGGAATGTTCCTCCTACTGTGATTTTACCTCACCAGGATAAGAAAGAACTGAGAAAATCTGAGACGTTTAACGACGTGGCCTCCACCGGCTCATCTGGATCGGGTTCTTCTCGCGGTAGTGGTGGTGGTGGGTTGAGAAGGGAAAGTTCGTTGAGTCAAGATGAGTTGAATCGGCGAGTTGAAATGTTTATTAAGAAATTCAAAAATGATATGGTACTTCAAAGGCAAGAATCTTACAAGCGTTATCATGAGATGGTTAATCGTGGAGTTTACTAGAAAGGAAGAAATTTATTGTAAAGGGCTTCAATCTAGGCCGATGAAAAAAAAATGTTAAATCTTTGACGTATAAGTGTGACTGTGTGAGTGACTATAAGCTGGATTTTTACGAGCTTCTTCTGAGTAAAACTGATGCAGTAGTAGGGTTCGTGGTATAAATGGGACGGTGACGATTGGTCTGATGATCTGATCAAATCAACTGAACGGTTAGGATATAATATGAAGCTTTTCAGATTGGTATTTTGGCAACTTATATATAGTAGGGTTAGTAAATGGTAAGTTTGTACTTTCTTTTTTACCGTTGGTTACTTTCCGTATTCTCTCAGTAGATTTTGTGGATGGTATTGAAAGAGTGACTGACATGATAATCTCTTTTGTAAGAAAAAAGAAATGAAAAGTTTTTTTTGTTTTTTTGTTTAGTGTTTTATATTATTCTCTTGTAGATATTTGAATTTTGGAGGGAGATATTCAGTGATGTTTTGAATTTGAATCATTGCACAAAAACATTGTCTCGTATTTGTGACTAGTGATGCTGTGAGAGGATTTGAAAATGCTCACCTTTCTCTAAAGGGTTGCACTGGAAACATATGCATAGCACAGTTTAGTTGTTTTAGAATCAAAACTTTTACAAAAGAACAAAGAATGTAGGACTAAAGACAGTCTGGCTTGAGCACAATTCAAATATCTAGAAACAACCACACTCCATTCTGATCTGTTTTGGTCCAATTTTACAGGTGAGAATTTATTCTTGGATTACACATAAGAAGGAATACATACAGTTAAAATGTATGTGTAGATGTAGAAAATCCTACCACTACATCCAAAGATAACTAAACACATACACAAGGAAGCAAAACGAACAAAAGAAGTAGTAGAACACAAGGTATACGTGGTTCGGCATGATTACCTACGTCCACGGGGTGTAAAAGAAGATCCTATTACTCGACTCAAGATTACAAGGTGGATTTATCTCTCTCAAGGCCTTAGTATGCTCTCTTTCCTCACTTCTTGCTTAAGTTCTTTCTCTCTACATGGTCTCTATTTATAGTTACAAGTGATGATACATCCAGTACTACGGTGTTAGGCTTGGTGTAGCTTCCTTGATGTTCCTCCCGAGCGATCAGTCGATGCCCCAGTAGGATTGTTCTTATTTGTTCGGGTCACTACGCCGAGCCGAATGATGCCTGCTTCTGTTAACTCGTCGCTCAATGTCGCCCACGTTCGATGGGAATAACCGATGTCGCCCTTGGGATCCTTGGCCGAGCCTTCCCGACCGAGTCCTTCTTATCTCTTCACCAACCTTGTCGGTGCATTTATGGCTCCGATGCCCGATGTCCATCGCATCACGGCTTTTTCCCCTTTTCCTTCGACTTTCGGCTCCTCTTTCCTCACGCCCCGGATTTGGAGAGGCGATCCGGTGCTCTAGATGCATGCACCTGCAGTACGCCACGGCCTAGGATCGTTCCACTGTCCTGTGGATTATTTACACCTACATTTATGCCCCTTCTTTCACTCGTGTAGTCAACACGTGGGGAAGAACAACCGCCTCGTCTTCCCACGTCCTCGGTCATGCCGGGTTTTCACGCATCTTTGTTCCCCACTCGCTTGATTACTCCAACCGGTTCACCTTCTCTGCCGGTTACCACGGGAGGGGTTTATAAATCCAGCGCTCGAACCTAGTTTCCCTCTTATTTCTTTCTCTGCAACTTCATCCCCTTTTTTTTCTATCTTCTCTGCGTCTCCATCTCCTTTGTATCTTCATCTTTCCTCCACCCTCTTTTCGCTGTTGCCGGCTAACTCCTTAACAAACTTCTTCCCTTCCTCCTCCGTTATCCGTCGTCTTCTCCGTCTCCGTCGCCGCTGCAATCTCCGGTTCCGGTCGTGTTCTCGCTTCCTCTGCTGTATTTCTTATCAGTTTGTATGGCCTCTTCAACTCCCCAAATGACGGAAAGAAGGTGTGTGAGTTATGTGTTTTCCGATGACGACGGCGTATCGCTTGATTCCTTGTTCGTCATAGAGAGTCCTTCCAAGTATGATTACCGCGCTCTTGATTCCATCTTTCACGATAACTCATCTTCGTTTTCTTGTAGAGGCGACAAGAGGGCTCCTAAGGATCCAGCTCGGATGAGCGATATGTTCATCGCTTAAAGAGCGAGTTCGATCTTCACGGATATGACGTCAGGCTCTTGTCAGGCCAGAAGGGTGTCTTGAGAAAAGATGATGTTCTGAGGTTTCCCCATTCGGCCGAGGCGACCATTGTTACCAGGGGCCAGCTGGAGCTCGGACTGCGTTTCCCCCTGTATGATCCTAGTCGTCCATTTTGGTACGAGGCTCTCTCCAAGATTCGCCCGTGTCGCGCTTTGGCTCAGTGGAATGGCAATACTTTCCGCATCTTGTCCGAGTGGGAGAGGCGCGGCGAGGGCGAGTGTTCTCCTCTTGCTTGGTCCACTTACGATCCTTCCCGGGCGGTGACTATACTCTGCCCGGCTTCGCCGACAATTATCGGAGCGGGACCACTACTAACGGCGATCTCGCCGGATTTCTGCTGCCAGCCCTCACCGTCATAAGACCCTTCCCCGAGGGAGTCGGGAGACTTCTTTTGGATGAGGACCCCGAGGGAAGAGTTCCAACAAGCACGCCCGTCATACCAATGATACGGCTTGGGACCGGTTCCGCTGGCCATTTTCGGCCCTCTTTTGAGTGGCAAGCTCCCTCCTCCGCCGAAGTTTATCCTTTACTCGGGTAGTCAACGTTGATCGGGTCGGTGCATTTCTCTGTTTCTCTAGTTTGGTTGATCGGATCAGGAGACTTACGGGGTAGTATTTTGTTTTGGTGGTGTTTTTCAGACTAAGTCCCAAGGTACTCCTTCTGAGGTTTTCGTTCATCGGAAGAGGGATAGGATTGGCGGAGCCGAGGAGGATACAGGGAAGGTAACAAATATACTCATTGTTTTTTATTTTACGTACATGTACGTGCCCCTATTTGTTGCCTTGCATGGATCGACGTCGGGCGATCACGTGAAGTTGAAGGTTGACAAGGTTGCTGGTACCTCGGCGAAGGATGGTGAGGATCCCGATGATCGACTACCTTTGTCGCATTTCCTGGGGAGGTCGCCTCTTAAATCATCTGATGATTCATCTGCCTTTGTAGGTGGGAAGCCTAAGGGTAGGGGTAAAGAACCTAAGGGGGATGTGCCTGCCCCGGAGAAGGATGTGCCCCGGGAAGTGGATGGTGAAGGGATTGTGCTTGCCGATGGCACTTTGTGTATGTTGTGTCGATGGTGAGGATGAAGAAGATCTTTTTGACGATGAGGACGATGCTTTGGTGATCGGAGAGGGAATTGGGTCGAAGCGGGGAAATCGGGTGGTGGTGGGGGCGATTTGATTGACCGTGATATGGAGAGTGTCGATGGTCAACCGTGAAGACTTCCCCTACCGTGGTTCCTAATCCCGATGCACACCTCCTTCACTATCTCGGGCCCTATATGTAACTCGCTTGGGCGCTCATTTCTCCCGATTTCGCCTCTTTGTCCGATGAGGAGAAGGTCAATGCCGTCGCATTGTATGAGGCTGGCCTAAAAAGTACCTTCGACCTCCTGGTGAGTTGAGCTGCTCGGGTGTCGCGTTTTTGTACTAGTTTAGGGCTGACTATGTTGGCATTGTTTTTAGGATGTCAACCGCTCGCTATTGAGTCTTGCCATTCAACGTCGGGATGCCATCGAGAGGGAGAATCTTCGTCACTTGTTGCAGCGGGAGCGTGAACGGTCTCGAGGGCTTGGAGAAGGAGTTGGCCAAAACCCAAGGTATGCATTTTTCTCCGCAGACTAGTTGTGATTGATCTCATAGTGCCAATATCCTGAGTTTAGTACTCCCTGCTTAGCCGAATCGTCTATTGCGGAGGCCGACGCTGCCACAAGATGTCGTTTGTTGAAGAGGGAAGCTAACATAGAACGAGATCATGTCTCGAACTTACAACGAGAGAATAGTCAATAAGGATGCTAAAATTGACCGTCGGAAACCGATATTGAAGATCTTCAATCCAAACTTTATCGGTACGAGACGTTTGAGTATGTTCCCGAGGAAATAGATAATTTGAGGGCGGACTTATCTCACTTCCGGGGTATAGCGGCGAGAAAACATTATTAGCCGATAACTTAGAAGTTCAATGTGGCTAGGCTAAGACTTCAGTCCGAGATCTGCATGCGGATCGCCTTCGGATCTTGGGGGAGAGGGACGCTGCGAGAAGCGTAGCCAAGATGCCCTTGAGAAGCTTAAGGATTTTGGAAAGGTTTATGAGGAGTTGGATTGGGTGCGTGCTCAATTGTCGGGCTTGCGGGCTGCCCACTCTCGACAGAGGGAGGAATGGAGTGATCACAAGAAGTATTGCCCCACTAATGAGTTTAATGAACAGCGATACCTAGAACTTTCTTCGAAGGTGTCGGCCCTCGAGTGTAGCCTGTCTGAGTCCGAGGAGTCGGTTAGAATAATTGCCCCTTTGTTAGAAGGTGGTGTGCTTTGTGTCGTGCCTTGCGTGTTGTTATTTTGTTCTTTGTTGTTGTGTTGGTGACCGTTCTTGTTGTCTTGGCAGCCGAGCAGAAGAAAGTGGCCTCGTTGGAGGAGGAGAATATTCGTCTGAAGGGGAAGGAGGCTCATCTGCTTGATCGAGTGGCCACTGCTGAAGCGGCGTCGGAGCAACTAGCGCGGGGTCTTGCTGCCGAGAAAGCGAAGTTCAGTGAGGAACTCGTCTTGCGGTCAAAGGCGGTGTGAAGGCAGTGCTTGATAAGAAGCGAGCCGATGCTGCCGCCAAGAAGGCTGTCCTGGGTTCTTCTTCCTCCAAAGAGTGATCTTGTCTTTTGTGGCGCTGCGTCGCTGTCTTGCCCTTTTCCCCGGGTTGTAATTCGTTTGAACACTTTGGTAACTTCTTGCATAACTTGTTATGGGGTGCTGCGTCGCCGGTTTATTTGCTGTTCTTGCTACTGATGTCGTTACACTACTGACGTTATTATTCTTATTTATGTTGGGTTGCCCGTATGTGGCTTTCTTGTCGTAGCCTCGTTGTTATCTTTTCTTATGCCTGCATGGATAAACAGGTTAGTCACAAATGCCGTTTACGTCGAACGCACTCAACAAGGAGGAGGTCATCGGGCCCGATGCCATGTCTGACCGAGGCATCTCATCACCGTCTTTCGAGATCTGGTGGAAGGGGAGTTGGTCTTGCCTAGTTTCTATGGGATCGACACCCCAAGAAGTTATCGATTAATCTTCTTGGGCAAGTGATTCGGCCACTTGCGAGGAGAGCAATGTTGTCTGCTCGACTGTCGAGTACTCATGCCTCGACAATCGGCCACTGGTTTCCAACCACCAGGGCCCTTGAACTACCTCGGCACTTGCACAATGCCATCGCCCCGAGTTCGAATAGTCCGTGTTAGTGTAAGTCGCCCCGGCACTTGCACAATGCCATCGCCCCGGGTTCGAAACGACCATTCAGACGCACTTGTCATATTTCCAACCCCACGCGGCTTTTCACGGAAATAAATGACAAGATATCTTACCTGGTCTCACGGGTGGTAGATCTTCAGTCGTGTCGCGTTCCACGGCCGTGGCTCGGGTTTTCCGTCCGGCTTCAGTATCTTGTATGCCCCTTCTCCAGCTTTCTCAACTATCGTGTAGGGTCCTCCCCACCGTGGTGCAAGTTTACCGCCCTTCTTGTCACGCTCATAGCTGGGTAGGAGCTTTAGTACCACTGCCCCTGGTTGGAATTCTCTTGGTCGGACTCGTTTGTTGTATTCCCGTTGGATTCTTCGCTGGTAATTTTCCATCTTTTGTAGGGCCATTTCTCTCGTTTCTTCCAAATCGTCAAGTTTAGCCAAGATAAGGTCTGCCGAGATGTTTCGCCTCCACGCTTCGGTCCTGGTGGTAGGTATCATTGCCTCCGTGGGTAGGATAGCTTCGGTCCCGTATGTTAGCATGAAGGGTGACAGTCCGTTGCCTCCCCTGCGAGTTGTCCTGTATGCCCACAAGACATTGTAGAGTTCTTCACACCATTCCCCATATTCTCCGTCGAGTTTCTTCTTCATGTTATCGGCGATGGTCTTGTTTGTGATCTCGGCCTGTCCGTTGCTTTGGGGGTATAGGGGCGTGGACTTGCTCTTTCGGATGTTGTACGTGTTGAATAGTAGGTCGATGTTTTTGCCTTGCAATTGTTTTCCGTTGTCAGAGACGATTCTTCGCCGGACCCCAAAGCGGCATATGATGTGTTCCCGGATGAACCGAAAAACATCCTTATCCCGTATGTGCCTTAGTGGAGCGGCCTCAACCCACTTGGTGAAATAGTCGGTGGCCACAATTAAATACTTCCTTTGTCCTGATCCGACGTGTAGTGGTCCCACGATGTCGATTCCCCATTTAGCAAAGGGCCAGGGGCTGAGGACGGAGTTTAATGTTACAGCCGGCGCATGTATCTTCTTCCCGAATTTTTGGCACTCGTCGCAAACGGTGGCCATATGCTTCGCGTCCTCATTCATGTACGGCCAGAAGTATCCCATGGTTTTAGCTCGTGCTGCTAGGCTGCGGCCCGAGCTGTGGTTTCCCGCTGCCCCATAGTGTAATTCGTTAAGGATCATCTGCCCCTCTTCCTTACTTAGACATTTTAGCAATGGTCCTAGGTATGATTTTCGGTATAGAGTGCCATCCCTAAGTTCGTACGCGGCGGCTTTGCTCTTGATCTTGTTGATCTCGGGCCTCCCCTTGGGCAACTTTCCCGTTTCGAGGTATTCATGAATCGGCCTTCTCCAGTCATCGGCCCGGTATTGATCGGTAGTGGTTGCCGCGACTTGTGCGCCGATATCCACGTCCTCGGGTACTGAGGGCATTAGGATCCTCATGATTCGAATACCTTCAATGCTTGAATCAGTCAACATAGAAGCGATATATGCCAGGGCATCCGAGTGCCGGTTGTCTTTTCTGCAGATGTGTCGGAATTTGATGCTTGGTATTTGCCCGATGTAGAATTGGGCGAGCTCCCAGTATCTTTGTAGCAGAGGGTCGTGTATGGCATATTGCCCGGTGATTTGCCGCACAACTAACTGGGAGTCGCTTGTCAGTCGTACCTCCTGGATGCCCATCTCCACAATCAAGCGTAGGGCATGTATTACTGCTTCGTACTCCGTGACATTGTTGGTTGCTTTGAACTCAAGCCTAAAAGAGTGGACCATTTTCTTGCCCTTTGGTGTCGTGAAGACCAGTCCTAAACCTGATCCGTCTTTGTTGGATGACCCGTCTACAAAGACCTCCCATCGTGTCGGGTGCAGTCTCGAGTAAATCGGGTGGGTCCTCTCGGTCTTCCTCCATTCCTCGGGATGTCTTCTACCTCATCCTCGTCACTAAGAGGGAAGTCTGCCAAAAAATCAGCCACCGCCTGCGCTTTTACCGCTGTTCTCATTTCATAAAAGATATCGAATTGCTTTATCTGTGCACTCCATTTGGAGATCCGCCCCGACTCCGGCCGCGTTGTCGAGTCACCGACTCTATAGAGGATTTGGTGAGCACTCGGACCTTGTGAGTTTGGAAGTATGTCCGGAGTTTTTGCGTTGCAAATACTAACGCTAGTATGAGTTGTTCGATTCGGGTGTAATTCTTTTCCGCCGGGTTCATGGTTTTGCTTATGAAATATACCGGTTTTTCCTCTGCTCCCTCGTTTTTGACCAACACGGCGATGGCATGATTTGGTTGCCCCGAGATACGGTGTTAGTATGTCTTCGGGCTCGGGTCTTTGTAACACCCCGGTAGGCTCGCCGAATCTTTGCTTGATCTTCCGAAATGCTTCCTCACACTCCTCGGTCCATTTAAACTTCTCTCCCTTTCTTAACGTCCCAAAGAAATCCTTACACCTGTCCGATGATCGAGAGATGAAGCGTCCTAGAGCCGCCAAGTTTCCGTTCAGCCGTTGCACGTCCTTAAGCGTGACGGGTGAAGGCATTTCGACTACAACTTTGATTTTATCTGGATCTGCCTCGATCCCTTTGTCGGTGATTATGTATCCTAGAAACTTGCTCGAGGTGACCCAGAAGGTGCACTTGGACGGATTCGCCCTCATCTTGTACTTTCTCATGGTTTGGAAGATGCCTCTAAGGTCGTCGATGTGAGTATTGGCCACTTTGCTCTTGACTAGCATATCGTCCACATATACTTCGATGGTGTCGTGTATTTTATCCTCAAACATGTCCTCTACCGGCCTACGGTATGTAGCGCCGCATTTTTCAACCCGAATGGCATTTTAGTGTAACAACATAGTCCTCTTGGCGTGAAAAAGATGTATGCTCCCCGATCTTCGGGGGCCGGGGGGATCTGGTTATATCCCGAGTACCCGTCCATGAGTGTGATCGCACGATGCCCGACAATGGATTCCACTAGTTGGTCAATCTTTGGGAGAGGGAAGGCATCCTTTGGGCATGCCTTGTTCAAATCACTATAGTCGACGCAAACTCGGACTCCCCCGTTCCTCTTGGGGACTATCACCATATTAGATATCCATTGCGGATATTGGGCCTTTCGGATGATTCTGCTGCGTATAGTTTCTTCAACTCGCCTCCACCGTTTGTTGTAGCTCGGGCGCAATTCTTCTCATTTTTCTGTCTAATCGGCCTGAACTTGGGGTCTATCCTCAGATGGTGCGAGCAAACTTCTGGGTCGATGCCTTCCATGTCGTGCATCTGCCAGGCGAATACATCCATGTGCTCTTTCAGGAGGGCTATCAGCTGCTGGGATTGCTCATTCGTTAAGCGTGACCCTATTCTCACTAATCTCGGCTCCTCCTCGGTGCCCAGTTAACTTGCCGAGTTGGTTCTAGGGTAGAAAAGTTTTGCTTTGGTTCGCCGACGGTTGTCGGCTCCGTGATTGCTATAAGACTTACGTCTCGCCGCTTCGTAGGTGGCGATGGCTTGTGACATCACCTTTTCCAACTCCTCTCCCGCTTCCATTTCCTTAGACTTCTTCTTTTCTTGGCGTTTCCTCGGCCGTCTTTCCTCGTTACGTTGGATGTCTATCTGCACGCATTGTCTTGCCGCTTGGGGGTCGCCTAGTACTTCTACTACTCCACGATAAGAAGGGAAGCGCAGTTTCGATGGTAGGCGAGGCGACTCCCTTGATCCACTGCGATCCAAGGTCGTCCCCGGGATCGCCTCATACGGTGAAGCGACATCGACTACGCAAAAGGTGGTCAATGTGTCAAGGAACCCTTCCCCATCCGAGACTCACGAGTGACTTCTCCCTTTGGCACCGTCACCGCACCGTTGAAGCCGTAAATTCGATAAGTCGATGGGATCGGGATGTCATCGACAATTCCATCCTCTTGAAAGTGTCATAGAACAAAACTTCAACCGAGCTACCACTTGTCCATTAATATTGCGGACGCCCCATTCTTCAATCATCGGGGTTATTACTAAGGGATCTCCATGTGCTTGTCCGTTCAATGGGACATCTTTCGCAGAAAACGTGTCGGTTGCATCATCCACGGCTCCATAGGGAGGGTCTTGGCCACGTTGAAGATTTCTCTGCCGTCTGTCCCTCTTGTGTATTCTCGAGGTGATACCGGGTTCCTAGGTCGTATCCTTGTGTTCTTGAGTGTGATATGGTGTTACAAGGTGAACGAGCGCCGCGATTGATTCTTATTTGATGCACTTTGGGACCTCGGGCTGGGCCGGTGTCGATGGTGTTTTGACGAAATGCCGTAGATACCCATCGCGGATCGAGTCTTGGACGATGTCCTTCACTTCTCTACAATCGTTGGTTGAGTGGCCGCAGGCCCGATGATAATGGCGGAACTCGGGTGGTTCCTCGCCCGTCGAATTGGATTCCCCGAGTCTTGGGGTAACGGATGTCATTCCTTTTTTCCACTTCCTTGAACACTTCTTCCAAGGGTGCATTGAGCGGGGTGTATGATCTTGGCTCGTGGCGAGGCTTCTTTCCCCTCTCGACCCAGACCTTCTTGTTTTCACCCTGGGACTGGGCACCGGGCCTTTTCTCGGATCGTTTCGTGGCTTCTCTCGGGGTAGCCTCTTCTGTGGTGCTCGCCTCTTGTATTCCCCTGTCTTGCGCTCCTTCCTGGATTTCCTCCAAGGCTATATAGTGCTCCTGCATCTTCCGGATCTCCCTTAGCGTCTTGGGCTTTTCTGTATACATCGCCACCCAGATGGGGTCCGACTTTCTTAGCGAGTTCTCGAAGCCGAATATTTGCTGGTCGACCGGTGCCTTCCCTATATCCGTGCATAACTTCCTCCATCTATCCGTTAAGGAACGCAGCGGTTCCCTCAGTCTTCGTGCCAGGGTAAATAACTTGTCGACTCTGGGCCGAGCTATGCTATTATGCATGTATGTCTCAAGAAAGGTTTCCACCAAGACCGCGTAGCTCCCAACGGATTTGTCGGGTAGGGTGTAGAACCAACTCTTCGCTTCTCCTTCAAGACTAGCAGGGAAGAACTTGCACATGACCACATCGTGATTCTTCCACTGTAGTAAGGACATGCCGTACATCTTGATGTGTTCTCCTGCATCGCCTGTGCCATCAAACCTAGATGGGAAGATTGGCAGTGTGCACTTTGGTGGAAATGGTGTTCGGTCCAGTTCCCTGGTGAACGGTGTCTTCTGGGCCTCATTGATTACTTCTGCTAACTTATCATCCTCGCTATCTCCAGTCAGTTTCTTAACCATCCGCTCAAGCCGTTCAATCTTTTGTTTGGTGGACGCGTCCGTACTTTCGTTGGTTACTTCCTCATCGGCCGAAGAATCCTCGGAAGGCCCATACCCTTCCCTTGGCCGATTAGGGTCGGGTGCTCGTCCTCGGCTTGGTGAAGGGGGTGGGTCGTTCCTTGGTGGAGTGTGATTGCTAGAGGCGCCTCGGCTTGATGATCCCCTCGACCCCGCCCTCCTGTTGCGAAGTTGGTGGTTCTCGTATTCTAGTGCCAAGTTTCTCCTCTGCAATTCTCTCATCAGATCCTCCTGTCTTCTTTGACTTGCCAGTATGGCGAGTAACATCGGGTCGGTGCTCTCGTGACTAGAATGACCGTTCATTTGGTGTCCCGTTGTGTTAGGGGGTGCGGTTGGGGGTCTGGCAGTGAGAGCGATAGGAGGGACGACCGGAGCCGTTGGGTGATCAATCACTCCTGGGGGAACAACCGAAGCTGTGGGGCGGTTGGCCGTTACTGGGGGGACGTCTCGGTTAAGGTTTCCTCCTGCCAAGTGTACTCGCCTAAGCCTTTCGGCCTCTCGTTCCAGTCTCTTTGGTGCTCGTAGGTTGTCTTTCTCTCCTTTGTTCCTCGTGTATAGTTTGAACTTCCTCCTCCTCTTCGGTGTATCCGTCTGCAGTTCTCCCGTCCTCCATGCTGCCCTCGTTCCTCGGCCCCATCTGACTTGGGTTAATCCTCAATCTCTCGGGTGGGAAGTCGTCATCTCGGCCCAGATCGATTTCTTCGTCGACCGTGGTCATGCCCTTGATCAACGCCTGAGTCTCGCCCCGGTTGTTGGGTCGACGATCTCCGTGTTGAGAATCCGTGAGTCCCTCTTGCCCGCTGGATCCCGCCGCGACTCGGTTCCTCAGGATCCTGCTCGTCCTGGAGGTACTCGCCATTGCCTTTGCTATCGTCCGCGTTCCTCGGCTCGCCTATCCGTTCGTTCCTACGTCAGCAAAGTAGACAGCACTTACTTCGAACTGCTTTCGAAAAGGTTAAGGATGGAGTACAGCAGTTCAGTGCAGGATGGAAAAGATCCTTTATGGTACGATTCCCTTTATGCTAGCGTGTCGATCTCAGCAGTCAAATTGTTTTTGCCGCAAACGGACAAATTTTGAAAAAGCTGTCTTGACACATCGCTTTCGGTACTCTCCTAAGCATTAATCATTATTTGTCCTAACATTCCCAGCGCCAGAAATCATTAATCATTCGTGCGTTGAATCAGAAGATCTCTTTCACGGCGGGGATGAGTGGCAACGACGACCCATATCAATCGCCGCAAGATTTCTTTCACGGCAATGATACTGTGAGGCTTCCAGCGTAGGATTACGATGAGACTCAGGTCGTTCATCATAATCCCGCCGGCCATGGTTTCCAAGGTCTAGACTCAACGATTCTGAGCTAGCCCTGTTTCCACCGTTACCACGTTTCGTTTATCTTGCTAATGGTGAAGACATGTGTGAAATGGAGTTAGATGCAACAATATCTCTCCCTAGGAGATAGTCCTAGTAACCCATGCGTTGCGCCTGTTGGAGTTTTTCGTTTAGCATCAACTATCCTTACTAAGCGTCGATAGGAGCTGTTGAATCTCTCTTGCAACGGGGTTTGAAGCCGCAGATCATAATCATCGAGATGGGATCCCCTTCTAGCTTCTACCCACATCAAAAGATGCTATTTAGGGAGCTCTCGGGTCATCTGATGACTCTCTGAGGTGTTTCAAACAGACACGTAAAACGACTTTATTTAAGCGGAAAACTTGAAAAATGGAGACTTCCGGTTTAAAGCACAAAACGACCTCATATCAGCTCGACACGAAGATAACAAAACGAAGGTAACTAGTAAGAACGCAAGGCTAACTTCATCAATTTTAACAAGATGTTGCTACTACCAAAGCAAGAACACAAAGTTAACCTCTATCAACTCAACAAGACGTTACTAAAAGAAAACAAGATGTTACTAAAAGAAAACAGAGATAGCAGACGAAAGGGTTTTCTCCTTTAGCGTCAACCAGCACACAAGGTGGCTTAGGAGCTCGGAGTTTCCCCTTTTAGCATCCGATTTCAAGGTATCCGGAGATGTTATACGCTCCCCTTAGTCGGCGCCAGAATGTAGATGTAGAAAATCCTACCACTACATCCAAAGATAACTAAACACATACACAAGGAAGCAAAACGAACAAAAGAAGTAGTAGAACACAAGGTATACGTGGTTCGGCATGATTACCTACGTCCACGGGGTGTAAAAGAAGATCTTATTACTCGACTCAAGATTACAAGGTGGATTTATCTCTCTCAAGGCCTTAGTATGCTCTCTTTCCTCACTTCTTGCTTAAGTTCTTTCTCTCTACATGGTCTCTATTTATAGTTACAAGTGATGATACATCCAGTACTACGGTGTTAGGCTTGGTGTAGCTTCCTTGATGTTCCTCCCGAGCGATCAGTCGATGCCCCAGCCGATTGTTCTTATTTGTTCGGGTCACTACGCCGAGCCGAATGATGCCTGCTTCTGTTAACTCGTCGCTCAATGTCGCCCGTTCGATGGGAATAACCGATGTCGCCCTTGGGATCCTTGGCCGAGCCTCCCCTGACCGAGTCCTTCTTATCTCTTCACCAACCTTGTCAGTGCATTTATGGCTCCAGTGCCCGATGTCCATCGCATCACAGCTTTTTCCCTTTTCCTTCGACTTTCGGCTCCTCTTTCCTCACGCCCAGATTTGGAGAGGCGATCCGGTACTCTAGATGCATGCCTGCTCTGGTACGCCACGGCCTAGGATCGTTCCACCTGTCCCTGTGGATTATTTACACCTACAGTATGTAATGCCAAACTTTTGATGATGATATTACCTGTTTCATTACATGAGCAACTTGCATCTCTTGAGCCCAACCACTCAAATTTGGACCCAACTTTTACTGGTTGCAAAACCTGAAAAAAAGAAGCTAGTCAGGGTTGTCAACTTCTGTGGGAGCTAGACCACTGTTATTATGTGTGGGGGACAATTTGATGTGTTGGATCCACTCCATCAGTCTTTACTTGTTCAACTTGAATTCTTAAGGGGGATGAGGACTGGTTGTTGACTGCCAAGTCTCATTTTACCTAGCTAGGCTAGCTTCCAGTTGCCCCTCTCAAGTCTTAAGTCTCAGCAGATTTTGCCTTTAAAATGGTCCAAATATTCTCAACTCTATCTGTGAATACATTTGGTCAGAGAATTTTTTTTTTTTTTTTTTATCCGTAAAGAATTTGGTACTGACGAGTTTCAAACTCAGGTCACTAATATAATCACCACTGTATTACAGTGACACCGGCATTTGCTCAAACGACACTTATTCTTGATCACTGTTTAAACTGAACTAGTTATATCCAATAAATTGGGGTTAAGTAATGAATTTTTAATCTTTGCTGGATTAACTTATTTTTAAGGTTATCGTAACGTGTTCGATAGGTGGTCATCAACTAAATATTGATTAGATTAAAATTTATTTAACCTTATCTTAACCTGTCTCACAAATGTACTTGCTCCAAGGGTGGATTTGGTTGGTTTGAGTAGGCGTTATGATTGACTAGCAGAGCAAAAGGTTTATTTGGTGGCACTATCTTTTTTCTTTTTTTTTTTTTTTTTTGATTACCCTAGACTAGTGGTCCCTAGACTACATCCAAACTCCTTAATTTGGAGTGGATTGTGACAATTACAGGGTTCGAACCCCTACCTCTGCAGTGGGAGGGAGTATACCAACCATCAGACCACTTGATGGTTGGCACACTATCTTTTTTCCATTTTATGGAAAAAAGATAGAAAAACAAATCTTAAACAATGTAAAGACGAAAGGGGAAAGGAAAAGAAAATGTTAAGGTATTAGTATTAAACAGAGAAACGAACAGAAAGCAGAAAAAGAAATCAATTTGAAAAACCCCCACGGTTCAAAAGGAACTTTTTTCAATCCGCAAATGTCGCTAAGTACCATTTGAACTCGTTTTTGCCATTAAGCTTTTCACTTTCTCTGTATCTTTCATGTTTTTTTCCAGATAGCCGAGACTCATAAAGTGAGGCGCTAATGACTTTTTATACCCAATGTGTATGGAATTACAATTTTGATCGGTCCGAGTGGTTTGGCCGAGCTAAGTTGGAATGACAAGCTGATTAAACACACAACAGATAATGTAGGGGTGTCATTCCACCATTACAGTAACATGTTTAGCAAGCTTATCTGCCACTATATTGCAGACTCAGGGAACATAAGTACAACTTCAACCACCATGACTACACATACCAATACATTGCTTTAGGATAGGAGGACTCTGCCGATAAGAAAAGTTAACTTGCATATTAACATACTTACTAATACTAACATTATCAGTTTCAAAACACAGTAACTCACTGTGTGCCAGTGCTGCTGATTAGCCCATTGCATCATTTCTAATAATTCCCAAGATAATGCTTGGTGTGCATGTTGCGTTCATCTCAGCGTTCACTTTGATGCCACACAATCCCCTGCAGAATCTCTTGTTAGGGGCAAAATATGCGTTCACATTGATTTTTGAGTGCCAATAGGGGGTGTCGTCCAATGAGGATGATGGTGATGACTGAAGGTACGATGCAAATGCAAATTATTAAGCGAAGATGATTAGCTTGTATGTACGCAGTAATAGGGTTAATGCCAGTATTAGGATTAGGGGAATGATGTTGAAATACATAAAAAGGGAACAGTTGTGCATTGCCCTTGCACCAACGGATAACCTGCAACCAACCGCATCACTTGGCTAATGGTTCCAATTGGGGTTTCCTCATTTGGTTCATTAATCTTTTGGCTAGACTCTCATATTTGGCCCTTGTTAGTTGGCACATGTCTATTAAACTTAGTGGTGGTTGAACTTGTTGGCTCTTCTTTCTTTTCTCTCTTCTCCATTCCCTGCTTTAAAGACTCTAATCTTTTTCTGCAGAGAACCCAAAACAAGTAAAATTAGGCGATCAACACCGACAAGCAAACATTAAGTGAGGTCAACCCCAACAAACAAACTCTGAAAAGACAATAGTTAGATAAAATTATGTCAAGAATGATCTCTGGCGAAACCCGTCCATCCCTTCAGCTCCACTTGCAAGAATTAAGCGCCTGTAAAAAGATTCGATTAAGCCTGACACCAGGTACGATTCATGAACAAAATGCAAGTAAGAATGGTAAAGAATGAACTATGCTCTTCTGCCTCAGTGGGCAACTGATGGATACTAATCAGCCGAGAGAGTTTAAGGTCAAAATTAGAACTGACATGTTAGCGACAAATAGCATAGATAAAATTATGTCACAGTTGAATGGATTGACTTTCCAAGAGGGTTTAACATATTGTTCAATGGTAATTACGCATGGTGGTGCATCAATTAGACACCTCAGATAATCATTGTCATCACATATCCCATGTCTAAGAGATTTACCTCTCCAGTGATGTGACCTCTGATTGAAGCTGAGTAGCTCTATCTTTGGCGTCATCTTATGGCATTGATAGCCCCAATTTATGTCCACTCTCTCGAAGCCGTTGCCTCAGTATCTTATCCTGCAACATAAATCCACACACCAAAACAAAACCAGTCTTCAAAATCTTCACTTTTATATGAAATGAAAAAACCTCAACAAAGGAAATTATAAGATATTTTGTTTGTATATAACAATCTCATCTTAGACAAAACGGTTCAATATCATTGAATTGCAAACCTAGACAACACAATTTTGCAATTAGCCTTAAACCCTAAATCCCTATAAATCAAAGAGTTTACTGAATCATTTAAAAAATAACTTACATGAGAAGAAATTCCTGAGAATCCCATCACAAGTTTCAACATCTTCAAGAACATGAGAAGCAATTTCTGGAGGTATGATAGGTGATGGTGGTCCTTTCATTAAATCATCACCTACCAAAATGGTTTCCTCCATTGATGGCTCTGAATCAACTGAAACAAAACCCATCAATTTACACATACAAAGATTCAGTTTTAACAATTGTAGAGTAAAAACCGAAAACAATCTGAAGAAAAAAATTGAGAATTAGGTGAAGAAATCCATTTTACCATCCATGGTTGCACTTTAACACTCCTCCCTCTAGTATATTTGAATGTCACAAGTATGATTGCAAACAGTTTTCTCGAAAAGATGCGTTGATTTAACGAAAAGGAATCACCTCCAAAGTCCAAAGATAAGTTCAAAGATAATATTGAATCATTAAGAAGTACTCTTACATGGGTTGAAAAACTCTATCAAGATGCAATAAATCTAGATTATGTGAGTATCACTGTTATTCTAATTTGGAAATTTTGATTTTTGATAACCCATAATTTTGTTGTTTCTGGTGATCAGTCTAGGGAGGAGTGCCAACGACATTTTGTGACAGGGTATTTTGACGAACTTTATAAAGAACTGCTAAAATCCCAACATCTCGTCAGGTTTTTTTTTCGTAAAAGAATTTACATGATACATTGGCTAGCTTCTTTTTCTTTTGGCCTAAATTTCTGATTTTCAAATAGAAAATTGTAGGCCAATCAAGTTCCTCCTCCACTATGAAGTTCGAAAAACAACAACCAGATGGCATGATGAGGGATCAAGTTCGAAAAACAACAACCAGATGGCATGATGAGGGATCAAGCTGCTTCTACGGAGGCGAAACAATGTTGTAACTGTGGTAAAATCAAAAAGTTAAAAAATACAACAACAGATGTGATTACGAAACTAAATGTTATAAAAAGGTTTAAAGCTGGTAAGTCAGGGGATGAACATGTTAATCCTAAGGACAGAAATGAAACACTGAGTCAGAGAATTAAGAGGAAGATTCGGCAGATAAAACACAAGTATCGGCCAACTCTGAGTGCCATACTAGGGGATGAACATGTTATCCCAAAGGACAGATATGAAACACTGAGCCGAAAAATTTCCAAGAACGGAGATGAAACACTGAGCCGCAGAATTAGGAGGAAGCATCATAGGTATAGAAAACACAAGTTTCAGCCGACTCTAAGTTCCATACCAGAGCATAGTGTAGTCTAGATTCAATCATGAAAGGATTGCAGATAGACGGAATCCAAAGATCAATTCAAGCAAAACAGAAGATGACCTCCTACTGCAAATAGACGCAATCACAACTGTCAGAAACATAATGCATCAAAATTAAGGTGCATCCAGACATGTTTTGTAAAAATTGCCTTGTAAGAAAAGTTTAGTTATAGATTCTTCCCCAGTAATTTTCACGTAGTTTGTATTTCTGGAATATTTGCTGCCACCCTCAACTATTTGGAAGAATTGAGTGGGCAGTATATAAGAATATTCATTAACATTTAACAAAGATCATTTTATCAAGTACCCGTTTTCTCAAGCAACAAATACGTATCGTACACAGTGAATAGCACGAACCCATATCTCCAAATTTGAATTACAAGCCTATCTACCACTCCTTACTGCTTATTGTAATGGCGGAATAACCAGAAAAAATCATGACATGGTCCGACACTATAGGAAATAACTCTATCCTTCTTTCAATTCCATCTTAGTTTTGCACCCACACTCTAAGACCACCTGAGAGTAAGATGTTTGTGTCACTATTGGGCTTGTCCATCAAGAACAACTAAATAGGAGTGAAGTTAAAAAGTTTGATTAGCGACTAAAGTCAGCAAAATTTAGAGCATGTCAAACCATGGGTATTTATTAAGCATATTCATCTAACAGTAGAAGTATCAATATGTTACTATGTACAGAAATCACGAAACTGGTGGTGACACAAAATTAACTTGTACTGAACAGATACAAGAAAGCTTACCGCACGATTCTGGTGGCATCGTTGTTAAGTCACGATTCTAGTTGCAGTGTAACAAACACATAAGCACTCTGAGAAGTTTCACCACTCCAATATATTATAGTTTGAAGATTTTCAAAAACTTAAGTAACACTCAAAATGGATTTAACTCCACTAGCATGGACAAAGAACATAATTTCAATTTCTGAGCTATTTATCATTTCAGAAAATAACCTATACCAATTACTCTTTTGGAATTTTAGTTCTAGACCAATGTAGGACTGCTAAATGGTTGAACGTCAACCAGTGAGCCTGTTACGAAGTTTGAGGATTGCAGCGAGTAGACATCTACAAATAGGAACACAACATTTCAAAAATAAAACTTTTGAAACTAATATGAAGGAACTTTACCTAGTAGCCGCTGGACCTGGTGCTAATGGTGGTGCTGGTAGAGATTTGGCTTTTTGAGCATTTGTGACACTCACCACGACTAGTAAAATAGCAACAGCGAATAAATTCTTGAAAACCTGCATTTTGGCTTTAAATCTTTAAATTTCCTGAGAAAAACAAGAATGCAATATGAGAACACCCAAAGCTCAAAATGCCTTCAAAATTCAGAAACTCTAAACCATCAAAATGCCTCTAAAAGCACAAGTGCACAACCCATTATCAAAACAGGACCTTAATAATAACATCTTAGTACACATAAGCTAAAAATCCATTGACAAATCGAGATCTTCTCTTGAAAAACCAATTAACATTTCGAGAAAAACCCATAACCTATTCATGAATTCGGAATTTTATTATCAATCGCAAGCAGCAGCACAGTGAATCATATTTCTAATGAAACTAGCACGCTGTCAATGCCATTAGCGAGCTGCAGTCAATGTAATGATACTGAGTGATCTTTATTTTTGCTAGTTTATCTCTTAAGAAAGGGCATTTTTGTCCGTTAGTCTTAGGGTTTTCTCTGTTTAGGTTTTCTTTACTAGTATAAATAGGTTATTAGCCCTTCTCGTAGAGGCAGACTTTATTATTGATTTTAAGAAAATAATCTATTGATTATCAATGAGTAATTTGGCTGCTAGCCCTAGACTCAATTTATCACCGTCTTGTTGATTTTCTATCGTTCTATTCTTCTAGTTTCTCTCTATTGTCAGTTTATGCCCTATGTTGCTAGCCTAACTTCATCAATTGGCGCTAGAACGAAAAACCACAAACCCTAGCTAGCTATAATGGCAGGAAGAGTTAGAGGTGGTGGTGGAAGAGGTACTCAAACTTATCAAGCAGAACTTAACGAGATTAGAGTTATAGTTGACAACATGTTGCCACGGTTGGAAAGGCTGGAGCAACAGAGACGTGCGAGAGCCCTTATGGAGATACCGGAAGGCCGACGCAAACCTTTAGATTCACCGGAAGGAGTTTCTAAAGTATATCAACATGAAGACGCAGTAGTGGATGAAAATATTTTTCATAGACCTGTTATTCATGAGGAAACACCATTCTCAATGATTGAGAGTGAAGACGAACTCGTTGTTCGTGAGGAAACACCGTTCTCAATATGCGAGAGTGAAGAAGATAGAGTTGTTGTGGATTGGGACTTACCACCAGTCTACGATAGTTACCCAGAAGTTGAAGACAAAGTTTTGCTTACTTCTACTGGTATTGATATGGAAGACAGCTACCCAGAAGTTGATGAAGAACAAGGTATGCTTACTTCTGCTGGTATCGATTCTTTTATCAAGGAACACACAAGCATCTTAGGTAATCCCATAAACCTATTTCGTTATGTTTGTGAAAATCTAGCTCTGTATATGGTAGACAATCTTAATGCAAGGTCAGATTCTTATAAGTACAAGGAAAAGTTTAAATGTAGAGAAAATTGTACCGGTAAAATTCGTGGGCGAATTTTCTCTAACAAAGGGAGGAATGTTATGATGGAAGAGTTGCCAAACATATTCTGTTGTCGTATGGTAATACGTGGATATAATTATAAAAGCCGAATTCTACAGAACTTCAGCAGGAATACTATGGATACAGAATTATCAAGAATGCATGTAAGAAATACAGTAAACAAATTCATTTACTGGCATCTTAAATCTTCTGTTAGCACTCAGATTTGCGTGTCAAATTACACAGTGGTTTCAAAGGTGGGTATTGAAGATCGACATACGTTCTTTTACCATATACTAGGTGATTCCAAACAGAAAACACTTTTCCATGGTGTTCCTAATGTTGGGTTCTATGTTGACATGTGTCAACCTAAATCCTTGACGAGTAAGTGCTTTAATCGCGATTTTGAGACACTGCACTATTGGGAAATGTTAGCTTACTGGCGCATGCACTATTGTACAACTCTAGTCGTGAAAGTGCTTATTTTGGCTTTATCTTCAAGTGATTGTGCACAATCACCTGCTGGTCAGCTAAGTAGTCAGTATTCAACAATCCTTGCGAAAAGTCAGCTTGTGTCGAATTTTGGTTTATATTGGAAATTGCATAGGAACAAGAAGAAGGGAAGGGAAAGTGGAGATATGTTTGTCGTCATTTTCTGTAGGCTGATTGACTTCAGACATGAACATGGCGGTGCTGCAAAGGACGGGTTTTACATCGACACTGGAGAACCTGCAAGCCTCCTGACCTCATTCTTAGGACTGTTAAAGAATCTAATAGAGCATGAAGTTTCAACAAGTTGCAGCCGTACTATACAAGCTGGACTCTTTGAAGAGTGTGAATCCAACGTTCAGAACTTGGGTTTGGAGACTAGGTTGTCGATAATCGGTCAAGACATGATCAAGGAGGGAGAGATTATGTATCCTGTTACATTAGATGTTGGCGTTCCATTGTACCTAATGAGACTAGATTTCGTTGGTTCTAGAGATATAACATCAAGGTATATGAGACTTCTAGAAGACAATGATGGTGCAGTATGTTGTGATAATGTCAGCAATGGTCAGAGAAATTCTAATCCATATCCATTGTTACAAATATCGAAGGTCGATAATTTTCGGCAACAGCAAAGCAAAGAAATATCGGGCAACGAAGTCTGTTATTTGGAGAAGCATCTGGCATCAAAAGACATGTACTCTTTTCTGAATTGTGAGCCTAAATCCTTCTTTAATCGTGTTTTTGAGAAACTAGTTTACTGGACAAGGTTGGGTTCGCATGACATGTTGATAAATTTGCGCGGCAGCATCAAAGCTAAGTACAGCCTTATGCCGTCAAAGCAAGAGCATATCTCAACAACTTTTTTGTTTGCGAAACAATGGTTCAGGTTAGCGTTTATTATGCTAAAGAGTTTAGTCGCCTTTTGTCTGAAGGTTTTTACTGGAGCCCTAACGATGGAGGTTGTTCAAGAACAATTAGATGCGAAAGAACCATTAGTGATTGGCAAAGATATCAAGCCAGGTCAGGTTACTGTTTTTCATGACAACATTAGTAAAACTAGCGGGATGTATGCAATGGCAGAAAATGCTAATCAATGGCATAAAGGATTACAAGCAAAGCCACGAAGAAATTCATTTCTTGCTTATGGTGGGATAACAAGTAGCTCGGACCAGAGATTACTATGTGCTGCATATCAAGGAAAATCAAAACAGAAGATGGAGATGACAGATCTCACACTAGCAAGGGTGAGTCAACCCAACATTCAGGAGTATCTCATCAAGAAGGTAATAGATACTGATGGCAAAATCAAGACTTACCAGGTTGGAGTTATAACTTCATTGAAGCATTCTAAAATCGGAATTAGAGGCCATGTTCTTGATTCACTCCATGGGGTGAGCGATGATCTTGACCCAAGAGACATTGTCGAAAGATTATTAACGTATCTCATCCCAACAAATGGATCAATACACAAGAAACTTGTGCTGAACTCTGTTGTACTCGCAGGAAAGCATCCATTATGTTTGTTACAAACAATGATGATCTACGATCTTCTGCAGCAACGAAGGTTTGAGAATATCTTGACTAACTTGTTGTGTTGTGAATGGTGGTGGTGGATAAATTCTATATTTTTGGAGATTATAGTTACCTGGCTTAAGGTTCTGGTTGGATCCCTAAGGAATTCGTTGGCAGATATTAGTCTTAAGGTAATAGATGTGAAGGAACGAATCGTGACTAGCAGAAGTCACAAGCTTAGCCGACTGTCTATTTTGAATGAAACAGCCTACAAGGACAGCGAGCAGTACATTGATACATGGGAGAAGTCACCACAGGGAGATCAAGTTATGGTGTTCGTTTTCGATCGTGGAAAAGCGATGAGGATTACATATGGTTTTCTTCCACAAGTGGCTGATTTTGTGTCACTTTCTTGGGAAACTCATATCAGTAATGACAGAGAGGCTTACGCTGGTAATTTAAAGAGTATGTATCAGGAAGTAAGAGCTACCAGTTGTAAGACTAATGGGAATTATACAAGAGCAGCAGATGCTAATCGATGGCCTGAGGGTTTACAAGGAAAACCAAGGAGGAATTTGTTACTTGCTTGTCGTGATTCAACGGCTAGCCCGTATAAGAGGTTAGTTTGTGCTGACTATCAAGACGCAGTGACGGAATCAATGCTTATTGACATACCTAAGTCGGGAATCAGAAATGAAGATTTGGGTTTCGTGTTTGATCGTGGGAAAGTAGCGCGGATATCCTACGACAAAGACAACATTTGCTCATTGCGTTTCAGGATTTCTAAAGCTTTGGGTTTTGTTTTCGATCGTGGGAAGGCCGAAGTGACAACAAAGATATGCAGAGTTCTTGAAGCTTCTCATCGGAGCTGAGAATTTTTCAACCTGGGGTGGTTGATGCAGGGGCATATTATGACCCTTTAGAGTGTTTTCCTATTTAGGACGTTTGCTAGTTTATCTCTTAAGAAAGGGCATTTTTGTCCGTTAGTCTTAGGGTTTTCTCTGTTTAGGTTTTCTTTTTTATTCATTTAATAAACTAAGCAGCGTATAGTTTGTTCTATTTATATTGGCTTGTTGGCCAGTAAAATTCTGAATCTGTACACTGATTTTTAATGAATGTTATCAGAATTAGTGAGACTCAGATAGCAAACTCTTTTGCAGAGATTTTGTATTTTGGTTAGTGTTTCCAGAAAAGGTTTTGTTCCAAATTTTTATGGAATTTTTAACTTTCCCTAAAAAAAAATTTGTAAGAGAAGAAGTATGTGAGCCTTGTATGCTGGTGGCCCAAACCTCAACTATCAAGGGTTTGCACTGGATGATGTCTATCCAGTGGTCGAAATATTTAAGGGAGAAGCTCAATCATTCCAGGTGGTGTGGGTGTTTAGACAAATAGGTGTGTGATCAGAGGTAATAGGTGCCATGTGCTTCACATTTGAGTTAGGAAAAGTTGAATCTTAGGCATTGTTTTGCTAGGGCTCTATCTAATCCTTGCTCACTGAGATGAATTCCATTTCTCCTATTAAACCAAATAAAATGATAACCCGAAAAGCCTAAGTCAAGTAAACCAAGGTTGAACACATCTGCCTCAACAGAATTTAAAAGGTGTTGGTTCTGTTTCTCTTCTTCCAAAGGCACGAAATTACAATCACCTACAATTAACCAAGGTTTGATGATGCAACTAGCCATCTGTTTAATCAATTTATTGGAATCATATTTAAAATCTCTAAACGGGCCACCATAAAAACATGTTAGAATCCAGAAATCGCTATAATTAACTCACTGTTTTCCCAAGCTAGATAAAGACCACCAGCACACCCTCTAGGGGGAACAAGCCAGTAATTTAAACTCTACCCATGATAGCATAGCATGCATTTCTGACGATTTTTGTTTGATTTCTGAAAGAAATATAATATAATGATTAGAGTAATGTATGTCCTTAAAGCTATTGATAGTTTTTAGTTGACCAAGGCCCTGACAATTCCAAGCAATCACAGAAATGAATTGCCAAAAGTAAGATACTTTCAGAATTGTATAAGAGTTTCCCAGTTTTTCATTTTTGCCAATAGAAAGAATCAGTGGTGCTAATCATGTTCACATACAAGTTCTCATACCTTGTAAGGAAGCAAACATAGCATTGCAACAATTACGAAATAAGAAATTCACAGCTAAACTTAAATTGCACATCAACAGATAACATGTATGAATTGCAGCCTAAGTTTTATGAGATACACATGAAACAATCATGAGTTGGAGTTGACATTATAATTGCATTTGATGAATGGAAATGTTAAAAACAGTATTGAGATTTAGGGTTACCTCATTGGATTGGAGTCAGAAAAGTATATATCCTTGTTGTTAAGCAAAAGCACCAGCAGAAATATTCAAGACACTACCGTATTGCAAATGACTCAAAGAGTTTTCAGTCCCATGATCAGACGAGTGGATGGATTAACCGAAGGTTTTTCATTTCTAGCAGATTTTATTTTGAATGGATAAAAGCATCGTGCGTGGGTATTCTATCGGCACGTGTCTATTTTTTCTTGTTTTGTTTAATGGGATGTTGGAGATAACTATACGAGGAGGATAAGGGTTAGACACCTCCAGGGGCAGTACAGTAAAATCGCCATTGAATTTAGGAGAGGGGGCGGAGAATTTGAGAGTAAATTTTAAAGATGATGAAGATTTGAAGATAGCAGAGGAAAATGAAATGTGAATTCAACAATCTAGATTTTGAGTAGCTTTATAGTGGATCTGATCCAGTTATTTTTCGAATCATTGTGATGATTGATGAATCATCAGAATGTTATCAAACATTGTGATGTTTCATTGAAACATTGTGACTCTTCAGAATTTTTTAACACATTCACATCCTTAGTATAACTATGGCATTGTATTAGGTATGTTTCTAATAATGATGTTAATATTTTCGATTGTATCCATAGTTAGAAAATATTACTCAAAGTTTTAAGCACCTTACAAAAGACTACAGCAACTCCAACAAAATGTAGTATCATGCCTTGTCATTTCTTACTCTAATTTTGAATTTTCATTTCATTTTCATTTATTCCTTTTTCAAAATTTGTTTTGTGTTGTTTGTAATCCGTCGTGGTGATTAGTTGGATGAAGGTGAAAGACTGAAAGGGATTCTAGTCTTTTTAGACAATGCTGCTCCACAACTTGTTCAATGTCACGTAAAGGTACCTGCACTGAACATCTAATCTGGTTTTTTCTTTATTAACCAAGAATTGTTTTTTGCGTGATTTTATTTTCTGCAATAATCATTGATAACTGTAACTCATGAAATGAAGGTTTTTCCATAATGGTTGATCCTTTTTGGACCCATAGAGATTCTTCAAGTTTAGAGTTCTGAATTTTCAAATTTACTCAGAAATCTTTTGATGTGATTATTACATGATAAATCAATTTGTGTTTTTTTTTGGTTGAGATTTTCGTGTGGAATTTTGCTGAAAATGCTTTGAGAAATGGGCAAGAGAAAGGTAAAGAATGTGTCAAGTTCGGCAAACAATCTGAGGATTAACTCAGCCCCCGTTGTTGCCATACATGTGGGAAGGTAGCACAGTAAAACTGGTTCAAGGGAGACTGAGGAGACAGTCTATGAACATGTTCATAATCAGAATAAACCAGATAAAGCTTATACAACATAGCGGGCAAAGAAATCTGGAAAGGCCAATGCTTGCAGTGGAAAGATCTTTGTCACTGTCCCACACTGGCTGGAAGCGACCCTTAGAGGAATCAGGGAGTTCTAGTAGGAGAATCCTATGAAGATAGGTTAAAATCCAGGAAATGGGGTGCCCACTTTCCTCGTGTTGCTGGAATTGCTGGACGGTCCAAGCATGCTTCGCAACCCATCGCTCTATCTGGAGGAAATGCAGATGATGAGAGAGTCTCTACACAGGAAGGTTAAAGTTTTAAACTATCGGCCTTTTATACTTGCTTTTATGTATTAGTGTTGATCAGTTTGCTCATATGCTATTTCATTTTACTGTTGAGTTGCATTGATTCTTTGGTTAATTTTGATGAAATATTTTGTCTGGCAAACAGTGGGGGCAGAAACCCCAGTGGTAACAAACGCACAAACAAACATCAAAAGTTCGAGAAATCCAATGAAGCCTTGCGTGTGAGATGCAGGAAAGGATCCAGTCTGGGCTGTTAGGTATGATCTATAAATTTTATACTTAATCTAAGTCTCATTTACTGGCAAATTAACTTGTTCAACGTAGATCACTAAAAGCGAAAAAATATTAGGTTTGATGTTGGTATGCCAAGTGTCATTGTATGCCACTACTTCCTCTTATCTTGAATTATATAAACTATATATTGACCTTAAGTTAGCATGGTAGCCTCACACAACCTACAAGTGCATTCTTCTTAAATGGAAATTTTTAGTGCTTACAGGGCTCTTTGAGAATATGTACCCTGCAAGGTAGCCAGGAAAAGAAGCGGAAAAGGTGCAGAATATGTCCGTTAGAGATAAGTCTCTCTCTGTCTCCCATAGTCCCATACCTCAAATCTTCCAGGAAAGAAGAGAAATTTTCCTTCCTCACCGGGATATTTCTCTTTTTTATCAGGTTTTTAATTTAGTGGAAAAATCTTGTTGAGTAATATTTTTGGAATTGTTAGTTGGACTTTATCTCAAATGCTGTTAAGATCCAAAGACTCAAACTAATCTGTTAGAATGCATTATCTTATTTTTGGTTGAATATCTTTTAGAATAAAATTTGGGATACTCATCAACTTAGTTTAGGGTTTAGGTATGGTGATAGACTTGTACTAGTATAAATAGTTATCACATTTACACATAAATCACAGTACAATCTTATAATAATCAACTAAATGATGGTATCCATGGGAAGTCGGCGGAGGAAGAATCTCCCTCATGCTCGAGCATGATGGTATATCCTCTCGAAACAATGTAAGCCTTACTCACATTAATCCATTTGTTAATTTAATTGTTTAATATGGAGTAACTAATTTGTACAGTTTGTTTTTCTTGGGTTTAGGTGCCAGATCGTCTTCTAGTTCTTGGAAGACTGTGGTGGGACGAGACCATCCCAACGGCAGTTACCGGTCCATATAATCAGAGTATAGTATCACATACTCTCATCTTGTAATTCGCAGACCTTCTTGATTTCCTGTTGGTAACGAAATTTGATTTTATGTTGCCAGGCAATACCACAACCTGCTTGTGAGATGCCCTTGGGTGCAACTGCCAAGGAGCATACACTTGTTGAGTATATATTCAATTGTAGAAGAAGAGGAGGTTAAGTTCAGTAAACTGGATGAACTTCTAACGCAAACAGGTTGTACTCTCAGTTTGCACTCAAACAACGAAGGAGCTCCACGAAAGAGAGAGGAGACAAGGAGATGTATCCATAAGTGTTTTGGATTTACGACTGCAAACAGGCTACTCCTGCTCTGTATTTTGTAACTTTTTGTTATGGCTGGTATCTTTTTTGGTACCTAATGTTATTGTAAACTGGAAAAATCCTTTGTTCCTTTATTTTACTTTCACTGGCTCTGGTCATTTCATTAAGGACAGTTCATACATCAGAAAAGAATGGTTATTGTTTAAAATATGTAAATAAGCTTACCTTCTTCTGTCCCTTGGGGGACATCTATTCTATCCATTCTTATATATTTATACAGTATTATATTTATTTATATATCTAGTACTATATATATATATAAAGCCAACACCCTTTAGCCACTGTAGATGAACAGTGGTTGAAGTTGTAAATTTTGAATTTCTCATTTTGCCCTTGATTTTATATTCTCATTCAACCCTTACCTAAATAAATAAGGGTATAAAAGTAATTTAATCCAAAACATAGGTTTACCAGCACGTGCGATCTGCTTGTATTATATAAAGGGAACTCCCCTTACTGTAGCAACCGAAGCTGCAAATTATTTTGGACAATTTTGTCCTTAGTTTTAATTCTTCATTCAACCATCACATAAATATATTAGGGTCATTTAAGCAATTTCGCTGATACCAAAATCCTAACCTTCGAAAATTACCCAAAATAACCCGTTTCTCCGTGATCAAAATCAGAATCAGAATTGAAGAAATACACCGTATGATCTTCATGATTGAAAAAGTAAAGCTTAAATAAGTTAATTGATTGTAAACTTAAGTACAATAACTCAATCATTTAAGCATCTTTAATCAATTAAACACAAAAAAAAAGAAGGAAAAACCAACCAAATTACATAAATTTGTTGCATCAATCATACAACATAGACAATGGAGTACAAAAATATGTGGTATTCGTGAAGGAGAAGTATGAAATTTAGAAATCAACAAACTTGTTGTGAAGAGAAAGGGAAATTGGTTTTCACTGGATGCTTCTATTTCTTTGGTTCATCACCAAGTTAATAGCTTAGTATACAAATTAGAATTTCGTTTTGGTTTATGAACAGATGATTGAGAGAGTTAGTTCGATCTAAATCTTTTTTTTTTTTTTTCCAGATCTAAATCTTAAGAAGATGAAAAATGGATATCAGAGTGAATGCGGCTGCCCAAAGGTGAGAAGAATGAATAGGGTTTATAAGGATATACTTTAACTTATATCATTATTTCTAATTACAAAAATACCCTCTCTCTAATATTTTATTACATGAGTGGTAGCGATGGATCATGGATGCATTTGGGTTGCCTTGAACCATTGGACGTGAGGCATGTCCATGCACCGCCGTAAAAAAAAAAAAAGTCTTGTTATTAGGAGGGAAAGAATGGATTTGAGGAGGGAAGAATTTGCCTAAATCTTTGGTCAAATTCAAACAACACTAAAGTACGAAATACAGTTCTAAAATACCAAACTCAACCCTCTTTAACCTAATCGCTAAACACTAATCGGCATCCCAAAACTCCTTCATGTCCGTTCGTTTTCCCCTTCCATGGAATAAAAAACCCTAGAAATTGATAATACATCAATTTAATCCAAGTTCAGATGAATACTCTTAATTTTTAACTTTTCGGGTGCAAACAAGTTTTGAAGTTTGATGTGCGCATAAAAACACAACTTAATTAATAACCTAATATCACCGAAATGGATCGACTATACACTAAAATATATATAAATAAATAAGACATCAAGCCATTGTGGATACTGTGTATTTTTGTATAGTTGCATCGATCCATTGGTCTTCATCATTGACAGTACAGTGGATCGCAATATCATCATACATCACAACCCCAATAAAATGCAATAATGGTTTCAATATGGCGACTTGTTTGGTTGTTATAAAATTTAGAAGCTTGAATCATTTTGATGGGTCAAGGTTGATTTCGATTTGCTCATCAGAAATAGTTGATTTTTGACTTTGATTTTCACTGGGAAGAAGACGTGATTTTGAGATTTGTTGTTGATATTTAGGTGTTTGTTTGGTTAGTAACTTTAATGAGGAGGGCGTTAAGGACATTTTAACACTATTTCAGACAGTCAATCCCTCCCTACAAATTTTGTTTCCCTCCTCCTAATCTTTCCCTCCTCAAATCCATTCTTTCCCTCCTAATAACAGGACTCAAAAAAAAAAAGCTTGCCTTTTTCTGGTGATATTTTTTAATTGAAGATGGGACATGTTTAATTGTAGAGATTTATATGTATATTTCATGATTCAAAATTGGTTTCCTTTTAATAGAGACCAGCAAACCTTCTCGTAATTAATCATCATCCACACAATTTTTTTTTGAAATTTTACAAACTCAATTCTGGTAGATAAAAATTCATGCAGGCAGAAACAGTAGTCCTAGTCCAGAACTGAAACTTTACTTTTAAATTTTGGTTTAAAAACACAATAATTTTGAACTTCCTTGTATCAGTATCTGTATGTATTAGAGCTTTGGTTAGATTTTATCTTGCGAGAAGAATTACAACAGTACGACAGTAGAATTACAACAGTCAAGGTACGGAACTTAACATGCTATACCAATAAATTGCCAGGGATTAAAGCTAGAAAAATGCTTGGCACAGCCACAGAATTGCTAACCTTGTCGGAAAAAATTTCTAGCGTTCCTTTCTTGATAGATGCACCAGATGATTGCTGCAGGGATCAAATTCCACAAAATAGTTCTAGCTTTACATTGCTGCGACAAATGCCAAGCTAAAACGGCTGTAAGCACATTCCATGGCATAGCAAAAGCCCATTTTTGTTTGTCTTGAAAATCATCCCAAATCTGTTTAGCATGTCTCGGCTTTATTACATACAGCCAGCAGGAACATCAATACTGTCTCTTGTTGGAAGCTTGCCATGAGCAATAGTCCGAGGAAAACACCCAACCATAGGAGGGTATTTTCGCTTCCAAACGTAAGAAAAAATATCACCTGTAAGAAGAGAACCATCTGCAGAAGTGAAACTATCATATAGTGACTTGACAGAAAAAAGCTTACTAGGAATTAAAGACCATTGCAATTCATCCTCCGCATCAGAAACAAGTAAGGTCAGAAGTAAGCATGATTAATTCAGCCCTTGCAGCAGCATTCATCCTTCTTCTTAAACTCAAATTCCAATCCACACCAGTTACAGTATAACTCCCGTATCTGCTACTTCCATGTTCTTTGCTCTAGAAATAGAACACAGATCAGGATACCAATCTTTCTTATAGGAGAGTCATACATCCATATGTTCTCAGATAACAGCAATAGGCAGATCATACAAAGACATATAATAGACATGAAGCTTATCCACTGTATTCTTTAGTATTTTGTCCGTCTACCCAGCTCCTTGCTACTACAAAGCTCGAAAGCTTTTCCAAAAAAAAGAAGGAAAAAAAACTCCTATAAGCTTCTAACAAACCTTAAATGCTAGCACATTTTTATGTTTAAAATGAGAAAGAAATTGTTAGAATTGAACTTAGGAAATCTAAAATCTTGAGATTACCATGTTTCCGCTAATAAGTTGAAATAACAACTACTACTCCAAAATTTGTTTTGTTTCCCCTTCATGTCGTTAGTTACTCTAGTATAAAGAAGATTGAGGTGATAACTCTAACAATGCAAATCGAGAGAGCGAGTAATTAGATGATTTCATGTTCACGGTTGAGAGTCTATAAGGGTAATGGTTCATGATTAAGAATCACAAAACTACAATAGCCGTGGAGCTATCACGTAACTAAGTACAGGAAACACTTAATAATATAAAACTACTACTTATGTGGTAAACAAGCAACAGAGAGCTAAAAAGATGCAATTGATGCGGGACGAAAAGTCGATGTGGATGCTGTAGTCAGCCAAGAAGCACACATACCATAGAAGTTTCCAGTGGGGAAAGAGCACAGTAAACAAGCAGCATCATGCTAGCAAAGAGGGAACACAAGATCTGCTTAATCAGAAGGTCATCAACGATTCCTAGGAAAATAAAACAAAGAGGTGTGCCTAGTCAAGTTTCAAGCTAATGTGTTTGTAAGGATGGGAAGCTTAATTATATATACCAACATGAGAGGTATATGAGAGAGTAATACCGGAAAGAGCACCGGAGCCAACTTCCAGGTCTTTTTGGTCATGGAAAAGACTATTGTCATTCTATGTTTGACATTGATTGACATACATTCACATTCACAGATTATTACATGTACAGGAAGAAGACAGGAAGGATCAGGAACCTGGAAAGACAGGTTATTCTTTAAGCAATATATATCATTTTGATGGGAACGGAGGCCTAGTGATTTCCACATGCGCATGTTCTGTTGGTTCTTAGATGCAAACTTGCATCCTCATGATACTGTGGTAAATTTCATTAAGGGAAAGTTAAGAGAACTCACAGGTGTTTGTGTTAGAAGCCAATCACGACCGCTAGTGCCAGAAGAAATGTCCAAGGGATGATTATGCTCCTCAAAATTTTTTGACACAACCCATCGACCTGATTTCTGCTGCTTTACCATGATCACTGCCTTGCACCTATATTTACCTTTGGAAAAACCGTCTTTGTTACAAACAAGATCGGCTGCATTTTACCGGCAATCAACACGCATGACAAAGCCCGTGTGCCTCGCATATGTTTACCAACTGATTCCTTACTAGTAAGAGCTTTCCATAGCTTGAGAATCCTCAACAGTATGAAGTTCAGAATTCCACTGAAAAAAGCAAAGTAATTTGCTATCACATCCTCAAAACCAACCAATTTGCCTTAGGAATTGTAATTCACAATATTGGGCAAAAAGTTAGACTGTAACCCATAGCCATAGGTTGTTGATTTGTATTCAAAACCCACATAAAGATTCAATGTGGGATACAGTGACCATTAAAGCTAAATCCAGTGTAGACCTAGATTCTAGTAGTAGTCCTGGATATAAAAATGAAACATTTACAACCAAAATCAAGAGAAAAAAAAGTGTTTAAATCAGTAGGTTCCCGTGTTAATGGAACAATATAAGGAAATCCAAACCAAAATTACCAGTCTTTACACTAATAATAACGACTACTACTCCAAAACTTGTTTCCCCTTCACTTTCATCGTGCATTTCGATTCGATATGCCCAAATGTGAAACAATATGTACACCGCAACGGTTTCCAGTCATACTCCAAGTTGAGCAGATAATCAATTCCTTTTACTGAAATAAGCAAAGTGTCTAGCAGTGGTTTACTAGAAACTACTTGTATGTAAATCCTTGCATAATTCAGTCGCTGTTGCTTCAAGGTTGTCTGATCAGCACATATGGGAATTCCTAAAGCACTTCCGACCTTGCTGAGAAATGATGAATTCCAAAGGAAGAGAGGTAGATTATAAATTTTCACCCATACAGGAACAGATTTCAGCATTTCAACTTTGTCAAATTTCAGTTTCCAATCCCATTTTCGGAAAACCAATGTTTTACCCTCGATATGCAAAAGGCCTGATGTTTCTAGAACTCGAATCTTATCTTCATCAGAGCTAAACTGCAACAGAAAGTGTCCGTTCCCAATGAAGGACACTGAATAACCATTCCCTTTAGAAGCCACCTCTGAAGCTTTTTCTATTGCTTGACGAAGTACATCTTCATCCACCTCTTTGTCAAAGCAAAATGCTCCACTTTCACTCACAAAACATCCAACCAGGGAATTCTCCCATTTATTACAACCAACTTTCAGTTCTTCATCTGAACATTCAATGTAGTACTTCCCTGCCTCAAAATGCGGAGTTTTTATTATAGTCTTTCCCTCAAGAATATTCACCACTTCTGACATACTAGGCCTCATCGCAGGAGAACAAGAGATGCATAACACTGCCAAATCTAGTATCATGCGAGCTTCTTTCACTGAGATGCCGGTCCTTGAGTTTTCATTGATTAGTGACATAAGATCTCCCTTCTTTTGTAAATCTACCGCCTACAAGAATAACATGCCAGAGCCTATAATTAACCTTAAATGTATTCTTTAAAATGAGAGTGAAATTGTTAAAATTACAACTTACGAGATCTAAAAGGTATGGACTATCATCTCCCAGCTTGTATGAACAACGCTTTCCACTAATAAGTTCAAGTATGACCACTCCGAAACTGTATATATCTGCTTTCGCAGTTAACCTGCCACGCATTGCATACTCTGGAGCCATATATCCTCTGCAAAGAAATTAAGTAAGAGCTCAACTTAGAAATTAGACAACACAAATTCTAAAAAAAAAAAAAAAAAAGACAATAAACCAGGAAATACAAAAGACGTAGTCTTCTTTTTCTCTCTTCAAGGTCCAGCCTAGCTAGTCCGAAATCAGCTATCTTGGGATTAAGATCTTTGTCTAGTAAAACATTTGAAAGCTTGATATCTCTATGAACAATTCTGAATACTGATCCTTCATGTAAGAGAGCAAGACCTCTCGCTATCCCAATGCAAATTTTAACTCTAGTTTGCCAATCTAGTCTTTCCTTCAAATTTGGCCTCGAGCCTTCACAAAATTTATCCAACCATTTCATCAGTAAGAAATGCAGTACTTAAATTGTAAGAACATCGAGTCATCAAAGATTACCAGACAGTGCAGTTGCTAGGCAACTATTCTCCATGTACTCATATACTAATAGGAACTTGTTATCCACTGCACAATGCCCGTATAATGTAACCAAATTTGGGTGTCTCAATCTAGAAATTGTGTTAATTTCATTGAGAAATTCTCTCTTTCCTTGCTTTGAATTCGAAGATAGATTCTTCACCGCTATTGCCGTCTTATTCGGGAGAACACCCTGCAGTCAGTCATCCAAGAAACTCTTTAGTATTATTTTGGTTGGACCGTATAAAATGCAAGATTGAGTCTGCATATGCACAAAGCTGTGAAGCAGACACCTTATACACTGGTCCAAAACCACCTCTACCAATCATGTTGGCAGGACTAAAATTTTCCGTAGCCGCTTTAATCTGTTTGTACTCGAAACACCCATTTTCGTATCGAATTTGCTCTTCAAATTTCATGTGAAATTTAGTTAAAATTCATAACATAAAATTTCTTAATTCTAATTTTAAGTTTAACAAAAAAACCCTCACCTTGGTCAGATGAGAATTGCTTGGTTCTTCTAATTCTGACCATATTCCAACCATTCTTCTTCTTCTTCTTCTTTTTCATTTTGTTTTCAGAAGTCCCAACACCACCTTTATCAATTCTATCTGAAGAATTGAAAATATGATTGAATTCTTTCATCCATCTAACTGGAAAACATACCTTGCTTTCACTTTTTGGCTCTGGATATTTCAATTCCAAGACAACCCAAATTAGTTGATATACCAAAATGAATGTTCATGGTTCTAAGTAAGTAAATTAGCCTTACCTTCTTCTGGTACAATTTTGGGTCCTATTATAACCATTTTTTGATTGAAATAAAAACCTCTCAGCCTAACCAAGTTCAACTAAAGAAAGACAGCAACAGTTGTTTTCTTCTTGTCTGGTTTTTTCAACTTTTTGATTTTGGAATTGCTCGAATTTCAAAGCGATGGTGATTAATGAATGAAGCTTTCAGCAAACAAAGAAACAAGACTACTGATATCATCAAGTTCAAGTCTTTCTAGGACACTAGCTGTAAAATATTAGAACAAGAATGAAGAAGAAAGAGTTTTTGTTATTACTGCAATCATTATCAAAAAACATACAGACCTAAGTATTTCAGAGTCAGCCAGCTTTAATACTCAAATAATTACACGACCAAGACCTTGACTATCATCAACTAAAGATAATATTGACCTTGACTATTGACCTGGACTATCATTCCTATTAGTCCCCCTCAAGTTCATATAGGCAGACACAGAGATGAACTTGAAAAACACAAAAGAAGTAAAATTACTGCAGTAAAGCTAAACTAGTAAAATGAGTAGTAGAATCAGAGTCTTCAACAGCATTAATAGAAGAATGACAGTGTTCAACATCTTCAGTAATAGCAGGAGTACCCAAAAGTTGTTGAAGTAAAGAAGAAAATCTTTGGAAAACAAAGCCCTTTTGTAAAAAGATCTGCAAGTTGATGTTGAGAAGCAATGTGCTGAACTGTAATGAATCCATCTAAGACCAAATCTCGACAACATGATATTGCACCTCTATGTGTTTTGCCCTGGCATGAAACACAGGATTAGAAGCTAAGCAAATGGCAGAATTATTATCACAGTATATTGTGAAAGGATAATACATTGAAACATGTAATTCCTTAAAAAGATTAGACAACCACTCCAACTTAGATGCAGTGACAGACAAACACTTGTATTCTGCCTCAGCAGAAGACCTTGACGCTGTAGGTTGTTTCTTACTAGACCAAGAAATTAAAGAACTCCCCATAAACACAGCATAACCTGAGGTAGACCTCCTTGTATCAGGGCAACCAGCCCAATCAGAATCAGTAAAAGTTGTTATTGAAGAAATGTCACTTTTCCTCAAAGTAATTCCTAATCCAATGGTGCCCTTCAAATATCTGAGAATTCTTTTAACTAATAAGAAATGCACATATGTTGGAGCATGCATAAACTGTGAAACATAATTTACCCCCAAATGCAATATTAGGTCTTGTCATTGTTAAGTATTGTAAACTTCCAACTAAGGTCCTATACTCAAGATCATTTTCAAGTAGAACTCCATCATGTATTGAAGCTCGGATTCCTTTACAACCTGGTGTATTAGCGAGGTTTACTGATCCAAACATATTTGCCTTAGTAAGTAACTCTAAAACATACTTTTTTTGTGTTAGAACCAGAGTATCCAATGTTCTTGTTACTTCAATCCCCAAAAAATAACTCAAGTCACCTAATTGCTTCATTGCAAATTCAGTACTTAAAGATGAAACTAATTTATGCAGAAGAGTACCATCATTTCTAGTCAAAATAATATCATCTACATACAGCAGCAGAACCATGATAGAAGCATTGGAAGTATATATGAACATGGAATAATCACAAATAGACCTGACAAAACCAAATTGTACCAAGAAAGTACCGAATCTATCAAACCAGACCCTTGGTGCCTGTTTCAATCCATATAAGCTTTTCTTCAATTTGCACACATATTCTGGATGAACAGTATCAACGAAACCCTGTGGTTGTGCCATGTAGACATCCTCATTCAAAAACCCATGTAGAAAAGCATTGGATACATCCAATTGCTTGATATGCAAATTATGTGTAATAGCTAACACTAAAACTACTCTTACTGTTGTGAATTTAACTACTGGACTAAAAGTCTCAGTGTAATCAACTCCATCTTGTTGATTATATCCTAAAGCCACTAATCTTGATTTAAACCTGCCAATAGTACCATCTGCTTTCAATTTAATCCTATACACCCATTTGCATCCTAAAATATTCATATGTGGCTCAGGTTTAACAAGATCCCAAGTGTCATTGTCTTTCAAAGCTTGATGTTCTTCTTTCATTGAATTCTGCCATTTTGGAATTTTCACTACTGATTTAAATGTTTTTGGCTCAGGAGGAATATCTAACAAAGAAGTAAAAGCACAAGGAATTGGATGTTTAACTGAGATATGCATGACATGATCAGGATAAAGTTTTGGTTTTGAAATTCCCTTCATAGACCTTGTAGTAATAGTGGTTGAAGGACCAGAAGAAAGATCATCAGTGGGTAAAGCATGCATTTCAGAAGATGAAATAGTAGTAGAAGAAGATGACTTTGAGTAGTAAAATTCATTTTCTGAAAAGACAACATTCCTAGAAATATGAAGTTTTCTAAGAATAGGATCATAACATTTATAACCCTTATGCAAGGAGCTATAACCAAGAAAAATGCATCTAACAGATTTATGAGAAAGTTTATCCTGCCTAGACTGACCCAAAAAAGGATAGCAAACAGAGCCAAAAACTCTTAGAAAAGCATAATCAGGAACAGATTTATAAAGAACCTCAAATGGTGATTTATTTTGAAGAACATGAGTAGGAGTTCTATTGATTAAATAAATAGCAGTTAAGAAAGCATCAAACCAAAATTGTTTAGGACAAGATGCATTAAAGAGAATAGTATTGCCCATTTATGTAATGTGCCTGTTTTTCTTTCAGCAAGGCCATTTTGCTCTGGAGTTTTGGGACAAGATACTCTAAGATTAATACCTTGATCAGTAAGATAATTGCCTAAAGCACCTTTAATAAGTTCATTGGCCCCATCAGTTTGAAAAGATTTAATTTTTGTAGAAAATAAATTTTCAGTCAAATTTTTGAAATGAGTAAAGCATTTTAAGACATCAGATTTCAGCTCCATTGGATAAATCAATGAAACCTACTAAAGTCATCTATAAAAAGAATATAATATATATATCCTTGCAAAGAAGACACAGGGGAAGGTCCCTATTCATCACAATGAATTAAAGATAAAGGAGCATATGCATGAGATAAAGAAGTTGAAAAAGGCAATCTTTTGCTTTTTGCAAGTTGACAAGGATGACACACTTTAGAAGAATTTGAAGAATTTAGAATAATATGTTTATTTGAATGAAGTTGATGAATAATTTTAGATAGGGATGGCCTAACCTACTATGCCATATCTCAGAAGAAGCATGTAAAGATGAAAAAGCATGATGAAATTGAGAAGAGGAAATAGGATAAAGATTGTTTACTATTCTCCCCTTAGCCAAAATCATATCAGTAGATAAATCCCTGATTTCATAACCACTTGGATCTAGCTTAAAATAGCAATTATTGTCTGTTGTAAACTGCCCTACAGATAGCAAATTATGCTTCATTGCTGGCACATGTAATATGTTGTGTAGCTTAAAACTAGTATCAACAACATTCAAAGTAGAATCACCAGAAAGTGCTATAGATAAGGACTTACCATTGCCAATAGTAACTGCACCCTTGCCCTTGTAGGAAGAAGCATTTTGGAGTAGAGAAGAATCCCCAGTCATGTGTGCAGAAGCACAAGAATCTGAAAGCCATTGAGTAGATGAAGAAGGATCATCATTGACAGGTACAATATTCATATGCAAACCATTAAACTCCTGAGAATAATTTGTGTGTGAATTGTTGTTGATGTTGTTGTTGTTGCCTTGAGAAGTAGAAGGAGATTCAGTAACACCCACAAAACCAGAAGTAGATGGTGGATAATAACGAAAATGACATCTGCTAGCATAATGTCCGTTTTTCCTGCATATTTGACACTCTACCTGAGAAAAATCCCATTGACCTCTTCTAGCATCACCATTATGTACTGAAGTACCCATTCCAACACCAGTTCTAGTATCACTACTACCAAGACCAGCATTTCTGTTTCTAGTAGATTTGTTATTGTTATATGAAGTATTAGAACCATTCTTTTTCTTATTTCCAGGATGAGAATTATAGATGGTACTAGCTCCATTTCTACCATAGAAAGCAGTTTGATGTTGAGAATCAAAAACAGCAGCACTGTCTTGTGCTTGATCAAGAATCCATTCCTCATGAGTTATTGACCTTGCCTTTAACTCTCCAAAAGTATAAGGAGTATCTCTATGTTGAGCTGATATCACAAAATTATCATAATCCCTGCCTAATCCATTTAACACATGCATTAACAAATCTGAGTTGCTCACTTTTTCACCAATGGCAGCAAGTGAATCTGCAATAATCTTGATCTTTTGCAAATATACGAAGACTGTCAAATTTCCTTTCCTAATGCCATACAATTGTTGTCTTAGCATATTTTTATGAGCCATATATTGTGTTTTGAATGTACTTTCAAGAAATGCCCAAATCTCTCTAGCAGTAGTTAAATCTAATACATCACCAGAAATTGATGGTGTAAAGGTAGCTTTTAAACAACTTATGAAAAATCGATCCATTCTTCTCCACTGAACCCATTTTGGATTTAAACTAAGAACCCCATTAATCAAAATCTTTTCCTTAGGTTCTTGCAAATCCCCATTAACATGACCATAAAGATCAGTAATAATCAAAACAGACTCAAATTGATCACGCCATAATAGAAAATTCGTAGAATCCAATTTAAGTGAAACAAAATTTGAAATATTTGTGAAAGGTAAAGTAAAATTTGCAGAGTTACCAGAATCGGAGTTTTCTGTAGCGGAAGCCATATCTGTGTGATTAATAATGTCGTTGTTGTTTGAAGTATTCTTGATGCGCCTTATACTGACTGGCATAACACAGATTTACTAACAGATCGAAGTAATTTCAAGATTAGGTTTAATCTTGAACAAAGATGATAAGAAAAAATTGTGAACCAAATTTGTTGAAAAACTTATTAGAGAATCAATCAGGAAAAGGTATTGAAAAGGTTGTTTCTGTTTGATTGTAAAGGTTTTTGTGAAAAAATTTAGGGTTGAATCAGAACCTATCTGATAACATGTAAAATATCAGAACAAGAATGAAGAAGAAAGAGTTTTTGTTATTACTGCAATCATTATCAAAAAACATACAGACCAAAGTATTTCAGATAGCTTTAATACTCAAATAATTACAGGCCCAAGACCTTGACTATCATTGACTAAAGATAATATTGACCTTGACTATTGACCTTGACTATCATTCCTATTACTAGCATGTGAACAAGAATGAGAATGAATATTAAAAAAAAATGAGACAGATTCAAGGACATTCTTTGACGCGTAAAAGTTGACTCGATGGAACCAACTACCCACAAGCAAGGGAAGATAAGGCAAATACGATTTCAACTGTTTGATAATTCACGGTAAAATTCAATGATTTTATCTCAAACTGAAGCTCTCTAATATCCTTGGTATTAATAATATGGATTTAGGAGAAAAATATTTGGGTACCCCTACTGTTTTTAAAGCCCCTAAAATAAAAACCCATATGGGTATTCTCCAGGCTATTGATGCTAGAATCTCTATCTGGCTCCATAAGCTTCTTTCCCAAACTGCTAGAACTACTTTAATAAAGCACATTGGTCAGGCCATCCCTCTTTATCAAATGGGAGCCTTCCTTGTCCTCAAATACCTTTGTAGGAAAATGGATTCTCATCTCTGTAAATTTTGGTGGGGGGAAACTCTTGACCCAAAAGATAGAAAGCTCCATCTTTTGGGTTGGGACATTCTTTGCTCTCCTAAGTCAGAGGGAGGCCTTGGTTTTAGAAAAGCTGAGCTCAATAATCTTTCTATGCTTGCCAGGAATGCATGGAGGATAATTGAGAACCCTGATTGTTTGCTAGCTTCTACTCTGAAAGCTAGATATTTTCATATAACTGATTTTTTAAATGCCAAGTGTCCCGCCAATTGTTCTTAGACTTGGAAATGTTGACATGCCATTAAAGAGCTTATCAAACCTTTTATCACTTGGATTGTTGGAGATGGTCAATTTATTGACCCTTGGTGTGACAAATGGATTCCTTCTTTAGGATCTGCTGTCCCCAACCCTTTGGTACCTCCAGATCCAACTATAAAAGTTTCTTATTTTATTAATCTTATTACCAGATCTTGGGATGTTGACAAATTAAACACCCACTTTGATGATGCTTCTGCTAAGAAGATTGTCATTATTCCCTTAAGCCAGTGTTGCACTCCTAATAGGAGGGCTTGGGATCTTTCAAAGAATGGTAGATTTATCTTTAAATCTGCTTACTTGGGACTTCGAGGGCTCATGCCTTCCCCTTGTAGTGCTCTTTGGAAGTGTATTTGGAAAACTAATGTTCCTTATAGAATTCAAGTTTTCAGCTGGAAAGCTGCTTGAAATGCCTTACCTGCTAGAACCGTCCTTCATACTAGAATGCTTATGAGTTCTGTTGATTGTACTAGATGTAATGACCCTTCTGAATCGATTATGCATGCCTTAGTTCTCTGCCCTTTTGCTAGTCGTGTTTGGTTCTTATCATTTTTCAACACTCAGGCTTTTAGTACTAAATCTTTCATGGATTGGATGTTATTTTGGTTAGTTAATCCTGTCTCTAAACTCCCAGATGTGGATCAATGTCTCTTTGTTGCTATCCTTTGGTCCTTATGGCAAAGTAGAAATAACCTAGTGTTTCAGAACATCAAGGAGAATTACACTGCTGTTCTGATGAGAGCCAGAGCCATGTTAGTAACTAGAAAATCAACTATTATTGTTTCCACTATGGTCCCTGGTAGTATAAGTGACAAATGGATGCCCCCACCGACTGGATGGATAAAATGCAATACAAATGGAGCTTATGATAATATTTCTGGGAATAATGGTGCAAGATTTGTGATGAGGGACTTCACCAACACTGCTTCCTTTTGTGCCTCCATTGTCTTTCAAGTTGAGTCTGCTGAAGAAGCTGAAGCCAGAGCTATTTGGGCGGCCTTAAAAAAAGCTGTGGAGCAAAAGCTTACTCATCTAATCATAGAAAGTGATGCTCAGAGTCTAATCAATCAATTTTCTGCTAGAGTGTTTGATGGTAACTCTAGAACGGATGCTATCTTTAAGGATATTCAGTTTTTCTTCTTCCAAGTTTGTAGCTTGTTTATTTATATTCCAGCCAAGCACTTGTAATTATGTGGCTCATGAACTTTCCCTTTGGGCTAAGACAAATAATTCTACCATGTATTGGTTTGTTCCTCCAATATGGATGATGCCTTTTGTTGAGGGGGATCATTAGCCTTTTTAAAGGCCTTTGATTATATAAAAAAAAAATAACTGTGATTTTATACATACCGTCATTTATGCTTCAAAAGAAAAAAACATACCGTCATTTTGGACAATATATAAACTGCTTACTCACACAAAAAATGAGAAGAAAATAGGGGCTGGTTTTAGGCTCACTATGTATCCATGCGGTTTATATCTTGTTCGTTTGTGCGGTCTGTTTAGCCTTTTGGTATGCTTAGCTTTATCAACTCGCAACATGAAAGTTGGCAATGATAATGTTTTCCAAAAACTTTTGTTATCTCAGGTAACAAGAAATTTACATAGTTAGTTTTGTTCTTGTCTTACGAACACCAGCAATGCCTAACACGCGCGTGATAATGTCTTACTTGTCAGCATATGAATTTTCTTTCAGGAATATGTCAATGACGGAATTGACTATGCAAAGATTGAATTTGAACTTGGAAGACAAGTACAACCAAGATTGTCTGAATCTATTTGAGAAGGTATATGAATAACAATTCCCACTGAAGTAATATGCAATATGTCCCATTTTGACATGTATGAGACTTGCATTTTCAGTTTCAGTGAGCAAGTTTTCGCGTCATTATGAATCTATGGGTTTATAACATTCACGTGATATTCATTTTCTTATGATATGTGATGCAGAAACCACTGGGTCTACTGTCTCTGTTGAATGATGAGTCTTCCTTTTCAAATGGAACTGATATGACACTGGCCAACAAGCTTAAGCAAGACTTGAGTTCAAATTTCTGTTTCAGAGGAGATCGAGCAAAGCTTTAAGTGGTAGCCATTATGCTGGAGAGGTTGCCAGTTTCCCATTAGAAAACACGTAATCTCTATTATAACAATTCCTCAATAGCTTAAGGATATTGCAGTCATCCATTTTTTTCTTCTTGAAAGTTGGATAATGCTGGGTAGGATTCCCTTAATGCTGGTTTGTTCAGATAAAAATATCCAAAATGGATAATGTCATACTGAGGTCTTATAAATTTTGAGTACAATGATCCTGGAGCCGCACATGTTCATTTGCTTTTCAGTTCGATGCACAATTTAAACAATGGTGTTAGAGCACTCGCACCCATCAGTGAAAGGCCTTCCTTTCATGTTGAGTCTGGTTTTGATGTATTTTTTGGTTTAAGCTCAATGTATAAGGGCTAGGTTTTTTAGGGTGGACCTTATCTAGGGACTTACTCCTATAGTTGTAAATAACAATTTCGAGTCTTCAATGAAATTCGACTAAGCAGAAACGAAAAAGACAAAGACAATAGCATATTTTTCAAACGACCTTTTTCAAATATGTACAAGCCCAATAATCGTTTATACGCCCTGCAAAGGGATTTCTGGTGGCAAAAAAATAAATGTAAGGGAGGAATATATATCAAGGCTTGGGATGCCATATGTACTAGTAAGGATAATGGGGGTTTAGCTATTAAAAATCCTTACAAGTTCAACTTAGCCATGTTAACAAGACTAGTAGAGACTGTTAGAAAACCCTGATAAATTGTGGTGCATCATTCTTGAGAACAAATATTTCCCCAAAAATGACCCCCTGTTCTATAGAAAGAAAACCAATAAGTCTTGGGTTTGGACCAGCATCTGCAAGGGTCTAGACATAATAAGAGAAAATCATGATGGGAACTACGAAATGGTAAGGATATTCAGATTTGGACTGATAAATGGTTGCCGAATGGTAAAGGCCCTAACCAAATAATGTTAACAATATGCATTCGGTTCATAAAGTGTCTGACATTATTGATGATAGAGGTAGCTAAAACTTGACTTTGATTAATAATTTTTTTGATGCTTGCGATGTTGATGAAATCAAAAGGTTAGAATCATGTAATAGTTATGAGAAAAAAGATACTAGAATATGGATAGGAACCAGGGATGATTTTGTTTCTGTGAATCTGCCTACAATTACCTTTGCAATAGAAATCATTATAATCTTATAGTTGAGTGAAGAGGTATATGGAAATTAAATGTTATTCCCAGAGTTAAATCTTTTCTTTAGAAATCTTTGAGTGACTTCCTTCTAGTTAGGGAAACTCTTGGTAGACATACCCCGATAGATATAGTTTTCCCTCTCTGTAACTGTAATGCTAGAGAGACTGTAGATCATTTATTTACATAATGTATTTTCTCGGAAGCTATTTGGAGAGGTTTATCTTTTTCCAATATTTTCTATGCTGCTGTGAATTAGAGTTCTAATAGCTTGTGTCTGTATTGGTTAAAAGACACTAACAACAGGGGGACTTTTGCTTTCATTTTATGGTACATTTGGAAATATCGTTGTAGGGTTGTTTTTGACAAGGTTAAGGCTATCCTAAAGATCTGATTGATTTTATTAGGAAAGATAATAAAAATTATATTAAGAGCTTCTCCAATGGTTGTTGTATGTATTTCCTATGTGGCAACACAAACAAGACATCTTTATTCCAAATTTTCCTTAAGTTTAGGTGAAAAAAGTTATTCATCTCCAATGGTGTTGTTTGTGATCATTTTCTTATTAAATGTAAATTTTATGTTTAGTAATTTTAAGATTTTATTAGATCTAAAAATGATTATTTATTGTATTAGAATTAATTTTAGTAAATAAAATATATTTTTAATTTAAAAAAGCTGACTAGGTAGACAATGTCAAGGGGAATGTGGAAAACTAGACATTTCCCTTAACATTTTCTACCTAAAGTCATGCATACATTGATTTATGACATCCGGGTTTGAGAATGATTTTAGAGAAAATGGATGTGCATCCTAGGTGGATTTTGACATTTATCTCCACACACATGCCATTGGAGAAGCTCTAAGCCTAGAATTGGCTCCCCTGTGAATGTAGTTCAAGCTAATAGGCGCGATACTTATCATCCTTGCTGCAATTATGACCCGCACATTTCTCATTAAAATGCCTTTTATATCTTCTTTGATGCAGCTTATCAAGAAAATATGGAAAGTTTGCCTATGGAATTATTAAAATGAATAACTTAGATCTTGTTTCAGATTTCACAAGTGGCTCAGAATGGTGCCAGAAGAAGCTGAATCCAGAGCATGCCGAGAAGCAATGAAATGGTCAAGAGATTATGGAAATGAAAGAATAACCTTTCTAAATGACAACAATAACGTTATCAGTAGTATGAAGGAGAAGAACCATTTTGTTGTCAATTGGAGATCAAAGGCTATTTTGCCCCAAGCTCTTTATCACAATCAATTTCTTGCTAGTTCTTCCTTCTTCTATTTTAATAGAAAATGTAACAATTATGCGGATAGTTTAGCAAAACACTTAATTAAATTCTCGGATATTAGAATAGATTCTAGATATTGGGATATATCTACGAAAAATGCTAGGCTAAGTAAGCTATGCAAGCAAAACAATGTAATTTCCGTTCCTTAGTCGAATTAAATTTTCCTTTTATCAAAAAAATAAATAATCGTTTATACATATTTTTCAACTAACGAGTTATTATATGCATAACCAATAGCCTGTACAATCTATAGGTGTTTCAGAGATGGGTTATTAGAGATCTTCGTTGTGTAATATTAGAGCTCTTTCCTAGTGCCAGCTGATTAATTAAACATTTGAACAGGGACATGGTGTATCCATAGCATTGGTTTCAAATTCTCTTAGGTAAAGCATTGAAACTAATTTCAAAATGAATTAAGTAGTACTTGAGCACGATATATGTGGATGAGCTTAGTACGTTATGTTGGAAAATTGACACTAAAACAGGGTGAAGAAAAGAATGTTGTCTCTGGGTTCAAGGCTCTAATAATAGATTCTTTTCGACAATTATTCAACCCTTTCCCAATTGAATTGGCGAGTACAAACAGGTCAATGAATATCGCCGTCAGGATACTTGAAGCCCCACAACAGTGTTGGATTCAAAGCTTGTACGACCTTGATCCAACCAGGAACACACTGGTTTTGTTACTGATGATGCTTGTAAGAAAGAAAACAGAGAGAGTTGAGATGTTCTTCTTTATATGAATGAAAACAATCATCACTACTTATAGGGGAGTCATGCCTATTGGAGATGCCTCTTCATTTCCAAAAGACACATAAGGTGTCTAATGGGAATGGTTGTGTCTTTTGTGAACCATCACACCCATTAGAGGTGCCTCTTGATCTCCAACTAACATCCATTGTGTCTATTCAACACAGGACACTCCCCCGTCGTAGTGGCTAACCAAAAACGAAAACCATTTTATTTTCTATGTTATTGAAAATATCCAACAATCTCCCCCTATTTTCAATAACCAAAAAAACATGAAAATAAAGTAAAACTTATAAAACAAGAGCGTCTGCATCACTCAAGTGACTGCCTACGTACCCGAGTGGGATCAAGCCAGCGTAGTTCAAGGTAAGTTGAGACAAAGCATTATCGTGGAAACCAATACATAAATGATAGGTACCTTTTGGGTTTGAACCTCCACTTAGTGTAAGATATTCAAAGCTTCATCGAGGTCCTATGGTGAATTTAATCTTGAACCAAGTACCCCTTGTGATAAAGCCGGAACCTCCACACATATTGATTTTAGGAAGTAGTGTGTTCCGTAGTTCGTACATTAATGGCCCTGTGCTTTTTCCTGGATTCATGAGTCTTTTTTCTGAGAACGGTCTTATTGTCATAGGAAACGACCTGATTTCCAAATACTCATATAGGTAAGTCTCGAAGGTGTTTCTGCGAGACACCTTGTGATAAAAGTTAGACTTATTAAGGATTTTCATCCACCCCTAAGATCATGCAGAATCACTACACTAGAAGGACAATGGGAAATTTTAGTTTAGTGTACCATAACCACTGCAATAACTTGTTGATGCCACATTGAACTTAGTTTATCTTTTTCAAAATATAACATAAGTTGGGTTTCCGTTATTGGTGATCGAACTTCTTTCACAGACCTGAGTCCCATCTCCTTATACTTCATTGAAAACATTTCTTTTGGAAGACTCTTCATAAATAGGTCTACCAAGTTTTTCTCCGTTTCAATGGCTAACTGCAATTACTCATTTCTTGAGTAGTTGACTTACCATGCAATGTCCAAGACTTGCGCATATCTTGACTTTTTCATTATAACTCTCATTAGAGACATTATAGATTCATATCCTGATTCTCTCAATTAATCAAGATCACTTGAAATGACTTCTTCCGAAATGGGATCTCTACAAGTTAGTTTCCAAGCCATTCTACCTCGTTATTTATTAATTGTATCTACTCATGCAATCAATTTTGACAACATTATTAAAATGTTCTTATTTGATTTTACAAAATAATTGTAACTTCTCTAGGAATCATAATTAACATTGACAGTTAATTCACAGGAAGTCATTAAGTCATTATAGACTTGCATTCACTAGAGGCATAAGAAATTTGTAGGCAATTTACTTGCTATTTCAACAAGCACATCATCACGATGAGTAACTCCTCTGCTCATGCCCAATCCTCTACAAATTTATACCCAAATACATAGACAATGTCTATTTAACATTTTACATTATGTAATGCAAATGTTCATAATTTATGCATCGGTAATATCGTAACACCTCATCGTTGGATATTTGGTCGGCCGACAAATCTTCCTATACATTACATATTAACCGGAATTTTCCTTTTGATGTCATTTAAGACATGCCAATTTCCAGATTTTGGAACCTTATAATTCTTAATGCAAGAATTATGTTCACATCTAAATGTTTCTCAACATTTATTTTTTTTGATGATTTCAGACTTCTAAATTTATAATTCCACCGCAAGAATTATACCCGTACCAAAAATTGTAGTCTCAACAATCATTAGTGATATCTATTGGTTCTCTAATCATAGAGCATTCATGACAATACTCCTCTATTGTCACGCGACCAATTATGTGTCATTTAACAACACTTCTTTTGTTTGTATCAAGTAGTACTATGCTTAAATTTTTGAATTGGCGAGTACAAACAGGTCAATGAATATCGCCGTCAGGATACTTGAAGCCCCACAATAGTGTTGTATTCAAAGCTTGTACGACCTTGATCCAACCAGGAACACACTGGTTTTGTTACTGATGATGCTTGTAAGAAAGAAAACAGAGAGAGTTGACATGTTCTTCTTTATATGAATGAAACAATCATCACTACTTATAGGGGAGTCATGCCTATTGGAGATGCCTCTTCATTTCCAAAAGACACATAAGGTGTCTAATGGGAATGGTTGTGTCTTTTGTGAACCATCACACCCATTAGAGGTGCCTCTTGATCTCCAACTAACATCCATTGTGTCTATTCAACACAGGACACTCCCCGTCGTAGCGGCTAACCAAAAACGAAAACCATTTTATTTTCTATGTTATTGAAAATATCCAACACACGTTACCCGTCTTACACCCCCGTCAGCTGCAAGGAAAGATGACGTGGCTTCAAGATCGCTACTGCTTCCCTCAGTTGACTTCATCCATTAAGTGCTTGACTAAATGTCATATGATTACTATCCATGCTTTCAGAATTTGGCTTTGCTGGTTTCCAGAACTCCACCAGAGACGCTAATTTATTTGCTACATGATTCATTTCGGGTTTATGTTTAGATTTTTGTAAACAGCAGTGACCAGCTAGTTCTACGACTTCTCTGATGTTGTCCTTTATGTCATCAGTAATTTCTATTGCAGGGTCAACTGCTATAGAGAAGTTGATTATGTCAAGTTCATTCTTTCGGAACTAAGATACTAAGCTAATGTACTCGCCTGATTCGTTTTGCTCTACTGCCTTCTTGCCAGTAATTAAATCCATTAAACTCACACAGGAACTATAAACGTCAAGCTTGGTTGATGTTTTTCAAGTTGCTGCTAAAAAAAAATATTAAAAAAAAAATGATTACTTCAGCAGGTTCATTACCCTGATAAAAAAATTACTGTAATAAAAAATGATAGTTACCTGCATGCTCTGGGTCTGGAATGCCAACAGTTCCAGCTAGGGCTGCACAACGGGTAGGGTGGATAGGATATGGCCTATTTCGCCACCCTACCCATTTAATGTCGGGTAAGAAATTTTTTACCCGCCACCCTACCCGCCAGTAAACGGGTAAGATCCTACCCGACCCATTACTTGACGGGTCGGGTAGGATAGGGTGGCGGGTATAATCGTTTTTTTTTTTTTTTTTTGTCTTTTTTTTCCCCTACATCCTCAACTCTTTATCATCATGTACAAGGATGATTGCATACAAGTTTATACGCCTGAATATGACTTCCAAGGCGGTGAGGCTCTTTATAAACTGACGATTCCGTGGAGTCAAGTTGTTATACTCAAACCTATCAATGGTTTGTTTTGCTTTGTTGATATCCTCAATGGTTTATCTTGTGTTTACAACCTTGGGACTCGACAAGTTACTCCATGGGTTTCTATACCAGTTCCACCACAGACAGGGTCTATGGTTACTACGATTCCAACTTATGGATTCAGTTTCGACCCTTCCACTGGCAAACACAAAATACTCTGCATTTGGGACGTAACGAGATTTGGTAGGAAAGTGGAGCATATAGTTCAAGTTTTCACATTGGGAGAAAATGAATGGAGGACGATAGATGAGTTACCACCGGTTAAGCCATTTGGAGAAGCGGTTTACGCAAACGGCTCAATTTACAGGAGGAACTGTGGCCATAAATTCTGCAAACCGGCGGATGTTGAAGTCATTTTGGCATTTGACGTCGGAATCCGAAAAGTTCAGGGTGATTCCAATCCCAGACGTTGTTATTGTTAGCTCTCATAGGAGGAATCCACAAGTAAGTCAGCGGGCCGAGTATCTCCTAGAAGTAGATGGACACATAGCTCTCATTGATAGGTTGGATAAGAATCTGGTCAAGTTGTGGAGATCCGACGATGACTACAAACTGAAGAAGACTGAGGTGGTGACATGGTTGGGACAAACCATTCTACTTCCTTTCGAATCCTCAATTGGAGACCGTTTTTATTTTCATGCGGTTCAAGGAACAAGACAGATTATCATCAAACCATGGGAAGCAAGAGATGTGGTAACTCTGCACATGTATGACATAGATAACAACACCTTTCGAGACATCAAAATATTTGATTTATCACCATCCAGGCTCCCATTTCTTCCTGGTTGTCAAATGACGAAAAAATGTGCAAGAGAAAAAATCATTGGAAGGGTTATTTTGTCTTTTCAATATAAGGCGGGTAGGGTAGGATAATTTCGAGGTTTACCCGTCACCCTACCCATTTAAAGGCGGATAAAAAATCTTTAACCATCACCCTACCCGCCAAATAATGGGTAGGATAGGATACGGTTAAAATATTGGCGGGTAGGGTAGGGTTGGCGGATATGAATAGGGTATGTGCACCCCTAGTTCCAGCAAATTTAGACATGATAGATGAACTCCCACTATTTTTAGATGAAAGGATATACAAAGGGCTACCAGGTGTAGCCTAAAGAGAAAAAGAAAATACAAGGAAACATGAATAGAAAATTGCAGATTACATAAAAATTAAATCCCAGTTGTTGTGCAAAGTACTAGAGAAGTTCAGGTGAACTCCCACTAATATCATTAAGAACAAAACCGAAATCGGATACCTTAGCCGTCATGGTATCATTGAGCAAAATGTTGTCCGATTTCAAGTCTATGTGAATGTAGCTTTGTTGGGCTAAACCATGAAGATACTCAACACCCCTAGCAACGTCTAACGTAATGCTTAACCTTCTAGTCCAGTCAAGAGGATCAAACACTCCTCCAAGATGTTGACTAAGGGTTTCTTTTGGCATATACTCAAAAACAAGAAGCCTTTCATTTCCATCCAAACAATATCCAAGAATAGCAACGAGATGCCGATGACGGATTTTCTTAAGAAAAGCAATTTCAGACTTGAACTCTCCTAATGCTTTCTCATTCATAACACCTTCCATTTTTTTAACTGCAATACGTGTTCCATTGTCTAGTATGCCTTTGTACACTTGCAGTTCCACCTGACCTAAAAGTTTTTCCTGACTAAAATTATCGGTTGCATTTCTTAATACTTCAATACCGAACTCCATATCTTTTGGTTCAATAACCTGTGCATCTGACACCATATCTTTTACTTCATTAACATGTGTATCGCCTTGCTTTTGTTTGTACAGGCAGAAACATTTCAATCCGAGCAAAACAATTATGAAAATTCCCCCAATTACAGAACCCACTGTCACTCCTGTTAATTTCTTGCTTCTATTCCTTGAGCTCCCAGAGTCGCTACTTCCCGGAGGTGGTGCAGTCAGATCCATCCCAATGTCGGGGTTTCCACTGGTCAAAAGGATCATATTACTTGTAAAACTTGGAATCTTAGAAGAAAGATGATTGTTTCTAACATCAAGTAATTTGAGATTCCCCATGGTAGTAAACTCTGTAGGAATAGGACCAGTTAGATTGTTATCAGAAAGGATAATTCTTTCTATATTTTGAAGCAATGCAACTTGAGGAGACATGGTCCCGGTAAGATCAAATTTCTGGAAATTTAGACCAGTAATGTTCTTTCCACCATTACAATTGATTCCTAACCAATGGTGGCAAAGGTTGTTTCCCCTCTAACTTTGTGTGATCTTCAATGGATAGCCAAGAGAACTTGCAACGGAGAGTAGTATTTGAACCCGAGGCTCACAATCACCATAACTATACAAACAAGAGCTGTTTGTTTCCACCTTCAAATCTAAATTTCACTAACTTGTTAAATTGTGGCAACGAGCCTTGAAAAAAATTATCTGACAAACCGGCGTAACGTAGACTCTGAAGATTTATAAGAGAGGGGGAAATGTGACAGCTCGGATTTTCATACTTCCAGCGGATACGGATTCGACCTTGTGGATTGGGTCCGATCCAGCAAGCAAGTCCAAATATCCGGACCGCCACTGGTGTAGGACCAGATTTTTCGTTCCCAAAGATTTTAATAAAATACAAAACTCAACTCAAATAAAATTTATTTAATGAAATATAATTGTTAGAGCACTGCTCAGTCGAACTCGCAAGTGCTTTAAGTTTAGTTGATCAAAACTATATACACTTGGTTTCTAGTCTACTTATAGCGTTATGTCTCGGATTATGATAGAAGTGTGTAGTTGAGCATTAGACTTTACGGCGTTCACCAATTGAAGAAGAAGATCTACTGAAGAGCTTGGAGGAACATCATCAACAAAAGGTATGTGGAGAATAAAACTTATCTATCACTCAGAAGTCTATTCTATTCTATCTTCTAATGAGACTAAGTCGTATAGCTATATAGACTTTGCATTATACACTGCACATTTGAAATTTTGAGCCGAGTTTATCTCGTTTATATATTTCTCGAAATACATGTTGGAAGCTTTTTAGCTTTACCTTGAACATCTTACATGATTTGTGTGAGACAATTATTTGATGTTAACTTGGGAAGTTTCGTACTGATTAATTAATCACTTAAAAATTACTTGAAGCTACTGGTATGTGTAAGATTACCATTGTTGTCTTCTAAGGATGTTTCAATGATTAAATGAGAGTTTTAGAACTACTACCAATCTCTGGATATAACAAAATATGCGTACATAGTATGCGAACTGAGAAGTTCTTGTTCAGGTCCGGAACTCTTGTTTGCAAACTGTGTTGCGAACGGGTTTACCTGTGAAAGGTCTGGAACTGTGGTTTGCGAACGGCAAGACTAGGCTAGGTCCAGAACTGTGGTTTACGTACTCAGTTTGTGAACACATTGGTTAGGTTCTAAAATCGGTAAGTATGACAACTCATACTCATGAACTCAGGTTCGTTTGCGAACTAAAGTCCCTGGAACTTTAATGAAATAAGGTATGCGAACTTGTTTTGAAAATCGTGGCATTATGTTCATGAATTGGTTCTTGTACATGTACTTTGTACAACTACAAACCAAACCGAATATGTTTTAAACTGTTCATGGATATTTCTATGAGATAGTGAACATTTGAACAACTCTCTTAAAGCACATTTAGATTCATTTGATTATCTATGATGATTGATAGATCATCATATTTGATCTAGAAGTATTAGATGAATATGGCTAAACTAAAAGTGTTCATATGGCTAACTTCGGTTAACTGTTATTGATCCAACTGGTTATACACGTTTTGGTACGGTTCATCCATATCTAAATATAAGTATATTTCATTTGTGTGTATCAAGCTAATACCATCTAATGGTGGAGATTGATTGCTTATTTTCTAAGCAGACTTAGCTTGAATATTAAATCAGGAGTTCATCTAATGGTGAATATCAATTGCTTTGTTACTAAGTTATCTTAGCTTTAATTGTAAGCAACCCTGATTTGAAATAATATATAAGGGAGAATTCTAGCATGTGGGAAACCTAATCCCGACACTCTCGTGCGTCCTAGTTGCAAACTAGAGTCGATTCTCCATTAACCCAGGTTTACAGTTCTTCTGAAAACCATTATTAAGGTTAATGACTTAAAGACTTCATTTGGGATTTGTGAAGCCAGATCCAACTATTTTCTCTATAATTGCGTATTCTGATCTTACTTTTTCTATAATATTTAGTTTAATCTTCTCTAAGATTTTCTCGATATTTATCTCCGATAAGTAAGATATAAAAAGTAATCACAACAGTTCTTCGTCTCAGACTCTTGTGATTCCGCAATAACTTCTTTTGTTAATCAGTTAGGTTATTTTGAGATGACTAATATTTCTAGGCTGCTCTTCGGGAGTATAAGACCGGATTATTAGTTGAGTTTCATGTACATCTTGATCTTTATCTTAAGACGGAAATAACAACCAGAATAGACTTATACGTGGGAGACAGATTTGTTTATAGGTCTTCGACTTTGGGTCGTAGCAACTCTTAGTTGTGGGTGAGATCAGCTAAGGAAATCAAGTGCGCAGAGTCTTGCAAGATTCAAGAGGCTTAAGGAACACGACTGTACCTTAATCGGTGTGAGACTTGGTTAGGGCTCAACTACATTCCAGTCTGAAGTTAACTTGTAGTAGGCTAGAGTCTGTAGCGGCATAATACAGTGTGGTGTTCAAGTATGGACTAGGTCTCGGGGTTTTTCTGCATTTGCGGTTTCCTCGTTAACAAAATTTCTGGGGGCTGTGTTATTTCTTTTCCGCATTATATTTTCGTTATTTAATTGAAATATCACAGGTTGTGCGTAGTTCAATTACAGTTGATAATTCCGACCTTGTTTGTTGGATAGGACTTGATTGACACTCGTACATTGGTCTTTGGTACCATCCGAGGTATTCTCATAACAATCAGGTTCACGAATTTCTATATGTTTGATTTACTGGTTGTGTTGAGAAAGAGATATATAAAGCTCTTTAATATATATCCGAATGAGACTCAGTAACTTGGTGCTCTCAGAATTATATTGGAGTTTAGTCCATACAGATTGCCGAACGAAATAGTTGGGTGTGGTTGTTATACCTTCACGTTTTCAATAATATTACTTTTAAAACTACAAAACTGTAAAGTAATAATTGCAAAATCAAAGTATATTAAAACAAACCAACACTCTGATTTAACTCAAAATCCTCAAAGCCTAAATCCCCGTGATAAATAATAATTTGTTTTACAACTAGTGTTTCTTCATTCTCTGTGAAAAATGAAGGAAAAGGGGTGAGCAAACCACAGCCCAGTAGGATGTTTCCAAAAATAATAGAGTGCATCGAAAATCAAACACATGCAACCGATATTATAATTAAAATCATGCATAAAAATTCGCAATAATACTTACGCCATTTTAACCATAACTATTTGACACTTTCTCACTCAAATCTTCCACTTTAAACTCTAGATCATTAATCTAGTTGTCAGAGTTTCTGGTAAACAAATAACTTTTATTCCCCGAACAATCTTCTTTTTCTTTCTTCAAATGACCTTTAATCTAGTTGTCAGAGTTATTCCAGTAAACAAACTGTAGATGGGGCAAAATGAGTTGCTGGTTTTTACGGAATTGAGGAGACGACCGTGCGGAGGAAACTCCTTGAACCGAGCGAACTGTTAAACCTCACACAAATGCACTACAAGAAGGGAGTGCTTTGAATTCGAGAGATCAATCTATAGTACTCCGGCCTAAACCAAGACAATGGCCGTTCCAAAGTAAATTCGATCACAAGAGAGGATGGGTCGATCTGTAGGAGGGAAGCTGAGAAATGTATGAGATCAATGGTGATCGAAGATTGTAGGTGTGTTGTGTATTTTGAAAAATAAGATAAGTTCTGAATGATTGAATTTGCTCTGTTGAGAGTAATTTCTCAGATGTTGAGTTGTTAATCTCGTGTTGTCTGTTTGACGTGAGATTGTCTTGTTTTTCAATCATGATTCGGAAACTTATTTATATTGCTAGAATTGTAAACACCATGATCCCATGAAGTGTGACAGTTGATGGAATTAAAGAGTGGAGAACTGGAAATCGTGTTAAAACCATTTGCTCAACGTGCGGAGACTTGGTCGATTTTCCATCCACTACTTTGTTAACTGCTTCAACTGATTGCACGACTTGCTCACATTCTCATAGTGTGTATGAACACAAGTGTCGTAGACCGCCAGATCAAAACCCTAGTTAATATCCCCCATGTGACACGATTGATGTCTCGTGATTAGTTAGTCAGTTGCTGACTTCATGGGACGATGAGTCCTTGTATTGTTGAGTCGAACATGATTTGAAAATGTTCTGAGACTCATGAATTTGAACATGTCTGTTGAGACATAGGTATAATGTATGAATAAACATAGTTAACGTGAGCAAATATTGCTCATTCGATGAACTGTTGAATATTGATGGTTGAACCAATGTTCCTTGGTTTGAGCAAATATTGCTCATCTGAGCAAATGTTGCTCGTTTGATGAATTATTGGTAGCATGACCAAATAAAATATTAATTTAAATACTGGCAACTGAACTAAGTATAATTAATAAAGTGTTGACCATGAGATCATCGTAAAATTATTAGGGTTTGAATCTGGAATTATGAACCTTGGACTCAAAACCCTAATTCGATCAATTGATGGTTTATTGAAAATTAACCACGGAGTGAAGGAGGGACCGGCTACATGGGATCATGGGTCGACCATGTAGTGCCCAGATGCTCAAGTGAGCAAATACCAAGGTCTCTTGAAGACTTGTTGATTTGTTGATGAAAAGAATGATTAAATGCTGGTTTAATCATTTATTAAAATAATGCTCGTCTGAGCCTTAGGTGATAAAACCTAATTAATTATGAAGAGATGAGGGACTGACCAAGGGGTCATGAAACCGGCCCTGGGTGGTTACTTTATGGAATGACGATCGTTTCATGAAATTCCAAAATTGTTCGGAAGAGTTTGAACCTAATATGAACAAATTAGGTCAAATGATGAAAATATGAGGGACCGGCCTCTTGAAAGCCAAAGAGCCAACCCTAGTCGGTCAAGGTAATATGCTCATGTCACCAAAGTGTTCGCGTCTCAGTCCTGAGAACTTTGATATTTTATGATGTGCGTTTGAGCAATCATTTGGGAAAATATGAAGAAATCATGGATTTTTGCTGAAACTGAGGAAACTTCATGAGATGGAGAAAAATAATAATCAAATAAAGGAATCATGAAGTGTGGGACCGATTATGGCCAAGGCATGGCCGGCCGGCCAATGGGTCCGGTCCCATAGCATTTCCTTAATTTTGTTATATTTTTTCATGATTTTACGGAAATATCATAAAATCAAGGAGTTTGTTGAAATCAATGAGTTTCCTTGAAGTGAAGGAGTTTCCATGAGATGAAGGAAATAAATAATAATAAAATAGGGCGTGTGGAACCGGCTTGGGCCCGGTCCCGTGAGTTTTCCCTAATTTTATGTATTATTTCCATGATTTGTAGGAATTTTCATAATTTGAAGGAAATATCATGAAATCAAGGAATTCCATGGGATCAAGGAAACATAAAAAAAAAAATTAAAAAAAATAAGGGCGTGTGGGGCCGGCTAGGGCATGATCGGCTGGATAGGGCCCGGTCCCACGAGTTTCCCTAATTTTATATTATTTTTCATGATTTAAAGGAAATATCATGAAATCAAGGAGTTTTCATGAGATTAGGGAAATAATAATAAAATAATGAGGAGTCATGAGGTGTGGGACCGGCCACAACTAGGGCATAGCCGGCCATCTAGTAGACACGGTCCCACGACACCTTTCCCAATTTTATATTATTTCCTTGATGCGAAGGAAACACCATGAAACTGAGGAGTTTCCTTAAAACGAAGGATATTTGTTCAAATGAAGAGATTTTCATGAGATCAAGGAAAATAATAAAAATATGATAAAATATAGAATTTGGACGTGGGAGTGGTCACGGCGTGACTAGCCGGTTGGTGAGCCCAGTCCCTTAGCGCCTTGACTAATATTTTATTATTTATTATTTTCTTCCTATTTTGCATATGTTCATCGTTCTTTCGTGTTTAGGAATGCTCGTTCGTGCACTCAGGTGCTCGTTGGTGTATTATTGCTGAGTACACTTACACCATTTTAGTCGGGGCTTACTTGATAGTTGCTCAGATGCCCGTGTGTTGAATATTTATTACTAACCCATGGAATTATGCTGGGAAGAACCATAAATTGAAGTAACAAAATATTATGAAAAACATTGAATATTTTCCTGGGATTCAGTTAGTGAATCTAATGATTTAAGAATAATTAATTGATGGCTCTATACTAGTACGATCGTCTAGAAGCATTAATTATTCAGGAGTCGAATGATATGAGCTTGTTGAAGCGTCATATTTCTTTTATATAGTCAGGGAAAACATTGTTACATCCTGAAAACGTTATTGCTCTATACTAGCAGGCAAGCTGTCTAGGAGCCGTCTAATCTTGCAATTCTACATAAAAGTGATCACTGAAATTGCTCAGTATTCATGAGATATGACGTTGCCTCAGCTGAGAGACTACACATCTACATATACTCTTAGAGACAGTATTCTCAGTCAGAGATTCTCGTGGCACGAGCTTTCACGCTTTCGATAAAAGACATGAGCCTCGATACTCATCTGATTGCTGGATCAGGAGCATGTACAATTATGGGTTTAAGATTTTAGCCTTTGTCAAAAATCCACCATCTACATTAAGTCCCCTACTTAGTGAGGAACAGTTATGTTCCTCAGTCAGCACTGAATGGTGATTTTTCGGTTATAAACAATGTAAGCAATTGAACTTAGTAGTAAGATAAGACCTTACCGGATTTTTGATAGTACGAGCACAGCACGGCTTGAATGAAGATTCCAGTGGCATGATAGAGCCTCGCCTAATGAGCATGAATTGGCGTTGAACCGCTGATTTTGATGACGGGACCTTGGTCGTTTTAGGATTCACGGGCCGGGTCCGATAAGGAAATCCTTGCAAGGTTAGGTTTTGGAAATAAAATTTGATATAAAAAGGAATTAATCCTTTTTTTTTACTTCACCTTCACGACCACCACCCTCTTCATCAACTCTTCATCTCCCTCTCGTCAGGGAAAAAAATTTCGTACGCCGGAGCCGACCGTCGCCACCCATCGACGGCCGAATTCCGGCCAACTCCGGCGCCGACCAGGTACGTCAATTTTTTTTTTTGTTTGCTGATTTCATAAGTTGTTCATGCTTTGATCATGTTGAAATTATATACATGTGCATATATGAGTGTGAGTTTTGTAGAAAACCCTTGTTTTTAGAAAACGTATGTTCGTTCGAACGTTAGTTTAAGAAACTAATAATAAGCCCTGACTTAAGAGAGATTTTTTTTTTATACATAGACCAGTGTCCAGTGATAAAATTTTGTTTATGAGCTTTCATGAAAATTAAAACTTTACCTTAAAAGATGTGAACTTTTCACAAAACCGAAATAAACCCTCGTTTTAAAGAAAGACAATAATGCGAAGGAAAAAGATTTTTTTTTTCTTTTTTATGGAACCATGGCATGTTCATGGATTTTTTTTTTTTTTTTATGAAACCGTGGAATATCCACAAAATTTTATTTACGTGAGCTTGCTCACATCAAAATGTTTTTTTTTTTTACGTGGATAAATCACGTTTTCATTATTTATATATATATATATATATGAATATATATTAAAAATCAAGACTTGAATAATGTTTATGATGAATATATATGTAATCATTAGAAGTAAACAATTATTTATGATGAAATAATGTTTTAGTTTTCATAATCCTATGGTGAATGTTCACAGTAGAAATGTTTATGGCTTTATGAAAATCTGAGTTTTGCTCGTCTTTTGTAGATTCGAAGAAATGAACAAGTTTTGAAGTGTTAACTCTCGTATTATAATCACTACTGTTAGTGAAATCGTAAAAGGTAAGGGTTAAGAATTACCATTTTGGTAGATGCTAGTTGAGCATTTTGCTATTTGCATGACTCCATCATCTTGTCGAAGTTTGTATCTGGATGATGTACTGAAGTAGAATGTTATGTGAATTTTACAGCTACTCCGCGAAGATGTCTGATTCCCAAGCTAATGATGCCTCCAGAGATGATACATGTGTAGATAATGATGACTCCGGGGATGATACATGTATGGATGAGACTTCTGTTGGCGAGGAGAAAGATGAAACACCTGGAATCAAGAATGTCCCGAATATAGATGATGCGTTTTTTGAGGTTCAGGAAACCGAAAAACGTCTCAGATCCCCAGCATATCGTCTTCTGATAAATCCCAGAAGTGTTTCTCAGAAGAAGTTGATGACTCCTAAGGCAGCGATTCGATTTTGTCTTGAACGAGGACTTTTCCTTGCATCGATTATAGAGTTTAAGCTTTCTCGTCGGCCTTTAGAAAAATTTTCTGAATGGGCAACACATATGCTGGGTTTCCCTCACGTCAGGGCTATGCTCGATCAAGCACAAGTAACAAGGGCCATTCAAGCATCTGGAGACTTGTTCATTTTTCATGATGTGCGGGGTATTGTGGCTCTACTTGCCCGTTGGTGCATTCCAACCCATACCTTCATATGTAGATGGGGAGAATTTACCATCACCTTGGAGGATGTGGTTGCCTTGTTGCATCTCCCAGTCACGGGCAATCTCCCTGAGAGTCTTTCAGCTGAGGAGACTGCAATTTCCAACATCTTGACAGCTGCAATGGAGGAAATTAATAAGGCATCCGACAGCAAAGGTTGTTATGCTAACTGGTTAACACGTTGGTGGCCAAAAGACAAGGTTTCTGATAGTCCCATCGACGGTATGTTACCCATTGCTGCTTTCTTGTGTTTATGGCTGTCTAGAGACGTATTTGAAGATAGTGGGAATTTGTTGAAGCCTTTCGTGATCCCCTTTGCTATCAAAATGGCTCAAGGTGAGCAACTTCCAATAGGTAGCCTATTCTTGGGTTCTTTGTACTCTAACTTAGATTCCTTGATTATAGACTCCAGTGTATCGAATGGCTTTACGAAGATCGAATGCTACGCCAACACGATGTTTCTTAAAAACTTGATGTGGGAGCATTTCAAGAATTATGCACCTATTTGATGTGACTCAATAATGTTGTAGAAAGTGGTAGTAAGGTTGTCGTTCACTCGGACTTGACGAGATTGATTTTAAGAATTAATAAAAGAAAAGAAAAGAAAAATATATACAAATATTGTCACAAGATGAAGAGATGGGCTGGGACTCTGGATTCGGCCAAACTCATAACAAAAGGTTCAAATATTAATTCTTTTAACAATTATCGCTCAACAAATAAAAACATGGACTCTTATTTTTGCCAAGGTAGATTCTCAAAATATTAGTTATAAATCGTAAGCATGGGACATCAAACATTTAAGCAAGCATGACCCATCTAATAAAATAATAACTAATTTAATCAAATCATAATTCAATTTTTAATTAGTGCAAAAGTCATAAAATGAATTAATTAAAATTACCCATGTATGAAATTTGTCTTCCTCCGTCGTTCCAGTAATGGGGTCTAGCTCATCATGTTGGAAACACGCTCAAAAGTCGATTTCATTACTCAAAAATGGTTTACAAATGATGAACAAAGGAGAAATGATGAAAACCGGGTTTGCAACAGTTATAGTTGTTGCAAACACTGTTACAAAGGATTGTCACAGTTTATTTTAAGTCTGCCATCGTATTACGACCCATGTCTAAGTGTCGTTGTCATCATGTTGAGAAACGATCGTCTTCGATAGTCTCTGTTCTTCACGTTCTTCAGAGATGCAGCAGCAGAAATGGTAGTTCCCTGGAACTAGATTTTCTCGACTCTGTGTTGTGCTAAACTGCTCCCAATCTCTCCATATCCCTTCTACTCGACCTCAGCAACTTATATATACCCGACAGGACAAAAATATCACGACAATAACTCCTCAAATTCTCTCATTATACGGCTTTGATGAAAATATTCTCGGGAATATTTTATGTCCATTTTTTTGCTTCTACACGGCTTCTGATGCTGTAAATCTTCCTTAATTAACTCCAACACGCTTTTGAAGTGACCAAACACGAGCAGAACTCGTCAAATCACGCTGTAATCCCGTGTTGTTTCTTTCCCGGCGTGTGTTGCTCTGTGAACTTCAATCTCACGATGCAGCCAATTCTAACCGAGAATATCGACCATACCATGCCTATTAATGTCCGTCAAGTCTTCCCTTGCAAACCCAGCCATTGAGTCTCTCCAAATCGCCTTGAATTCTCGAACAAAAAATCGGCAGGTGAGAAAACAGTTTTCCCGCCAAAACTATTTTCAAACGAAGAAGAAAGGTTTTCCCCTTATCCTGTTCTGGGGTGCGAATAGCAGGTGCCCAACTGAGGTGCCCCTTAGTAATTGGGTTACCCCTTATCCAAAGTGGGAGTCCGAATATCAAATGTCCTCCGGGGGTGTTCCGAGCAACTTTTCGAGCCGAATTTTCCAAAAAATATTTATTTCCAAAAATACCTAAAAATACATAAAAACACAATATTAGTACAAAAATCGAGTTCCAACAATACCAGCACTGAGGACAATTCAGACACAAAAAATGTGTCTATCAAATACCCCCAAACTTATCATTTGCTAGTCCTCGAGCAAATTTATTCTAGAAAATAAAAATCATTTGAACCCCTAGGTGGCCCTAGAGGCGGAGTGTTGTCTCCGGAGGGTTTACAAGAGGTGTACCCACAAAACCTTTACTCCAGACCCTAGCTATCTACACAGAACCTTGGAAGGCACTCAAGAATCTCCTTGGTTGGCATACTTATTGACTACAGGAGGAAGTACCCTGATGCGAAATTCCAATTGATGTACACGAGTTTGCACTCAAGCATACTAAAATTCATATAAAGTGACAGAGCTCTACTCAGATAGTCGCACTATGGACATCAATACCCGGAGTCAAAACTAATCACATGGATAGATCAAGAAGATGGATATGGAGAAAAACATAGATGGTTTTGATGTTTACTAAGTGAATGATGTTTCCCATATCTGTCTGAAGGCCTCCGCCAAAATGAACCTATCTTAATGGACTGAGATACTAGTCGACTAATATCAACACACTGGCATATACAAGGGAACCAGTGGTCGATAATCCTAACTCTAGGTCAACACAACTGGCATATACAAGGGTACCAGTGGTCGACTTTATTGAATTTATTCCGGTTGGTCTGATGGTTTGGTCTCAAATTTTTTTTTTTTTCACTTTTTTTCACTTTTTTTTTTTCACTTTTTTTTTTTTTTTTTTGGTATCTCAATCACTCTAATTCACCCTAGCATTGGTAACAACTTGATTCGTGGGCCCCACCTAATCACTTAGAGAAACATAGTTTACAAAGAACAAAATAAAAACAGAAGTGAAAAGGACTCAACGAGATATGGTGAAACTATCATGTTATTTCTAACACCTGAGCTCTGTGCTTTTATGAATAGACTCTTTAGATGTTGCCATCTAATCAGATTGGTTCCTCAACTCCTACAACCAAAATGCTTCCATCCACTTAGATTGGTTAGTGCCGACCTTAATAAACTTAAATTTCTAGGCTCTGGAGTTTATTTATTGCAACTAAAAACTAACAAGAAGTTTCTTCCCCACCCCCAAACTTAAATCTAACATTGTCCTCAATGTTCTAAAGATGAAATTAAAAGCATGAACAATGAGAAACTGTCACCACTTGAAGAAAAGAGTAAGGAAAGATATTACCGTGTTGCAAGAGCATGGGTTACCTCCCAAGAAGTGCTAAGTTTAAAGTCTTCAGCCAGACATCAGAAGGAATTAGTCACCTCATAGAATCATAAAGTAATAGCCGGAATAATTGCGGATCCCCAAAACCAAATAGGGCTATCACAAGTAAAAGGAATCTGCAACATCCCAAGAAAATTAGCAAATAAAACACACCCTTGTCTAGTTTCTGTTTAAGACAACTACATCTAGTTGTGGTTCGAGTTCGGAGTTCTATAACCGGATCTAGATAACATATTTTCATAGGTTGCATTTCCTCAAAAGTTGAATCCGAATGTTTAGGTTCTAGAGTCTGGAAAAACTCAAATAAAAGCTTAGAAGCACATAATAATAACCTAAATAATTGCGGATCCTCGAAGTCAATCAGACTTGACTCATACATTGACCACAAAGAGTGGTCATTCTTAAAAATGTGTCGACCCTAATCTGTTAAAGTAATTAGGTTTAGTCTCAAAACTTAATAATTGACACATCTTATACGTTCCCACAATTGGAAGGAAGGTTTTTGGTGGGAAAACAAAGTCAATCGTGGTATCATAGCACAGGTTAACCACATCAACCGGAGGATGGGTTTCTAACAACCGAACTTCTTTATGGACACAACTAGGTTCGGGAAAAAGTGTATGAAGATAATCTTTTAAAATGGTTGAGGCACATATGTCAAGTCCCAAGTTAGGGACTTTTCTAAGAGTTAAAGCACATGGAGAATGATAATCACCCCCAAACTTAGAGTTTTCAGTGTCTCTAGAAAGACTAGTCACAACTTCCCTAATTTCAAGGTCATCTCGATTCCCGAAAATGGTCAATTGATTCTTCTAAGTCGGGTACATCCTCACTCATATCTACGAGTTCATTTTCTTTTTCTAAGTCTATTGTTTCTAAATCGCTAGACTCAAAATATACTCGTTCCTCTAAACCATCATTGGCTTCGTAATCAAAAGGAAATACTACATCGTCTAAAACGGGGGTATCTCTAGTCAAATCCTTATCCTTTTGAATAGGTGAATAATTATTTAAATTATTTGGATTTGAACTAGAAATATTATCATCATTAAGCTCAATTGGAGTAACAAATTCCTGATCGCTATGCCTACTGATTTCAAATTCTTCATCAACACTATCCTCATCATAATCATAACATGAAAATGGTTGAACCTCATCTAAATTAGTGTTACCAAATCTAACCTCGTCATCTTGATTATAAATATCCTCATTTTCATGGGTATTATTGGAAACACTGTATTGGGAATTAAGATTATTTCGAGCAAGCTTTTCGACAATCCTATTTGTACTTTCAAAATTGCTTAAGAGTCTCTTCTAAAGATATCCTAGTTGACTGCTCTAGGGACTCATCTGGAATATTTAAGGTTTCCTTCACAAATAAGGAATGACTCTTGAAAGCCTCTTCTAGAGAAATAGATGAATTGTTTTGCTCATAAGACCGATGCACGTGTGGATAGTAATTGGACTCACCATGGTGTGACCCATAACCTTCAAAAGGTTGGCGTTCCCAACCACTATTCACACTATGGTCATAGTAGTAATGTCCATATTGTTCAGTTGGATATTCGTTGTATTGGCTATACCAGTTTGACATCCTAACTGCAAGGGAATTCTACACAAACACAAACAAGGCTGACTCGACCAAAACAAACCTATTGATTTCTAGCAAACAAAAAGCATGATGGCTCCACTTAGATTGTTTCTAGACCAGCTTCTAATCTTTCGAAAAGGAACTCGTTACAATCTGAGCAAACCCCTCTGGAATCAATCCGAGTTTAAGTGAGTTGAATAGAGGCGAGGGAAGCTGCGTGGAGCTTTGATACCCAGGGCCTCACCGCATTACAAGGCGGCGCAGTCACGCATTCAACTCACAGAAACCATCATGAACTTCGAAGTATGCTCAAAAGAGTAACCAATATTTTTCGAACGACTTTCCTATTAAGCTCGTTACCCTATAGGTCTCGTTCTAGTCAAAATTTTAGGCTTAGGTTCGCGTTTGGTTTTGTTTTCCTAAGGCGGGCAAGAAGAGAACGGTGATGAAATCCGAACCCTTATCTTGTATGGCCAGTCCTTGCCCTTTACTAGGAAATTAAAACAAATGGATTCGGTTCCTCGACATATATTCACACGAAATCATCCAGTAACCCGCTGACAGGGGATTCGCGGGTGTTTAGAATTCTTACCTCCCGTTCCAGACGGGGGATGAACCGTTGAAGTCGACTCGGGCCACGACTCCTATGTCGTGTACGAACCCGAGGGGCCGAGGTGATATCGTAATCACCGTCCTTCCCTGTGCAGTTTATATTTAAATTACCCTTCCTTAGGGTTTTTTTTTAAAAAAAAATGTCCAAAAGTCCAAAAATAAAGTCCAAAATTAAGAAGTCCAAAAAAATAAAAATAAAAATTACAAAAATAATTACCTAATTACAGTTTCTAAAAATAAATAAATAAAATTAATTACACTATATACAAAATTTTCTTCTTCACTCCTTTTGGATTCCTCTTTTCTTTCCTTCTTTAGCTTCGCTTTTGTTTTCAACGCTTTCTCCCTTTTTCTTGAGCTCAATTCCAAATCTGAAAACAAACAGGAAATACCAAAAGGCGTAAAAAAGAACAAAAAAAAATAAAAATAAAAATAAAACCTAAAAACAAATCTATACACAAGTCCGCGTCGGCGGCGCCAAAAATTGATGTGACTCAATAATGTTGTAGAAAGTGGTAGTAAGGTTGTCGTTCACTCGGACTTGAAGAGATTGATTTTAAGAATTAATAAAAGAAAAGAAAAGAAAAATATATACAAATATTGTCACAAGATGAAGAGATGGGCTGGGACTCAGGATTCGGCCAAACTCATAACAAAAGGTTCAAATATTAATTCTTTTAACAATTATCGCTCAACAAATAAAAACATGGACTCTTATTTTTGCCAAGGTAGATTCTCAAAATATTAGTTATAAATCGTAAGCATGGGACATCAAACATTTAAGCAAGCATGACCCATCTAATAAAATAATATCTAATTTAATCAAATCATAATTCAATTTTTAATTAGTGCAAAAGTCATAAAAAGAATTAATTAAAATTACCCATGTATGAAATTTGTCTTCCTCCGTCTTCCCAGTAATGGGGTATAGCTCATCATGTTGGAAACACGCTCAAAAGTCGATTTCATTACTCAAAAATGGTTTACAAATGATGAACAAATGAGAAATGATGAAAACCGGGTTTGCAACGATTATAGTTGTTGCAAACACATTACAAAAAGATTGTCACAGTTTATTTTAAGTCTGCCATCGTATTACGACCCACGTCTAAGTGTCGTTGTCACTGTTGAGAAACGACTGTCTTCGATAGTATGTTCTTCACGTTCTTCAGAGATGCAGCAGCATAAATGGTAGTTCCCTGGAACTAGATTTTCTCGACTCTGTGTTGTGCTAAACTGCTCCCAATCTCTCCATATCCCTTCTACTCGACCTCAGCAACTTATATATACCCGACAGGACAAAAATATCACGACAATAACTCCTCAAATTCTCTCATTATACGGCTTTGATGAAAATATTCTCGGGAATATTTTATGTCCATTTTTTTGCTTCTACACGGCTTCTGATGCTGTAAATCTTCCTTAATTAACTCCAACACGCTTTTGAAGTGACCAAACACGAGCAGAACTCGTCAAATCACGCTGTAATCCCGTGTTGTTTCTTTCCCGGCGTGTGTTGCTCTGTGAACTTCAATCTCACGATGCAGCCAATTCTAACCGAGAATATCGACCATACCATACCTGTTAACGTCCGTCAAGTCTTCCCTTGCAAACCCAGCCATTGAGTCTCTCCAAATCGCCTTGAATTCTCGAACAAAAAATCGGCAGGTGAGAAAATAGTTTTCCCGCCAAAACTGTTTTCAAACGAAGAAGAAAGGGTTTCCCCTTATCCCGTTTACGGGGTGCGAATAGCGGTGCCCAACTGAGGTGCCCCTTAGTAATTGGGTTACCCCTTATCCAAAGTGGGAGTCCGAATATCAAATGTCCTCCGGGGGTGTTCCGAGCAACTTTTCGAGCCGAATTTTCCAAAAATACCTAAAAATACATAAAAACACAATATTAGTACAAAAATCGAGTTCCAACAATACCAACATTGAGGACAATTCAGACACAAAAAATGTGTCTATCACTATTCCACGTATTGTCTTGCAAGGACTGAATGCTGATGCCCGACATATTTTCTCTGAGAAGAATAATGCCAGGATCATGCGCTGGTCTACGAAGCAACCACGGATTAAGGCACGTCTCATTGATGTGTTAGATGATGAATTTGAGTTCGACTTTCGCCCATGGGTGTCAACTCCTCCTTATATTTCTCAGCTGACAACTTTCAATACTGGAAAGAGTATGGCTTTAGCATCTGGTGCAGGTCTGAGTGATGGCGAGAGATCTTTTATGTTGAGTTGCACCCTTGGTCACTTGTTATCAGCGATATATGGAGAACTTTTAGTGGAGGAATATAACATTGACATGGCGGCTCGACAAATGGGTATGGATCAGTGTGTTCCAACTTTTCGAAGGAGGAAACCATCGGTCGAGCAACTTAGGACCCATTTAGACCGTACGCATGTGGAAGGAAGTGAATATTGGTTCCCTTGCTCCGAGAGAATTGCATACGTAACTTAAGTTTATGTAGACTTTTGGGATCATCAACTTGAGCGGTTACATGACTTTGTGATGATTGGTCAGCCTCCGGTGAAAGACCCTCCTTTTGATGAGATAATTTCTACTCGACCAAGATTGAAGCATCTCTCTGGTGATAAGCGAAAATTATCCCCGGGATGTTCTCAAGTATATACTTTTGTATAATCTTCATGAAATTATGATAATTGTATTCTTATCATTACATCAAATTCTACAGGACGGTCGTAATGTGAGATCCCAAATCCATGTAGACTTCTCAGAGACTGAAGCGATTATCCATGACGGAGAAGGCAGAAGCAAAAATTATAAGTTGTTACCTAATACCATAAAGTCCCCAGTTGTTTCTTTGGTGAGTTGTCGGTACTTCTTTTGCTATGACTCCTTCTCATCTATATTATCGGAATTAGAAAACCAATATTTGTTATTCCGTTGCAGAATTTTACTCCATCAAGTATTGACGGTCTTCAGTTCTCTGCTGCTGGGCAAACAGTTTCTGACTTGAGTGACGAAGAAGAGCCCGTAAGTATTTCTTTGAGTAACCAATCGTGATGCTTTATAGATAAAACGCTAATTGTTAAGAATATATCCAGGAGGATGTCGCCACGGAGATGGAGAGTGCTGGTGATGTTCGCTCATCCTCTGAAAATGGTGATAAAGAAAATTCCCGAATGAAAGCAATGTTGCTCTTGATGTTGATACGGGCAATCCAGGGTCCTTGAACACTTCGGAGACTACCCAAGTAAGTAATTCTCTTGGATTTTATCGAATAAGCATAAATTTCTTGGTTTATGAATGAATGAATGAGAATTCATGTGAATATACGAAAAGTTTTGTCGAAATACGTCACTAGAAATTTCAGAATTCAGCCCTTTAGCAAAAAACGCTGTAGAATCTTCATACGATGTCATATTTTCGTGATCCACATATGTATCCTTAAGCCCAGGGAATTTCCAAGATTTTTTTAGAGAAACCTTTTAAGTTTTGAGTGCTTTTAGGGGTCGAAATATACGAAACAGTAAACATCCAGGAGACTTTCAGGAAATTTTCAGTTGTCATGTAGTCCGATGTTTTGACCACATCTTTTTTCTCGTTCATCCGATTGCCATGAAATTTTGATATTTTGTAGATGACATCAATATGAAGAGAATGGTATATAACTCAGCCTTATATTCTTTACCAATTGCTCCCAGTTCTCTGTTTTGTACAGGGCAGTGTAAAATCTTCTCAGACGAGCTCATTGTAAAACGTGTTTTTATGGTTACCACATTATTTGCTGATGTCTAGAATGTGAAATGAAAAACCTTGATAATATTAGACAACTTGTATACTGGAGTTTATGATTTCCTTTGGTTTCATATTTGAATGACTCTAATCTCATGTAATCTTCGTATTAGGTGTCAAATACGGAAGTTGAGAATGAAGAAGCTAATAATGATGGCTTGAGCAACACTGAGGTTATTGATGAAGAAAAAACCATCTCTGAACTCCAAAACCATGAGGGAGTTTTTGTTGGTGTTGTTGAAGAGACCGAGACTTCAATTGTTGTTGTTTCAGTGGCGGAAGAAGCTGAACCACGCCTTGAAGAAACTGTTGCAATGACTGTAGAAGTGTCTCCAGTGATTGAGAATTGTATAGTAGTGCATGAATACCCAAGTGCAGGGATTATTTTTGATCCTCCATTTGATGCATCACTTTGTCATGTACCTACTGTGGAAGACGAGGTGGCGCATATCATGTCTTGTGTTGGTTCTTAGTAAATGTAGTTAGAGAGTAAATTAACTTAATCAGGGATTAGTTGTTAGTTAATGATGTTGTAATAGACGGTCTAGATGTGACCACCTGGAGGGTGTTTAGTCTTTAGATCTAGGGTAGCTTTTTGAGTGAAGCTTTATAAACCCAAGAGTCCGCAAGAGATTTTATCTAAGAATTAATGAAAAGAATCGGATCGTTTCAATCGATCAAACCGTGTTCTCTGAACCGGGAGGCTTAATCCGTGAGGATCTTGACGTTACTACTATCTCTAACCTATTCTTGTTGTGAATCTCTTTTAGGTTCATAACAATTGGTATCATCCAGAAAATTCTGTGCGTACTCTGCAATGGGGGATCTACTTGCTCAATTGGAGGTGATTAGGCTTGTAGAGAAGAGATTATCTTATATGCGGTTAGAGAAATTAAAGGTGGTATTGGATATAAACTTCCCAGATCGACAACAGGCTCTTCGTCAAATGGATAGTTACATTTTCATCACTGAAAACCAGTTGGACTCACTCAACAAATCTATTGCATCAACTCAGCTTCAATCATCTGAAGAACCTGTAGTTGACAAAGCTGAGATTATTGAGGAGATTGTCAACCAAGAAGATGATTGTGAGTTGATTCCTTCTTATCCCATTGTAGCAGAAAAGGGTGAAGACGATGAGTTCGAGTTGATTGTTCCTTCTTATTTCTCTGAGGAACAAGACGATTCTGTAGATCTAGAATTGATTCCTTCTTTTTTCTTCAAAGAACAAGACGAATCAGTCAATCTTAACCCACAGAAAAGAAAACCCATTCCCCATTTGAGTTATTCAGTCTGTATTAGGAGTTCTCTCGCAGAAATTGGTTTCGCTAAATTGGTGGGGTTCTTCAACAACCATCACCAACACACCATTGAGAATTGTTGTAAGAATATTACAGACTTGAAGGGGTTGGTCATTAGTCACAACAAGCTAATCGGTAACGATTTTTTACCTCTTTTCTTTGATTATAGTCGAACGTTATTTGACCGTGGGAAGAAACTTGGAATTACGAACGATTTTTCTGAATTTTTTGGTGAATTCTGTCTTGATACTTCTTATGGATTTGTTCTTCATGGGTTGATTTTACTTGATACGTTGGATAGGAATTTGGTTTTTGAGCTAATTACAAGGCTTGGTTGTCAATCTGATTTTCGATTTTTGGATTCACTTGTTCTTATGTGTGTAAATGAGGCTGGAATTAGTGGTGATCAGAAGTTGTTTGTTAAAATGCCTGAGAGTGTAGTATGTAATTTGGGCAGTGACATAGATAATTTTTTCGCTCAATGTACAAAAGGTAAGATGAGTAACAAGTTACTAATAGTTGAATGTCCTTTCATGAATATGACTTCTGCTCGTTGGATATATGATCGTGGCAAAGTGTTCGATGTTCTTAATGGGTATTTTTCTTTTGCTTCCACTTATAAATTTGGTGTTGATACAATTACATCTTATGAGCTGGTTTTGAAACATGGTTCCCAAGTAGCTTTTGAGCAATCTTCTTACATTGGCGTCAACCTTACTGGTAGCGTATTTGATCGTGGGAGAGGACTTGAACATATGGGAAGGTATTCTTGCTTTGATGGTGATTATGAATGCCATTTTGATACCATTACTTCTTGTTTGATGTTTCTTGAGTCAATTTTAATGGAGGGGTACAATGGAAAATCTATATACGTGCTTATTGTTGAGCCTGGGTACAATATAGTTTTGTTATTTGAGCATTCAAATGTGTTGTTGTTTGTGGCAAATGGAGACAGTCGCGAGAATATCAATTCATTTGATAAGATGTTTGAAAGAGATGATTTTTTCCTGCAACTTATATTGGGGAAGGATAGTAGTAAGCTGAATGTTGAAACGGCAGGGACAAATAGACGTGTGCTTCTGATTCTTTCGACAAAGTGTGATTTTTCCTTGGTGTCTTTTCTTCTAGTTCCCAAAATTGTGCGCAATCATTTTTATCCCTCGAGAATAGGTTCTTTCTTGCATTTTCCATTACTTATATCTAAGGTCTGTGGTAGTCTTATGGTTCAAGAAATTATCACGCCAGTTAAGCATTATTGGAATTACTGGCACATTCCTTGCTGTGGAATTCTTGCAAGAATAGTGGGAATCGGGGCTTCACTCATGGTAGTTCAAGTTCTATTGGTGTATTTTCTGTCGGGAAACTATTTAAAGTGGAAGTTCAAGTCGTCCTCTGCAGGCCTATGGAATGTGGGTCACAATACTCGCAAACCGTTTATGAAGGCAGTCTTGAATTATTGTTTGTTTTGTCTCAACATTTTTAAGGATACTCGACATTTTCATTCTTATTACAATCAATTGTTAGAGTTGTTTTACCATCCCAAGCGGGGTTGTATAGGACTGGAATTATATGGAGGAGGGCTGGAAATCAAAGTTTTACTTGCTGGTATTATTATTGACCTTCATATTGTATTGAATTTGTTGTACCAAAAGTGGTTGAACTGCAAGCTCCGGCAACTCGTTAAAGGAATAATAAGTCCTGTACAGATTCAGAGTTACAATAATACAAATTGCAAGGTGAACGGACCGGGGGTAATACAAGCAGACTTCATCGAAACCTGCAAGAGGATGAAAGATACACGTGTTGATAAGCCAAAGGGAGTACAAGTGCTACACGAAAAATATAAGGAACCTACAACCTTCACTGTGTTAGTTAGCAAGGCAGGGGCGGCAATTAATAACATCATGTTACAGGCTTGTGTAATTCCTTACAAGGATGAAGACGACGAGCATTACATTTTACAAAGAAATGCGCTGTTGAATTCTGGGCTAAGAACTGCAGTACTTAATGGCCTCACATGGGAATTCTTTAGCTTCGGGATTAAATGTTTACTCATGGTGAGTCCACTTCTGAATTTGTTGGCTTGGCTTGATTACTTAAGGTGGAAATTCAAATTATTTCCAATAGTATTATGGAGTGGGGATAGTGTCAGCTGGAATTATAACATTCATGTTGTAGAACTGGTGGAACAAGATTGGAGGCCAACCAATCTCCAACAAACTCTCAACTGGCAGTTCCATGTTGTACCTGCTCAGCGTTACAACCTAGCATTTGCCCAAGGAAACGCTCCCGCCTTAACTGGAGTAGTTATGAATGTCAGGATTCTATCACTCTTTCTGAAACTGGGTGTCGAGGTCAGGGGAAAGTTGTGGACAATCAGGGAATTGTGGAAATGTCAGGTAGCTCGACATCAGGGAGTTCTTTCTCTAGTTGGCGTTCTTTTTGTTGTGATACATCTGATGAAGTCCACCAAGCTACATCTGATACTAAATTAAATTTGTCCTCGGAAGACTCGTTTGTGGCTTTGCACATCTCAGTTGGTGTGATCAGGGTCCATACTGTTATTTTTGAGCAGCTAACATGCCTTCCTGGTTGCAGTCATTTGTTGGTTTTCTTACTTCGACACAAATGGCGTTCTAAATAAGTCTTATTCTTAGAAAGGAAAGGGGAAACACCATGTATCGCAACATCAACATGGTTTCTCGCTTCTAGCCTTGCAAGTGGTTTCGCTAATAGTTTATGATAGTGGCGCATATCATGTCCTGTGCATCCACGTTGCGACTCAACTCATGATCCTTGAGGACAAGGATGTTCTGAAGGAGGAGGGAATGTCATGTACCTACTGTGGAAGACGAGGTGGCACATATCATGTCTTGTGTTGGTTCTTAGTAAATGTAGTTAGAGAGTAAATTAACTTAATCAGGGATTAGTTGTTAGTTAATGAGGTTGTAATAGACGGTCTAGATGTGACCACCTGGAGGGTGTTTAGTCTTTAGATCTAGGGTAGCTTTTTGAGTGAAGCTTTATAAACCCAAGAGTCTGTAAGAGAGATTTTATCTAAGAATTAATGAAAAGAATCATATCGTTTCAATCGATCAAACCGTGTTCTCTGAACCGGGAGGCTTGATCCGTGAGGATCTTGACGTTACTACTATCTCTAACCTATTCTTGTTGTGAATCTCTTTTAGGTTCATAACACACTTCCATATCACGAATTAGTTGGTGGATTCAGTGTTCCCATTGGATATGTCGACTTGTACGAGAAAATATGGAAGAAATTCGGTCACATCATCGTTACTAGAGAACCAAAGCGTGCTTATATCTTAACAATGCAAGTAAGTGTTATCTTGCGTGTTGTAAGTGATATATGTGCCAGGCCCAGGAATACTTTGACTCCAGATGTACTCTTTGATTGGGAGTTCAACTTGGAGAATTCTGAGAGACTTGGTTTCAACGTGAAGTGGCTTCGTAAGAAGATAAACGCTATTAAGGACTCATGTGAGAAGAACATACCCTTTCCAAATGATGCTGTGATGGATAAGGAAGACAAGATTGCTAGGCTGACTGAAGAGCTGAACATGGAGAAGGCGGCTTTACAAGTCTTGAAAGATGCAGAGGAGCAAAAGTCTTTCTTTGCCGATTTTCTTTGATTTCTTCTCATAATCTCTTGAATTTCTGAACTTCTGAGAGATGTGAGGTTTTATTTCTGGTTTTGATTGGTTTTGGATAAGTAGATGATTGAGGATTTTCTTTGGGTTTGATAGAGATTTTGCTGATTTAAATTACTGAATGCAAGTATTGCAAACATTTTGGAGGAATTGAAATACAACGAAAGAAAATTCTAAACGCCAAATGTTTGAGGTGTTCGTGCCTTGAGCATCCGATGCTTAGAATATCCAAAACCTTAAATATCAAAGGCCTTGATCCAATTCTCATGTATCATGGCCACGGTCTCCTTGTTGTCCATGTTGACCAACTTGTAGTATCCGCAAGCAACAAACTTAGAAATCATAAAAGGTCCTTCCCAGTTGGAGTTCTTTGCAGAATGAAAGCTACGCTTAGTTGCTTTGAGAACTAAATCTCCTTCTTGGAATTTGTTAGGCTTGATCATCCGTGCCTTGAATATTTTCTGTTGATTTGGAATTCTTCGTGCAGTGGAATTCATGTTGTTGAAGTCTTCCAACCTTGTGGCACATGTGGACATTCGCGCAAAGGAGAATATTTGGGATACTGTTTATCGAACTCATCCATTATTTCAGTAATGACTGTATTAGTCAGGTGTTCGATTCGGAGAGGTTCTGCGTCCAGCCACTTGGTAAAGTATTGCTGAGGCGAGATTATCCACTCATAGGCCATAGCATTCTGTGATGGCTAAGTTGTTGGTGGAGTGAAGCCCTCGGACCAAATAAGCATATTTGAAAACTGATGATATGGACACTTGAGGAGGAATAAGACTTGCCTGAGTACGAAACCTTTTGATGAAAGCGTTTGCATTTTCCTCAGGCCTTTGTGTCATCTCTGTCACGGCTTTGATATCCTCCAGATTCTCGAACGGTGGAATATCCTCTTTTTCTTCCTCTGAATCAGAGGTTTCTTCGACAGAGAAGTGTGCAATTGAAGGTGTTGGTGTTACCTTTCCAGCATGAATCCACGTGCGTCCAAGAATCATATCATATCCTGGATCTTCTTGGATTATGTAAAATTTTGTTTCTGTCCAAGCTGAGTTTACGTTCACCTTGAGAGTAATATGGCCATAAGCGTCTCTGGGTGTTCCTTCATGATCTGTGATTATTACTGCAGCATGGATGGCTTCTTGTCGTGTGATAACAGCGGTCCTGAGAATTTTCAGAGGGATAACATTGATAGTAGTTCCAATATCAATCAATGCTCGTTTGAACTCGTTTCCCTTGAGATGGACTGTGGCGAGAAGTCCCCAGTCGTACATTTCTTCGTCTGTTGTTGAAGGCGGCTCTTGAATCAACAAACACTTCCCTGACACGATGTGATTTAGTTCAGCAAACATGTCTCCCCTTTGAGCCTTTGACAAGTATAGCAATTCACATACATGCTCGATTAAGGATTGAACTGCTTCCTTGACATGAGGTTCAGAAAGGGTGAAGGTTCTGACTGGGATAGGATCTCTGTGTACTCCTTCAGTCCCCAAGATGATTTCTCATGATTCGATCTTTTCTTTGAATATGCGCTTCAAAGTTCTGCAATCACTTGTGGATGGTTGACGAACCTATGAAAGCGACAGTAACGAGGATTTTCCATGGCTTCTTCAATTGGGTATTTCTTGACATATGGCAGTTTGATTGCACCGTCTTGAATACAGGAATCTATAAGTTCAATAACTTCTTCAATGGAGCAGGGGAAATCAGGTGCTTCTGGATCATCTTCTGTGTGTTGAGCAGGAACTTGTGTATTATCCTTCTTTTGCGCCTTTGAAGGAGTTGAGGAAGTATGTTTGCGTTGTGGCTCGGCTTTTCGTTTGCTCCCTTCTGCAACAACATTTTTGGAAGGTTGGAGGTTGTATTATTTGTTGATTAAACGTCTACTTCCTTGAGTTTCTCGTGGATCTTCAGCCTTTGTAGTCTTAGCTCTCTCCAATAAAGCAGGTGCAGTAGTTGTTGATCTCTTGGCCGCTTCATGAAGTTCTGAGAAAGTTTGAAACCTGATATTCTCCAATAAGTCTCTGTAGACTGGAATCATTCCATTGATGCACAAGTCCACGAGTTGTTGATCTGTGACATTTGGATCATGGCAGTCCAAAGATTGAACTCTGAACCTTTTCACATAATCGTTAGGATGTTCGTTGCTCTTTTGAAACATTCTTCCGAGATCAGAGAGGGTGATTTGTTCTGAAACGAAGAAATACTTTCTGTAGAAAGCATTAACCATTTCTCCCCAACTTTTAATGCTTCCTGGTACGATGTTGTTGTACCAGGTATATGCCCTGCCTTTCAGAGACTTTGAAAATTCCTTCAGACAGACAATATGGTTGTGCTCATGTTCACCCAGTGCTTCCAGAAATCGAGAAACATGCTCTCGAGCATTGCCGGTTCCATCATAAAGTGTGAAGGTTGGAGAGGTGTAACCTTTTGGCAGAGGAATCCTTTGCGTAGCAGCATGGTATGGAGGTTGGTGACAGTGTACAGAAGGTGTTTTGTCTTTTCCACGATCCTCCAAAAGACGTTCCAGGTCTTCACGAGTGATGAAACTAGATGGCTCTTTCGCTGGTGGATTATCTGCAGTATTAGGAACTTCCTCATCCTCTACTACATAGATCGGAGTGACCTCGGGATCAGCGTATGAAGACGTTTCTTTAGCTTTTCCTTTCTCCTGAGTTTTCTCTGACATCTTGTCTGTAAGAGTTTTGAGATAGTTAAATAGTTCCTTCTGAGTAACAGCCATGTCAGTTTGATTTTTGGCAAGGTTTTCTTGCACCTTCATGAGATCACCAATGGTAGGTGGATTTTCTCTGACTTCTTCGGGAGATCGACCGAAGAGTGGATTGTTGATGGCTCCGGTGCCGTCACTTGCAGGGGTGATTACTGGAGTACCAGTGCTCGGAGGGGTAGTAGTGGCAGGTTGCGCCGGAGGAGTGGTGTTGGAGGTACCACTAGAGCTTGCAATATTAGAGCCGGGTGTTGAATCCGGGTTGGTAACTTAACCAGACCTAAGACCGACCATGTTTGTGAGAAGTGAGATTGCAACCGAGAGAATGATCTCCCATTATGGTCGCCAATCTGTAGATGGGGCAAAACGAGTTGTTGTTTTTTACGGAATTGAGGAGACGACCGTGCGGAGGAAACTCCTTGAACCGAGCGAACTGTTAAACCTCACACAGATGCACTACAAGAAGGGAGTGCTTTGAATTCAAGAGATCAATCTGTAGTACTCCCGCCTAAACCAAGACAATGGCCGTTCCGAGAGTAAATTCGGTCACAAGAGACGATGGGTCGATCTGTAGGAGGAAAGCTGAGAAATGTGTGAGATCAATGGTGATCGAAGATTGTAGGTGTGTTGTGTATTCTGAAAATAAGATAAGTTCTGAATGATTGAATTTTCTCTGTTAAGAGTAATTGCTCAGATGTTGAGTTGTTAATCTCGTGTTGTTTTTTTTACGTGAGATTGTCCTGTTTTTCAATCATGATTCAGAAACTTATTTATATTGCTAGAATTGTAAACACTATGATCCCATGAAGTGTGACAGTTGATGGAATTAAAGAGTGGAGAAGTGGAAATCGTGTTAAAACCATTTGCTCAACGTGCGGAGACTTGGTCGATTTTCCATCCACTACTTTGTTAACTCCTTTAACTCGATTGCACGACTTGCTCACATTCTCATCGTGTGTATGAACACACGTGCCGTAGACCGCCAGACCAAAACCCTAGTTAATATCCCCCATGTGACACGATTGATGTCTCATGATTAGTTAGTCAGTTGCTGACTGCATGACTTCATGGGACGATGAGTCCTTGTATTGTTGAGTCGAACATGATTTGAAAATGTTCGGAGACTCATGAATTTGAACATGTCTGTTGAGACAAGGGTATAATGTATGAATAAACATAGTTAACGTGAGCAAATATTGCTCATTCGATGAACTGTTGAATATTGATGGTTGAACCAATGTTCCTTGGTTTGAGCAAATATTGCTCATCTGAGCAAATGTTGCTCGTTTGATGAATTATTGGTAGCATGACCAAATAAAATATTAATTTAAATACGCTTAACTGAACCAATTATAATTAATAAAGTGTTGACCATGAGATCATCGTAAAATTATTAGCGTTTGAATCTGGAATTATGAACCTTGGACTCAAAACCCTAATTCGATCAATTGATGATCAATTAATGGTTTATTGAAAATTAACCACGGAGTGAAGGAGGGACCGGCTACATGGGATCATGGGTCGACCATGTAGCGCCCAGATGCTCAAGTGAGCAAATACCAAGGTCTCTTGAAGACTTGTTGATTTGTTGATGAAAGAATGATTAAATGCTGGTTTAATCATTTATTAAAATAATGCTCGTCTGAGCCTTAGGTGATAAAACCTAATTAATTATGAAGAGATGAGGGACCGACTAAGGGGTCGTGAAACCGGCCCTGGGTGGTCACGGGATCGAATGACGATCGTTTCATGAAATTCCAAAATTGTTCGGAAGAGTTTGAACCTAATATGAACAAATTAGGTCAAATGATGAAAATATGAGGGACCGGCACCTCTTGCAAGCCAAAGATCCAACCCTGGTCGGTCAAGGTAATATGCTCATGTCACCAAAGTGTTCGCGTCTCAGTCCTGAGAATTTTGATATTTTCTGATGTGCGTTTGAGCAATCATTTGGGAAAATATGAAGAAATCAGGGATTTTTGCTGAAACTGAGGAAACTTCATGAGATGAAGGAAAATAATAATAAAATGAAGGAATCATGAAGTGTGGGACCGGCTATGGCCAAGGCATGGCCGGCCGGCCAATGGGTCCGGTCCCATAGCATTTCCTTAATTTTGTTATATTTTTTCATGATTTTACGGAAATATCATAAAATCAAGGAGTTTGTTGAAACTAAGGAGTTTTGTTGAAATCAAGGAGTTTCCTTGAAGTGAAGGAGTTTCCATGATATGAAGGAAACAAATAATAATAAAATAAGGCATGTGGGACCGGCTTGGGCATGGTCGGCCGGCTGAACCCGGTCCCGTGAGTTTTCCCTAATTTTATGTATTATTTCCATGATTTGAAGGAATTTTCATAATTTGAAGGAAATATCATGAAATCAAGGAATTCCATGGGATCAAGAAAACATAAAAAATAATAATAAAAAATAAGGGCGTGTGGGGCCGGCTAGGGCATGATCGGCCGGCTAGGGCTCGGTCCCACGAGTTTCCCTAATTTTATACTCCCTCTGTCTCTAATTAACAGTCCTAATTGACTTTGTCAAATTATTAAGGAAATCCTATAAAATGTCATGACTAACCCTTGACTAGCCCTATTTAATGTTATGTTATTACCAAAATTAAAATTATGTAGAAATAATTAGAAGCTTTATTAGGAATTTTATAACTATTCATAAATATTTTAATTTAAAAAAGGAATGACTATTAATAGAAAGATATTTAATAGATATATATGGTGATAATATTTAAGATATTGAATTAAGTTTATATTAAAAATGATTTTATGATGATAAACAATAAAGGGTATATTTGATAATTTAAGGGAAAAATATGTCTATAAAAAGAGCGGACAGATAAAAAAAGACAGACCAAAGTAGAAATTAGGACAGATAAAAAAAGACAGAGGGAGTATTATTTTTCATGATTTAAAGGAAATATCATGAAATCAAGGAGTTTTCATGAGATTAAGAAAATAATAATAAAATAATGAGGAATCATGAGGTGTGGGATCGGCCACAACTAGGGCATAGCCGGCCGGCTAGTAGACATGGTCCCACGACACCTTTCCCAATTTTATATTATTTCCTTGATGCGAAGGAAACACCATGAAACTGAGGAGTTTCCTTAAAACGAAGGATATTTGTTCAAATGAAGATATTTTCATGAGATCAAGGAAAATAATAAAAATATGATAAAATATAAAATTTGGACGTGGGACTGGTCACGACCTGACTAGCTGGCCGGTGAGCCAAGTCCCTTAGCGCCTTGACTAATATTTTATTATTTATTATTTTCTTCCTATTTTTCATAGGTTCATCGTTCTTTCGTATTTTGGAATGCTCATTCGTGCACTCAGGTGCTCGTTGGTGTATTATTGCTGTGTACACTTGCACCATTTTAGTCGGGGCTTACTCGATAGTTTCTCAGATGCCCGTGTGTTGAATACTTATTACTAACCCATGGAATTCTGCTGGGAAGAACCATAAATTGAAGTAACGAAATATTATGAAAAACATTGAATATTTTCCATGGATTCAGTTAGTGAATCTAATGATTTAAGAATAATTAATTGATGGCTCTATACTAGTACGATCGTCTAGGAGCATTAATTATTCAGGAGCCGAGTGATATGAGCTTGTTGAAGCATCATATTTCTTTTATATAGTCAGGGAAAACATTGTTACATCCTGAAAACGTTATTGCTCTATACTAGTAGGCAAGTTGTCTAGGAGCCGTCTAATCTTGCAATTATATATAAAAGTGATCACTGAAATTGCTCAGTATTCATGAGATATGCCGTTGCCTCAGCTTAGAGACTACACATCTACATATACTATGAGAGACAGTATTCTCAGTCAGAGATTCTCGTGGCATGAGCTTTCTCGCTTTCGATAAAAGACACGAGCCTCGATACTCATCTGATTGCTGGATCAGGAGCATGTACAATTATGGGTTTACGATTTTAGCCTTTGTCGAAAATTCACCATCTACACAAACCATCGATGTTCCCAGAACAGTCTTCCCAGGGTAGCTACCAGTGGTAGGATGCCATAAAGGCCCGACATTTCAGCAGCAGACAGATACATACTTTTCTATAACACAAAATTGGTTAAAAAGACCAAAATCAAAATTTCCTGGGTGAAAAGGACAGTCAGATTTAGATACTGTTTAAATGGACAAAAATTTAAAAATAGGCAGGATGTAACTGATAGACACATTTTTGTGTCTAATTTGTCTCGATTCTTTATATTGATAGTGCTCATTTTTGTACTTATTATGGTGTCTTATGTGTGTGTAGGTATTTTTGGCCAAAAAACATTTTTGGAAAAATCGGCTCGAAAAGTTGCACCCGGAGGACACCTACTATTCGGACCCTCACTACGGATAAGGGGTACCCAAATTACTAAGGGGCACCCTCAGGACACCCCAAGGCAGCTGCTATTCGCACCCCCACTCTGGATAGGGGGAGACCACCTTTCTTCCCAAATTCAAAAATCAAATTGGCGGAAAACTTTTGCGGACGGGAAACAGCTTTAGGGTTCGCGTTTTGGAGGATTTAGAGATTCAATCGCTAAAATTGTTGGGTGGACTTCTTATATCATAACGGGGTTGATACGATTGATTGGAGCCAACCAATTGGGGCCGATAATTCGGGTTGAGCAAAAACAGGGGAATAAGTTTACACGGTCCTGTGGAGTTTATTTTTGGAATTCCGGGAGACTAAAGGCGAGATATTCTTTCCAAAGATATGTATCTATCTAAGGAAGAGTTTGGGAGGAGTTGGAAAGATCGAAACGCGTGAAACAACTAAGGGAACAAATTATTGCCGTGACTTCCACGGAAGAAAACAAGAAATTTAATCGGGTTTTTGGAGGGTTTGGAGGTGTATAAAAGGCTTGCTCGAGTACCGTAGAATGGTATTGAAGTTTAGAGGAAGTTAGGGGAACTTTAGAACACGACGAGCCGAGGAATCGAGTTGCGGAATTTCTTCACGCTGCACAACAGGGAAGAACACGAAGAACAATAGGCCTTCTCGGACAATGCGTTTACTGGTCTTAAATTCAACGACAATTCAACGGACATAAGTCCTGTCTCAGAAACGGTCCTTTGTAACAAACGCTTTGTAACGCCATTACAAATTGCAAACAATCTGTTTTATTGTTTTTCATCCTTTTAATCAACGTTTGGGTTATAAACATGTATTTTGAGCAAGTGATTATTATGAGGAGCTAAACCCCCTTGCTGAGGTGACGGAGGAAGCTATTTTTCCAACAAATATGTGGTAATATTTATTTAATTGATTTCTGCAATTCTTTTTATGATTATTTGCATTGAATCGAAATTGAAATAAAGATTTTTGCTAACTCTTTGTGTTTTCACTTGATGGTGCATGCTTAGCTTAGGGCTCTTGATGTTCCATGCTTGAGATTAACAACCAAAAGTATTTCAAAATCTACTATTGGCAATATTTAAGAATCAATTGAACGTATGAATTGCATGATAATTATTAATAATGAATCACATAAAAATTGGAAAATAGTGGAATCCTGAGTCTCAGTGCCTTCTTAAAATCTTGATACAATTATTTCTGAGTTTTCTATTTTTATTTGAGTCTAAAAATCCTTCACAAGTTCGAGAGAACGACAACCTTTATTACCACTTTACTACAACTTGTTAAAATCACATCAATTTTTGGCGCCGCCGACGCGGACTTGTTTTTATGGTTTTAGATTTGTTTTTCTTTTTTCTTTTTATTTTTTAGTTTTTTTTATTCTTTTGTTCTATTTTACGTTTTCTTGGGTATTTGTGTTTTGATTACAGGTTTGGATATTGGACCGAAAGGAAAGCTGAGCCAAAGATATTGGTGATGAACTAAAGACTTGGAGTCAAAGACAAAACGAAAAGAAACGAGGAAAAGACAAAGAATTTTATTTTTATTTATTTTTTAGGTTTTTTTTTGAAAACTGTATTAGGGTTTATAATTATTTTTGTAATTTTTCTTTTTATTTTTTTGGATTTTTTTGGACATTTTTGGGACTTTGGACATTATTTTTATTTTTACCCTACGGAAGGGTACTTTAAATATAATCTGTTTGCAGAGAAGGAGGACAATTACGATATTGTCTCTGCACCTTGGGTTCGTACACTGACATAGGAGTCAGTGGCCCGAGTCGACTACAACCGATTCATCCCCCGTCTGGAACGGGAGGTAAGATTCTCGAACACTCGCGAATCCCCATCGCCGAGTTACTTGGACTCCTTCGTTTGCATATATGTTGAGGACTTGAGTACGGTTGCTTTAATTTTCTAGTAAAGGGCAAGGCCTCGCCATACAAGATAAGGGTTCGGATTTCATCACCGTTTCTTTTCTTGCCCGCCTTAGGAACACGTAACCTACGCGAACCTAAGCCTTAAAATTTTTGACTAGAACAAGACCGATAGGGTAACGAGCTTAATAGAAAGTCATTCGAAAAATATTGGTTACTCTTTTAAGCACACTTCGAAGTTCATGAAGGTTTCGTGAGTTGAATGCGTGATCGCGCCGCCTTGTGATTCCGGTGAGGCCTTGGGTATCAAAGCTCCACCGAGCTTCCTCGCCTCTATTCAACTTACTTTGACTCGGATTGATTCCGAGAGGGGTTTGCTTAAATTGTAACGAATTCCCTTTCGAAGGATTAGAAGCTGGTCTAGAAACAATCTAAGTGGAGCCATCATGCTTTTTGTTTGCTAGAAATCAATAGGTTTGATTTGGTTGAGTCAGCCTTGTTTTGTGATTGCATAGAATCCCTTTCCTAATTCTTTTGTATGCCTGAACGTAAAAGAGACGCCCTAGGTAGATTTGTTAAAGAGAAACCTAGTAGTTCTAAGCGTCTCGATTACCTCAATTTAGAAAGTCCGATTTTTGAAGAGTCCATTTTTGAACGTCAGTTTGAGGAGACAATCCCTAAAATTCCGATAGTGCCAGAAATGGCAACTTTGAAAGCCTTGTTGAACCCGACTAGGGCTACTCGTCCTCGTGTATCAGGTTAGCTGAAACGGAAGCAACTTATGAACTTAAACCTGGGATCTTACAGCTGCTCCCAATCTTCTTAGGGAAAGAAAATGAAAACCCTTATTTCCATGTTAGGGACTTTGAGGAAATTTGTAGTACCCTAAAGATTAAAAACCTTGATGATGATGCTTTGAAACTCAGGTTATTCCCTTTTTCCTTGAAGGATAAAGCCAAATCGTGGCTATATAGTTTGGCTTCTGGTTTAATAGAAACATATGAACAACTTACATCTGCCTTTTTGAACAAGTTTTTCCCTAGGCACAAAACATCGTCTATTAGGACGCAAATCTGCACGTTTTCTCAACAGGAGGGAGAATCTTTGTATAGGTATTTGGAAAGGTTCAATGATTTATCAGCCCAATGTCCTCATCATGGTCTCGAAAAGGTTAGGTTAGTTCGAGATCCTTTATGAGGGTTTAGATTATTCCACTACGACCACAAAGAGAATCTATGTGTACAGTGGGTTTGAAAACCAAACAGCTTGATGAGGCAATGACATATTTGCATGAAATCGCCGAAAAGACCCATCAATGGGAAAACAGTAGGGAACCCAAGAAAACAATTCTTCTAGGCAGAGGAAACGTTAATAGGGTAGAAGGAGGCTATGAATCAGATGCCAAAATTGCAAAGAATAGCTAAAAGGTTAGAAGCTTTAGAATTGGGTCACACTAGTGGTAGAGTGGAGCCTTTTTGGGAAGGCCGGACTATTGAAGAGCAAGCCAATGCTCTTTATAATAATAACACTAGATTTGATAAATCAGTCAAAAGTTTGACCCATATTCAGAAACCTATAATCCTGGTTGGAGAAACCATCCGAACCTTTCATGGTCTAAGGACCAGAACCAAGGTCAGTTTAGTAATTCAAATGCTCCCCCAGGTTTTGGCTATACTAAGAATCCTTCAGGAGTAGCTCGGTTTCAAAATCAAATCCGATAATAAAATTTTAAGTCTAGAAGAAACTCTTGCCTCATTTATTCGAAACACTTGAAAAGATGCACCAATCACTTTCACAAAGTGTAGAAGCTAGTAACAGGATAGGGCAAGAAAATAGTTAAGCTATTGCTTGAGTTAAAAATGCAGAGTTAGTCGATAAATGAGTCCTTGAGAGAAAAAGGTAGGTTCCCTAGTCAAACACAAACAAACCCTAGAGGAGTTCATGAAGTAGGTGAAAAACCATCACATCGGTTGAATTCAATTAGAACCCTTAGGAGTGGCAGAGTAGTAGACAATCGTGTAACCATGCCCGATAGTGAGCATACTTGTAGTACACCCTCAGACCATCCATAGGCGAGGGACCGATAAAATCTCCGATGATGTCGATTCGGTTCCCGAGAGGCCCTATTTTATGCCTAGAGCCCCATTTCCACAAATTATTAGTACCAACAAAGAGTGAATCCAACTTTAATGACATAATGGAGGTTTTTAAGAAAGTTACCATAAACCTTCCGTTACTAGAAGCAATTAGGCAACTTCCGGCTTATGCCAAATTCCTTAAGGATATGTGTACGCGAAAGCGCAAGCTTAGTGTCCCTAAAAAGCCTTTTAGCTAGTCATGTAAGTTCGATCATTCGAACAACACAACTCCTAAATATAAAGACCCGTGTGCCCCTACCATTGCTTGCACGATAGGAAAACATCGGGTAGATAAAGCTTTACTTGACTTAGGAGCTAGTGTGAACTTACTAGTACCATGTGTACTTACACTAGGACTTGGTGAATTGAAACCTACCAAGATAACACCGCAGTTAGGTGATAGGTCTCGTTAAAATTCCTCGTGGTGTGATAGAAGATGTTCTTATTGAGGTCGACAAGTTTATTTATCCTGTGGATTTCGTGGTCTTAGATACCCAACTCAATCCCCGACCCGAGAGAACCGTATACTGTGATTTTAGGTCGCCCATTTTTAGCTACGTCTAATGCGATCATAAACCGCCGAACTGGTATTATGAATCTATCTTTTGGTAATATGACTATTGAGTTGAATATTTTTAATGTCAATAAGCCGCATTCTCGAGCTAGATGACACGTGCATTGAAGAGGTGAACATGATAGGAACCTTAGTTCAGAGTCATTACCAAACATCATATTGGAAGATCCATTAGAGAGTTGCCTAGCCCATTTTAGCATGGATTTTGACGAAGATAGCAACATTGAACAAGTAAATGCTCTATTGGATTCTATTCCTATGTTAGATACAGATACATGGAAAGCTAGGTTTGAGCCATTATTAGCTTCCGAGTCTACCTTAATCCCTTGTTTAGAAGAGCCTCCTAAGTTGGACCTTAACTATGCATTTTTAGGCCCATCTCGAGACTTTCCCTGTTGTTATAGCTTCCGATTTGGATAGTGATCGGGGAGAGTAGGCCGGTGACCGTACTTCCGAAAAATAAGGAAGCTTTAGGGTGGACCATAGAGGATAAGGACATAAGTCCTACTTTGTGTATACATCAGATGAATTTAGAGGATGAACCACATGATTATAACTTAGATAAAGCAATTGACCTTTTCGGGAACCCGATGGTCTAGAAATTAGGAATATTGTGACTAGTCTATTTAGAGACACCCAAAATTCTAAGTTTTGGGGTGGACTTGGAATATATGCCTCTACCATTTCACAAGAGTATCTTCATAGAGCAGTTCAGTTGTTAGAAACCCATCCTCTGGTTGATGTGGTTTATCTGGGCTATGATACCCAGATTGACTTTGTTTTCCCACCAAATGTTTCTCAACCAATTGTGGGAATGTATGAGTTCAAAATGTGTCGATTATTAAGTTACGAGACCAAACCTAATTACTTTAGGAGAATAGAAACGACACATTTGCTTAAGATTGACCGCCGCTTCATCGTGGTCAATTGTGTGAGTCAAAACCGATTGACTTTGAGGATCCACAACTTATTTAGGTTATTATTATGTGCTTCTAAGTTTTTACTTGAGTATTTTCGTACTCTAATACCCGAATCGGATCTTAGCTACGAGCAAATGCAACCCATGAAAATATTTTATTTGGACCCGGTCATAGAGCTCCGAACTCAACCACACGCCTAGATGTAGTTGTCTTAAACAGGAAACTAGACAAGGGTGTGTTATTCTTGGAAAGTTGGAGATTCCTTTTATTTGTGATAGCTCTATTTGGTTTTGATGACCCACAGATTTTTCGGCTATTACTTTATGATTCTATGAGGTGACTAATCCTTTGTTAGTCTGGCTGAAGACTTTAAACTTAGCACTTCTTGGGAGGTAACCCAATATTCATGCGACACGGTAATATCTTTCCTTATCTCTTTTGCTTCAAATGGTAACAGTTTCTCCTTGTTCATGCTTTTAATTTTATCTTTAGAACATTGAGGACAATGTTAGATTTAAGTTTGGGGGTATGGGAGAAAGTTTTAGTTGCATTGTTAAACTCCAGAGCCTAGAAATTTATGCTTATTAAGGACGGCACTAACCAATCTAAGTGGATGGAAGCATTTTGGTTGTAGGAGTTGAGGAACCAATCTGATTAGATGGCAACATCTAAAGAGTCTATTCATAAAAGCACAGAGCTCAGGTGTTAGAAATAACATGATAGTTTCACCAATCTCGTTGAGTCCTTTTCACTTCTGTTTTTATTTTATTTTGTTTTTAAACTATGTTTCTCTAAGTGATTAGGTGGGGCCCACGAATCAAGTTGTTACCAATGCTAGGGTGAATTAGAGTGATTGAGATACAAAAAAAAATATAAAAAAAATATATAAAAAGACTAGACCAATTAGACCAAACGGAATAAAATTAACACTTGGGAATAGCAATATGTGTGTGTTTTCCCGTCTCCGTCGCTTTAAACAAGCGTGGAATGCGGGATCCACGGAACTATCATGTAATCTGCGACAAGAAGCATGCGCTTGGATCCAAAAGATCTAATCATGCGGTTAAAAAAAAAAAAAAAAAAAAAAAATTAAAGTTCAAAGGAATAAATCGACCGTTTGGTTCCCTTGTATATGCCAGACGTGTTGATCTAGAATTAGGATTGTCGACCACTTTGGTTCCCTTGTATATGCCGGTTGTGTTGATATTAGTCGAGACCCAAATGTATCTCGGTCCATCGGGATAGGTTCATTTTGGCAGTGGCCTTCAGACAGATATGAGAAACATCGATCACTTAGTAAACATCAAAACCATCTATTTTTTTCTCTATATCCATCTTCTTGATCTATCCATGTGATTAGTTTTGACTCCGGGTATTGATGTCCATAGTGCGACTATCTGAGTAGAGCTCGGTGACTTATATATGAATTTTAGTATGCTTGAGTGCAAACTCGTGTACAGCAATTGGAATTTCGCATCAGGGTACTTCCTCCTGTAGCCAATAAGTATGCCAACCAAGGAGATTCTTTAGTGCCTTCCAAGGTTCTGCGTAGATAGTTAAGGTCTGGAGTAAAGGTTTTGTGGGTATATCTCTTGTAAACCCTCCCGAGACTATAACTCGGCCACTAGGGCCACCTAGGGGTTTAAAGGCTTATTGCATACGTTAAACGCAATCGACGATGCCTGCGACAGTGAGTTAGGATTTTATTTTATTTTTGCTCGAGGACTAGCAAATAATAGGTTTGGGGGTATTTGATAGACACATTTTTGTGTCTAATTTGTCTCGATTCTTTATATTGATAGTGCTCATTTTTGTACTTATTATGGTGTCTTATGTGTGTGTAGGTATTTTTGGCCAATAAACATTTTTGGAAAAATCGGCTCGAAAAGTTGCGCCCGGAGGACACCTACTATTCGGACCCTCACTACGGATAAGGGGTACCCAAATTACTAAGGGGCACCCTCAGGACACCCCAAGGCAGCTGCTATTCGCACCCCCACTCTGGATAGGGGGAGACCACCTTTCTTCCCAAATTCAAAAATCAAATTGGCGGGAAAACTTTTGCAGACGGGAAACAGATTAGGGTTCGCGTTTTTGGAGGATTTAGAGAGATTCAATCGCCGGAAATTGTTGGGCTGGACTTCTTATATCATAACAAAGGTTGATACGATTGATTGGAGCCAACCAATTGGGGTGGATAATTCGGGTTGAGCAAAAACAGGGAATAAGTTTACACGGTCCCGTGGAGTTTATTTTTGGAATTCCAGGGGAGACTAAAGGCGAGATATTCTTTCCAAAGATATGTATCTATCTAAGGGAAGAGTTTGGGAGGAGTTGGAAAGATCGAAACGCGTGAAACAACTAAGGGAACAAATTATTGCCGTGACTTCCACGGAAAAGAAAACAAGAAATTTAATCGGGTTTTGGAGGGTTTGGAGGTGTATAAAAGGCTTGCTCGAGTACCGAGAGAATGGTATTGAAGTTTAGAGGAAGTTAGGGAACTTTAGAACACGACAGAGCCGAGGAATCGGAGTTGCGGGAATTTCTTCTCACTGCTGCAACAGGAAGAACACGAAGAACAATAGGCCTTCTCGGACAATCGTTTTCGGTCTTAAATTCAACGACAATTCAACAAAGACATAAGTCCTGTCTCTTTAACGGTCCTTTGTAATAATTTGCTTTGTAACGCCATTACAGCGTTGCAAACAGTCTGCTTTTATTGTTTTTCATCCTTTTAATCAACTTTTGGGCTATAAACATGTATTTTGAGCAAGTGATTATTATGAGGAGCTAAACCCCTTCTTGAGGTGACTAGGAAGCTATTTTTCCAACAAATATGTGGTAATATTTATTTAATTAATTTCTGCAATTCTTTTTATGATTATTTGCATTGAATCGAAATTGAAATAAAGATTTTTGCTAACTCTTTGTGTTTTCACTTGATGGTGCATGCTTAGCTTAGGGCTCTTGATGTTCCATGCTTGAGATTAACAACCAGTATTTCGAAAATCTACTATTGGCAATATTTAAGAATCAATTGAACGTATGAATTGCATGATAATTATTAATAATGAATCACATAAAAATTGGAAAATAGTGGAATCCTGAGTCTCAGTGCCTTCTTAAAATCTTGATACAATTATTTCTGAGTTTTCTATTTTTATTTGAGTCTAAAAATCCTTCACAAGTTCGAGAGAACGACAACCTTTATTACCACTTTACTACAACTTGTTAAAATCACATCAATTTTTAGATACTTTACAACCTTTATCACATCAACTTTACAAACCATCGATGTTCCCAGAACAGTCTTCCCAGGGTAGCTACCAGTGGTAGGATGCCATAAAGGCCCGACATTTCAGCAGCAGACAGATACATACTTTTCTATAACACAAAATTGGTTAAAAAGACCAAAATCAAAATTTCCTGGGTGAAAAGGACAGTCAGATTTAGATACTGTTTAAATGGACAAAAATTTAAAAATAGGCAGGATGTAACCAATTTCATCCTGTCCATTTTCAAATATTTTTCTTATTTTTATTTTACACAGGATGCATCCAGTTTCATCCTTGCTATTTTTTAAGTTTAAGCCAGGATGAATCCAGTTTCATCCTTGCTATTTTTTTTTTGTCCATTTCACCCATAAATTTTTTTACTCGTCCATTTGAACCATGTTTTAAATTTTTTTGGACAAATGACCCATTTTCCGTTTCTATAACTCATTTCAAATCAGTGCATTTAATCGAAGTAAAACATGTTTAGAATGCCAAGGACTTAATCGAAGTAAGATTCATTCTCTAATGCGTTAAACTCACTTTCGGAAACTAAACTCAATTCCATTCACTAATAATGCATCAAAGGGACTTTCACAAACCACAACTCAATAATTATGCATTAATATACTTTTATAATAATAGAGAAACACAATATCAAATGTTAAAATAAAAATCATGAATAGTAAATAATTGAATAATGCTTAATAATTAATATATTAAATTTCATATATAAATCTATAATATAACACAAAATAATTTGTTTGGTGTCTATGGCTGGTCTCTTTTATGGACCAAAATACCCTTATACTTTAAAATTATTTCCTTCATATAGTCCTCCTATCTGTTTCTTTTACTGGTGACCATTGTCATCATGGTCACCGACGGAACCACCTTTGCCAACACCGACAATCGCATTATTGCGGCCACCACATCCGCCATTTCATATTTTGTGTAAGATAGTTTGACTGAAACATTAATAAATATTGTCATATATTCACCACCAATGCCATCACTTCCACCGTAATCAACACCCCCACCATCGTAATTAACACCGCCACTGTTACCACCATCACCAACATTCATTCTTTCACCACCAACATCATTTAGTCATTCACCACCGCCACCACCGCAATCACCACCTCCACCTCTGCCTAATCGTCAGATTTTGGTAGATTTTCGAGAACCCAGGGATAAATAGTTATCCTATGTTTTTTCTTTACAAAATCAATGATCTTTCCTCCTCCACCAAAGCCAGCGACACATCACACCACCATTACAGACAAACCTCCTTCAGTTTTATCTTCTCCCACACAAACCACCACCAGCAACACCATCGGCACCATTACAAAAAAACACCTTCATCAATTCCTTGCTCTCTTCTTCTTCGAATTGTTGTTGTTCGACCGATTTTCCCCCATCAATTTTGTGTCCTAATCTAATCGTAACAGCAACTCTTCTAAACTCTCACTACGATCTTCCTTCCCCATCGATTTCATCACTGTCACCACCACTACCACTACCGTAACTTTGATTTCATCATCTAATTTTCATAGATTTTAATTACAAATCTCGATTTCAATCGAAACAACTCATATTCCTATTTCAGTTACATCTTCGGATTCAACTTCATTCTCTACCTTCTATGCTACTAATAAATGGCTATTTTTGAGATGCCAAATTTCTTCGATCATAATACCAAATTAAGACAAATCAAGTTTAAGCGGCTGCAAAATGAACTGACAACGGAGGAAGTTATTCACGTTTTCATTTACTTCTACAAAATGAACTGACACAGTCCTTAACCACATGTTGCAAAAAAAAAATTAAAAAAAAATCCACCTGTCTCGCGGAACTTTTTTATGTTTTTTTGATGGAAAGAGGGGATTTGGAAACCCATAAATTTATTTATTAGATTACCTCATTGAAATTGAGGTTTGGATAATTACATAAAAGAGGTGGTAGATAGACACACCCTCCTGATTGATCATTATACATTGCAAATTGATACAATAAATCTACAATGAAAATTTTGTGTTCCACATAAAACCAAATAACATGGAAGAACTAATTGACTCCTTGAATCTCCAAGGAACCCCTTGATCATTCTCCAAAATGGCTTGCTGAATTTTATCTGCATCCCCTTCAATAATCACATTTGTGAGATTCAGATATTTTGTCGCTTGAGTTTTCCATTCACATACCTTTGCCTCATCCATCAAATAAGTTGTATCAAAATTAATAGTCTGGTATCCCAAATTTCTTCCTGCATGAATAAACTTCCACACAATTAACTGAATCCTTGGTAATATACTTGAGATTCTCTGAATTTTCTTCCATAGAACTTCATTGATGCCCGGTGTTGCATTAATGAAGAGATCACCAGAACAAAAGTTTGTCCAACATGAGATTATTGAGACATGATTTGAAGAAAAAATTATGCTTTAGCAAATCCATATATTTGATTTTATCATCATATTCCATCAGAAACGCCCAAAGGCTATGATAAATCATTGTATAAGTGTAATAAAACAACAAAAGGCCTGAAGTGGCCATGGATAATAAAAAATAAAAAAAAACTGAAACCTAAAACCTAATATTGCAAAACACAATAAGTTTTTATTGAAAACAAGAAACTACTACTTAATATTACCTAAATTTGCTCGGTAGGTCTGAATACTCAGATCCAAAACCGAACAAATCTAGATTAGATTGAGAAAAATAGGAGAAAAAATAGGCTTGAGGAAAACAAGGATAATTTTTTTTGGAAATACGGTTATGGAGAGAGAATCTCGCGGAACTAAATTGTAGATACCAAAAATCTGTTGTGTCACGTGGCACAACATTAAAGGTGGAGTAACTTATTATGTTACAACAACGCATACTACATCTCTCCTTAGGATGCTAAGTTATGAAGTTATCTCTACCAACGTGTTGCGCAATGTTAAAGATTGGAGTATCAAAGTACACTACAACAGAGTACACCAAATCACTACCAAGGTTGCTTAGTTATTAAGCAATAGGTTGTAGTACATGCACATGGGTGTGTCTGTCTGTCAGAGGTAGCTGAGCAGTCTGCACATCTTTTAGTATGAAGGCGTAGTCTTCAACCACGTGGGCTTAGAGTACGTGGCATCCTATGACTGGCGAAGGTATGCAGCCAACGAAGGTACAACTTGTACGGAGGTTTCATAGTTCACCTATGGCACGTGGGGGAAGCTAAGGTGGCATCGTCTGATTGGAGATGGTGGGCGGCCAACGAAGGTACTAGATTAACCAAGGACCATAAGATCTCGATGGAACATAAGACACCAAAGATATCCATGATGCATGTGGAGATATAATACCTATCATCATCTCAATAGAAAGGGGACTTTTGGGTGAGCTAGGATTAGAGAAAAGACTCATCTCTCTACTTTTTATCTTATTTACTAGAGCTTCATACTTTCTTTAATGGAGTTCTTCCACCCAAATGTAACAAGATCAATAATAAACTTATCATCTTTACCCGTGGACGTAGGTTAAGATTAACCGACCCACGTAGTCTCTTGTGTGATTTATTAACTTAGTTGTACTTACATTATGTTCTTACTTAACTATTTACTTACTGAGTTATCTCTGTTCTATGAGTTATCTTTACTTTCTGAGTTATCTCTGTTTTCTGAGTTATCTATTCATCTGAGATATCTCTTTATTTAGCTTATTTGCTTACTCATCTCTGTTTTACAGAGATACCATTATTTTTTTAGCATCTGCTCTATCGAAGTATCTTTACTTACTTAGTAAATGATCTTCTGAGCAGATCTCATTACGAATGTACCTTTTACTACTCAACAGTATCAGTTCAGCCGAGGTATCCATACTACTTAGTATCATATTCTCTGAGCTGTTCATATTACGTAGACTATGGGAAAATTAGTAGTCACAGTTTGGCGCTAGAAACGAGCTAGACCGAAAAGCTCTCGATTTTCGTTATATTTGCTATTTCATTATCTTTTTTCTTTAGATCTTTTTTACAAGATCAGATCTAAGAATAAGAGGCATATATCTCACTTTCTAGTGAAGATTTATCATTCTTTGACAAGTTTTCGAGTATTAAACCTCGAAGAAATCTTGAAATCTTACGGATATACAAAAAGTGGTTAAGAAACATCTTTAAAAACACTTTTCAAAGCTTAAAAAGCTATTATTTTATTGTTATTTGCTTGCTCATGAGCAAACTTTTTCTGGATCCGAATACCTTTGTCTCCGAAGGAACCTCAGTAAAAGTTTTGGAGTAAAATCCCTAAGGTTATTTATGAGTCGAGGGTCGTTTTCTTTCGCATAAGCCTTATTTTACTCAGCTGTCGGTATTCTCTGTCATTTTTTAATATCTGAGCAAACCTTCTATGGATCTGGATACCTCCGTTTCCGAAGGAACCTCAATAAAAGTTTTGGAGTAAAATCCCTAAGGTTATTTATGAACTGAGGGTCGTTTTCTTTCGCATACGCCTTCTTTTACTCAGCTTGCAATACTCTCTGCCATTTTTGAATCTGAGGTTCATTTAGGAACTAAGTCCTAAACATTGGACAGTTCTATTAAATACGAACTCAGTAAACATATCTCTGTTAAGTTCTATGCTAAACTTTTAATTTCTTACTTTTTTTATTTCCGTAATGGGGCTACTAGGAACGTAGCCTTCCCCTTTTCCTATTTACTCTTAGGAAACGGAAATACAAAGGTCAAAATTACGAAGCCTTGGAGCGAAAATAAAGCTTATCTTTGGCTCGAGTGTATTCATATACACTTTCAACATTCAAAGACAAAAAAGAAGATTATCCTTGGCCCGTACGTATCTAAGTAAATGAATCCAGGGGAGAAAACGAAGGTTATCCTTGGCTCAAACTTGTCCATACACGTTCTCAAGAGCCAAAGACAATTACGAAGGCTTCCCTTGGCTCATACACATCTGAGTACGAGTATACATGGGAAAAGATGGAGCTTATCTTTGGCTCTTCTCAACAGCCAAAGATTAAAACGAAGACTGCCCTTGACTCGTACGTATCTAAGTACGAGCATTCAGGGGCAAAAACGGAGCTTATCTTTGGCTCGAATGTATTTATATATAATCTCAATAGCCAAAGAAAATTATGAAGATTGTTCTTGGATCGTACGTATCTAAGTACGAGTATCCAGGGACAAAAAGGGAGCTTATCTTTGGCTCTTCTCAACAGCCAAAGATTACAACGAAGGCTGTCCTTGGATCGTACATATCAAAGTACGAGCATCTAGGGGAAAATATGGAGCTTACCTTTGGCTCGAGTGTATTCATCTACATTCTCAACAACCAAAGACAAAAACGAATGTTGTCCTTGGCTTGTACGTACCTAAGTAAACGAAGCCAGGGTAAAACGAATGGCTCGAGCGTATTCATATACATTCTCAACAGACAAACACAAAAAAGAAGACTACTCCGTGGATCGTACTTATCTAAGTAAACAAAGCCAGGGGGCAAAAACGGAGCTTATCTTTGGCTGGAATGTATTTATATACATTCTCAACAGCCAAAGAGAATTACGAAGACTGTCTTTGGCTCGTACATATCTAAGTACGAGTAACCAAGGGCAAATACGGAGATTATCTTTGGCTCGAATGTATTTATACACATTCTCAATAGCCAAAGACAATTACGAAGGATGTCTTTGGATCGTACGTACCTAAGTATGAGCATCCAGGGGCAAAGATGGAGCTTATCTTTGGCTCGAATGTATTTATATACCTTCTCAACATCCAAAGACAATTACGAAGACTGCCTTTTCCTGGTAGATATCTAAGTACGAGCAGCCAAGGGAAAATACGAAGCTTATCTTTGGCTCGAATGTATTCATATACATTCTCAGCAGCCAAAGACAATTACGAAGGATGCCCTTGGCTCGTACATATCTAAGTACGAGTATACAGGGGAAAATATGAAGCTTATATTTGGCTTGTGTGTATTCATACACATTCTTAACAGCCAAAGACAACTAAGAAAAGTGTCCTTGGCTCGTACGTATCTGAGTAAGCGAATCCAAGGGAAAATACGAAGCTTATCTTTGGCTCGCACGTGTCCATACACATTCTCAGCAGTCAAATACTATTACGAAGGTTTCCCTTGGCTCGTACATATCTAAGTACGAGTATACAGAGGCAAAGATGGAGCTTATCTTTGGCTTGTGTGTATTCATACACGTTCTTAACAGCCAAAGACAACTACGAAGAGTGTCCTTGACTCGTACATATATAAGTACGCGAATCCAAGGGAAAATACGAAGGCTATCTTTGGCTCGAACATGTCCATACACGTTCTCAAAGACTATTACGAAAGCCGCCCTTAGCTCGTACATATCTAAGTACGAGCAGCCAGGGGCAAAGATGGAGCTTATCTTTGGCTCGAATGTATTTATAGACATTCTCAACAGCCAAAGACAATTACGAAGACTTTCCTTGGCTCGTATGTATCTAAGTATGAGCAACTAGGGACGAAGATGAAGTGCAAGGATAAAAGTTCAAAATACAACTCGCATGGAAGAACAAAGCTTTGTTCCTCTAAAAATTCTTAAGCTTATCGCTTTGCGAATTTCTAGGGGCAAAATAATGTCATCGGAAGACATTACCTGCTCAAAGTTTAGAGCTTTGTATACTCAGTCAGACGAAGTTCATCAAGCAACGGCTCTGTGAGCTACTATAAGTGGGTAGTATCAACATCATCAACGAAGGTCAGTCCTCCCAAAGAAGACCTACAAACGAAGGTGGGGGTCATAATAATTGGAGCAAAAGACATCAACAATGGTTGTAGTTTAAAACTTAAGTCTGAATCTGAAGGTATGCATGGGAGCGAAGCCCCTTAAAGGCATACTCACCACCGTCAGGCATACATATGAGCGAAGCCTGTTAAAGGCAGACTCACCATTGTAAAGAATGGGTTATTCAATCCAAAGCTACGAAGGTACAAGTCAACAAAGCCCGTGTGGGTAGGTGTATGCATACTCAACGAGGATACAACTCATACTCATCTACGAGGGGTCACACGACAACACATAAGCAGACACAACCTCTCAACCACAACTACTGCGATGCTCCCAGCCTAGTAATGCACGAAGCCTGTATACTCTTGTATACCCACAAGTGCACAACTCAAACACAACGAGGAACGAAGTCTGTATACATATGTGTACCCCAAGCCTCAGCAATACCCCGACTCTCCCATCCGAGGAACCTATGAAGTGCCAAAGACTAATGCAAGGGGAAGTTCGTCGAAAGAAGAAATTCTTCAAGGCTAAGAAGAAGCAACAATTCAATCTTAGGGGTTACCCTTCGAATACACAAAGTGCCAAAGGAATTTGTGTTTCTATTTTATGCAGGAACGAAGCCTGTAAGAGCAAATTAGTGCAACCATAACGAAGCCTACAAGGGGCATATCACTACACGCAAAGTACCATGTGACACCCAGGACGAACACGTAGCTGACACCGACGAGGAGGCAACCTCAAATTACACGGACGAAGGCTCCATAAAAGCAAATACTTTCTTTTCAAAAGATGCAAGAACCAGCTTTCAAAAGCAAAAGGGGACAAACATACATCTATCATGGCGCCTCCACCACAATCAATTAAAAACAAGAATACATGTCGAAGGTAATACGATTTTAAGGTATGCTATCTTTATATGATATAATTATGTACGTAATTGTGATATATCCCTGTAAAGAGGTATTATAATCCTCAACAATCTATATAAAGTTTGGATTTCGAATATAGCATTTAATGTGTGTGAAATGAAGCAAACATGCAAAAACAAAGGGTTAGAACTGACACCCATCGTCAGAATTGATGGCAAAAACAAAGGGTTAGAAATGACAAAGGGTTAGAAATGACACCCACCATCAGAATTGACGATGAGGCAGGGCACGGCATAACTGTGCATATGTCAATCTCGGATCCTCAGGGCAAACGAATCCCACTAAGAGGCAAATAATAAGCAATATATCCCACAAATGGAGATACCTTGTCGAAGTAAAGCAGCCTTCGCACTGAACGCGTAGGGTTACAGGAAAATTATTGCCCACGTAGGGAACCTCGCCACCACGGTACCTTCTGGCCAAAGGATACTCTGGCAGGATGTTGAATGTTCCACCAAGGTTAATCATACCTTAGCACCGAGCGATAGCTTGATTGTGCGACAAACTTGACACACTATGTCATAAATATTGTACAACAAAGCAAGCAAAATGCTATAATACACATTACCAAAAGGTGAAAATTACGAAGTGGTATATATACGTATTATATTTATGCAGGTACAAACAATACGGCGAAAAGCTTAACCGAAGATAAAGGTTCCAAAAGGTATACTCCCATTGCAAAGGAGCGAAGCTACAACAACGAAGGTACACCAGGAAACAACTCCATACCAGGCAAGTAAAGAGACATCTTAGAGTCACCTTAGCCGAAAGAAAAACTAAAAGGTAAATAATATACACCTGAGCAATAAGTTCAAACTTAGCTTAAACTCAGCTACATGCTATGAGGGGATACCTTCCGGCCACGTTATATCTTGCTCGGGTGCCGACTGGTTCAAAAATGATAGCAAAAACACCTAAGCAGCGAGCGAAGGCTCCGCTTTTAAAAGGGGTGAAAACCACTATCCCAGTCTCAACTTTCATTAACGAAGGCGTGGACTTCGTAAACAAATACATACATACATACATACATGCATACATACATACATATATGCATACATATATACACATACACATACATACACGTGTACATGCTTGCATACATACAAACATTCATATATGTGTGATAATATTAGCATCAGAACCTTGTTCAGTAGTTCGAGGATACCTCGGCAAATTACTTCATGGGTACCTCAGCAAATTATTTCGAAGGTACCTCGGTAAATTACTTTGATACTTCAAGACTTCAAGGGTACCTCAGTAAAATACTTCGATACTTCTCTACATCGACAAACTACTTCAATACTTCGAGGTTACCTCAGCAAATTATTTCGAAGATACCTCAGTAAATTACTTCGATACTTCAATACTTCGAGGATACCTCCGTAAAATACTTCGATACTTATCTACATCGACAAACTACTTCAATGGTACCACAACGGGTTTACTTCGATGGTATCTAAGCGAATTATTTTGATACTTCAAGGGTACCTCAAAAAGTTACCCCGAAGGCATTTAAGCTAACCAAGTCGATACTTCGATGATATCTCAGCAAAATAAACGAAGGAGGATAAAGATTTTTTCTTAAGGATCGTTCTTCGAACAACCCTCAAGAAAAGGGGCAAACTATAGATACCAAAAATCTGTTGTGCCACGTGGCACAACATTAAAGGTGGAGTAACTTATTATGTTACAACAACACACACTACATCTCTCCTTAGGATGCTAAGTTATGAAGTTATCTCTACCAACGTGTGGCGCAATGTTAAAGGTTGGAGTATCAAAGTACGCTACAACAGAGTACACCAAATCACTACCAAGGTTGCTTAGTTATTAAGCAATAGGTTGTAGTACAGGCACATGGGTGTGTCTGTCTGTCAGAGGTAGCTGAGCAGTCTGCACAGCTTTTAGTACGAAGGCGTAGTCGTCAATCACGTGGGCTTAGAGTACGTGGCATCCTCTGACTGGCGAAGGTACGCGTCCAACGAAAGTACAACTTTTACGGAGGTTTCACAGTTCACGATAGCACGTGGGGGAAGCTAAGGTGGCATCGTCTGATTGGAGATGGTGGGCGGCCAACGAAGGTACTAGATTGACCAAGGACCATCATATCTCGATGGAACATAACATACCAAAGATATCCATGATGCATGTGGAGCTATAAATACCCATCATCATCTCAAGAGAAAGGGGACTTTTGGGTGAGCTAGGATTAGAGAAAAGACTCATCTCTCTACTTTATCTCTTATTTACTAGAGCTTCATACTTTCTTTAATGGAGTTCTTCCACCCAAATGTAACAAGTGAAAAAGCGGGGGTACAACAACCACACCCAATATTTCGCTTAGCAATCTGTATGGACTAACTCCAATATACTTTTAAGAGAATCAACTAGACACAATCTTATTAGAAGTATATCAAAGAGTTATAATATCTCGATACCTTGATTTAATTCTTACTCAAGCAAATAGAAATCTGCGAGTCTAATTAAATACAAGAGAGATAATTTGGATGGTACCAAAGACCAATACCCAAGTGTCAATCAATGTAAATCAACAACCAAAGGTTGGATATTCTGATTGATTGATCTAATGCACGACCTGTGATATTTCTATTATGTAACAAAATATAATGCGGAAAAGAAATAACACAGACACCGGAATTTTGTTAACAAGGAAACCGCAAATGCATAAAAACCCCGGGGCCTAGTCCAGATTGAACACACACTGTATTAAGCCGCTACAAACACTAGCCTACTACAAACTAACTTCAGTCTGGTTGTAGTTGAACCCCAATCAATCTCACACTGATCCAAGGTACAGTTACGCTCCTTACGTCTCTGATCCCAGCAAGATACTACGCACTTGATTCCCTTAGCTGATCTCACCCACAACTAAGAGTTGCTACGACCCAAAGTCAAAGACTTTAATAAACAAATTTGTATCACACAGAAAAGTCTACGGTAATAGATAAATCTGCCTCCCACAGAAATACCTACGAGTTTTGTTCCGTCTTTTGATAAATCAAGGTGAACAGGAACCAATTGATAACCCATACTTATATTCCCGAAGAATAACCTAGTATTATCAATCACCTCACAATAATCTTAATCGACACGGCGAAAGAAGATATTGTGGAATCACAAAAGATGAGACGAAGATGTTTGTGATTACTTTTATATCTTGCCTATCGGAGAAATCAATCTTAAGATAATCTTTACGATTATACTTAGTACGATAGAAACAGCAAGATCAGATCACACAACTATGAGAAAGTAGTATCGGTCTGGCTTCACAATCCCAATGAAGTCTTCAAGTCGTTAACCTACAGGGTCTCGGTAGAAACCTAAGGTTAAAGGAGAACCGACTCAAGCTTATACAACTAGTATCACACGGGAGGTGTGGGGATTAGGTTTCCCAGTTGCTAGAGTTCTCCCTTATATAGTCTTTCGAATCAGGGTTTGCAATCAATGTTAGCTTGGTAACAAAGCATTCAATATTCACCGTTAGATGAAAACCTGATTAGATTCAAGCTAATATCTTTCAACTGTTAGATCGAAACTTAGCTTGTTACACACAAATGAAATGCACGTTTTAGGTTTGTCTAACCGTACCCAAACATGTACATTTAGTTGGTTCAACAGTAGTTAACCAAATGGTTAGCCATATGATCACTTTCATATCAACCATATTCTTCTTTACCATAACTAGTTCAAATGACTCAAATGAACTAGTTAGAGAGTTGTTCAATTGCTTAGATCTTTATAATAGACACAATTGAAACAAAAACGATTTGATTCACTCGAATAGATTCATAAACTTTATAGCCTCGGTTTGCAAACTTGCATTCCTTAGTTTATATAAGTTTAAGTTCACGAATAATCATTTTTAGAAAATAACTAACTTAAGTACGCGGACTTGGTACGCGGCCATAAGTACCCGGAGTAAGTTTGTTTTCAGTTCACAAACTCCAGCAGATTTTCTCGGGTCGAGAACTTCCGACAGTACGCGGACTTGGTTCCGGCTTTCCTGAGCAACGCATACTTTGGTTCAAGGAATAAGGACTTACACATATGTGTTACCACACAATGTTTATATCCTTCCATGGTTATATATTCTAAACTCTCATTTCAATCATTGAAACATTCTTAGAGGACGTTATATAGTTGTTATTCACAAACCATTTTTCGTCAAAGCCATTTTCAAGTGATTGAAACATAACATGACTTTCGTCACTAGTAAAGATGAACTTGGCTAAAGCAAAAGCTTACCAACAAATATTTCGAGAAATAAATAAGCGAGATAAACTCGGCTCGAAATAGTAAATGTGTATAATCATAGTCTATATAGCAAAACGACTTTGTCTCAAGATAGGAGATTGAGTAGATAGATTTTTGAGTGATAGATAAGTTCAAGTCTCCACATACCTTCTAGTCGATGAAGTTCCACCAGTTCCTTGAGTAGTTCTTCGTCTTGTATGATGATCGCCATGGAGTCTTGAGCTCAACTACACTTTCTATCCTAGTCCAAGACTTAGCTAATAGTAGACTAGAAATCAAGACTTATAGTTTTGATCACTAACATTGACAAACGTGCTTGAGATAGCAACGCATGCGAGTTCGACCGAGAAATGCTCTAACAATCTCCCCCTTTGTCAATTTTAGTGACAAAGCTATCAATACATATGGAATACAAAAATAGATAAATAAACTTTTGTAGCTCCTCTTCCACATGCCTAATCTTCAACATTACTCGAAATCTCCGTCACTTCCAAGTACTCCAATGATCCCAAAGGTTGTAAGTTTAGCATCATCGTTGTTGAAAATCCATAGCTATAACAATGAGAAAACAAGAATTCCCAATCATTGTTATAAAGTGTCATAGTATTATTATATAACATCAAAGTACAATTGTATCACAACTTCGACAACAATACTATGGTGATATGTATCACTCCCCCTTATTCAATACTCCATCTCACATGGAAACCACTCCCCCTTACATAATGATCCGAAAACCGTATGTATTTGTAGTGTGAACTACACATTAATTCTCCCCCTTTTTGTCAATAAAATTGGCAAAGGTACAAAAACGGGATCCTAATGAAATTTTCATAGAGACATTTCATGACCAAAAGCAAGTACATATCAACTTTTTAGATGCAATCATATAGCCTAAGCTAAATGCTTTCATCAAGGAGTTTATTAAGACACAAGATAACTCCGATAATATTCCACAGCCGCACTCCCCACAAAAATTTGGCAATTAAGTACAAGTTCAATTAAGAGCTCTCCCTCATAATATGTCATTCCCGAAAGAACAACAAGAGCGACCTTACTTTCACGAGAAAAGAAGGATTTCTTTGGACATAATAAATCACATACGAATATGAATTTGAATCCAAATAATACCCAATCAAATTAACCACAAGAAAACCAATGATTAACTTAATCGGAAATGCTCAACATAAGAGAACTTACGGAGCCTCACAATATATACATAAAATATGGATCAGGGAAGATCAATATTGCGGAATAGACAAGGATTCATTCTATTTTCCATCACTATTTGCACAATGACATACAATAGACATAATCCTTGTAAACAAAAGTTCATCCTATCTTCCATCATAATGACATAATAGGCTTCAAACTTGTGTGATGTCAAAAGTTCATTCATTCTTTTATCAATACATGCATATCGACATACGAAAGACTTAACTTTTGAAAATATATGGGAGAATCATAGTTCACGGACGCAAACACACATATCCCATAACGAATTGCAATATATAAAACCATAAAGATTAATACTGCAAAAATCATCTTCCAAACAATTTTTTAGAATTTAAACAAATAAACCTAAAAACATGAAGATGAAAGCGTTGGACATAGCTATGTGTAATCACAATAATGGCTATTCCAAACTCTAGTTATTCTTCTAAACAAAACAAAAACAAGAATATTTACTAGGCATTAAAATCAACAAGCTAATAAACAAAAACAGACTCTTATGCCAAAGCCGAACACGAACTGAAGTCAAATAGACGGTTCACTATCCTCATGAGTCTTGAGGTCTTTGAGCTTGTGATCGACTGCATCTACTGCATCTTTAAAAAAGATATCCTCATTGAGAAGGTCTTTAACTTGTGCTTTTATGAGACTAAGGTCAGAAGTAACCTTTTCCAACTCAGTTCTTAACACATCAAGACTTTCAAAGTATCAACAAGCTGCAGTTTTTCTTCCTCAAAGTATTTAAGAAAATCATGAACCACTTCAGCAAAGACCATATCCCCATTCTCAATATCCTCATGTGTGTAGGCATAGTAACATGAGGCATTGGGATGATCATCTTCAACTAGGGTTCTTTTCTTCCTCCCTTTGGACTCAAAACCAATACCTTTATCAAGAAAGCCTCTCGCAAAACCACCAAAACGTGAAGATGAAGAGGATGACATTCTTGACAAACCACAAAATAACCCAGAGTATGCATACGTGACTTAGGGGTTTGGTATTTATGGTTTCTTAGGGAAGGTAGTTTTTAGGGTTTTCCAACAGTTGACTCGTAATAGTGACACGGGTACCCGTACGAATACAACTTGACCCAAACAAGGTTTTATAACAAAACTCTGCTACATTTGTAAATGGCTCAATAAATTTCATAACTTCAGAGAAGCAATTTAGAGCACAAATGTAGCAGGCAACGTAGATGCAATAAGAATTGAATTTAAATAGAGAAACGATACTAGACACAACAAATATTATTTAGGTAATATTGTCTGCAGACACTAGTTTAGCTAAAAACGATAAGAAGATATCTCAATTAAGCAGAACACCAAATTGCCACAGTTCACCTGATTTTTACACCTCTTGCTCAACAGGATTTTTTATGAGCAAGTTCTTAACCCTTGTGATTAATTAGCACAAGTATGAGCTCTTAGCACATTATTAAGAGAATTGTGTTTAGGATCGAATCTCTTTTTCCTTTCGAATCTAGAAAGGGATCCTTTTTGATGTGAGAAATTACCATAAAACTTACTATCATCAAAATACGAGACATAGTTTGAATCCTTACCAGAAGATTTTTGTCTTGAGAGGATTGACAACCTGTTGATAGTTTCTTTATAACCTTTAATCATCTCCTTAAGGTTATCATTAATATCACCATTTTTGCTCCTTTCTCCTGGAATTTTGTTCTCACCTAAGGTAACGTTATCTTCTCTGTTAACAGAAGACAAGACTTGATCTTTTCTTAGACGATTTTCGTTAAGACGTCTGTTTTGCTTCTGAGTGTTCGAGGAACTCATTGAACTGACCTTCCTGGTAGCATACACAGGGTAAGTATGAAAACCAATTGGTTTAGACATACAAATGTTAGTTACACCTTTGAGAATTAATTCTAAGGTGTGTTGAAGTTGAACAAATGAATTTTTAGTCAACCTAGAGTTTCCCTTTTGTTTAACAGAACCTTTTGCCTCACAAAAGAGACATACTTTCTGATCACAAGGGTGATTAGATAGTTAGTCTTAACAATATCGTTAGGAGATTTCTTCCTTCCATGTGATGTGGAACTTCGTTGATTAGAGGAGATGACTAACACATCTTTTCTGATGGGAAGGGATTCTGATTTTACTTCTGGAGCTGAAACTTCTTCAGTCGTAGCAGAAGTACTTGGTATATTAGACTGCTTAGAGCATCCTTGAATTGAGAGTTTACTCAAGCGATGTTCAATTTCCAAAGCATCCTTTTTAAGGCTTGCCTCGAGAATCATACGTGAAGAGTGATCTTTAGTATTTTCTTTGAAATTACAGTCTCTTACTACACGAAGTAGAACATTGACATGGTTTTTCAACCGATTAAATCTATCAGCTTGGATTCTAAAAATATTTAGAATCAACTCACTCTCTTCAGCTGTTTCCCTTTTATTAATAGAGATAGACTCTTTTGAAGGGTAATCGGAAAAACACATGTCAGTGTTTATCTGTCTCAACAGAATACTAGGTTCGTTTATATTTGAGATTGACGAATCTTTCTCTTTAATAGATACGGTTGAGACAGAACTTTTATTTTTGGTGATGCGTTTATCAGAGATAGTACTCTTGTCCATAGATTCAGATCGCTACAAACACAGACTTATAAGGTCTTTAAACGTGTTTGCCTGCTCTGATACCAATTGAAAAAGCGGGGGTACAACAACCACACCCAATATTTCGCTTAGTAATCTGTATGGACTAACTCCAATATACTTTTAACAGAATCAACTAGACTCAATCTTATTAGAAGTATATCAAAGAGCTATAATATCTCGATCCCTCGATTTAATTCTTACTCAAGCAAATAGAAATTTGTGAGTCTAATTAAATACAAGAGAGATAACTTGGATGGTACCAAAGACCAATATCCAAGTGTCAATCAATGTAAATCAACAAACAAAGGTTGGATATTCTAATTGATTGATCTAACTCACAACCTGTGATATTTAAATTATATAACAAAATATAATACGAAAAAAAAAATAACACAGACACCAGAATTTTGTTAACGAGGAAACCGCAAATGCAGAAAAACCCCGGGACCTAGTCCAGATTGAACACACACTGTATTAAGCCGCTACAAACACTAGCCTACTACAAATTAACTTCGGTTTGGACTGTAGTTGAACCCCAATCAATCTCACATTGATCAAAGGTACAGTTGCGCTCCTTACGTCTCTGATCCCAGCAAGATACTACGCACTTGATTCCCTTAGCTGATCTCACCCACGACTAAGAGTTGCTACGACCCAAAGTCGAAGACTTTAATAAACAAATCTGTATCACACAGAAAAGTCTACGGTAATAGATAAATCAGTCTCCCACAGAAATACCTAAGAGTTTTGTTCCGTATTTTGATAAATCAAGGTGAACAGGAACCAATTGATAACCCAGACTTATATTCCCGAAGAACAGCCTAGTATTATCAATCACCTCACAATAAATCTTAATCGACGCGGCAAAAGAAGATATTGTGGAATCACAAACGATGAGGCGAAGATGTTTGTGATTACTTTTATATCTTGCTTATCGGAGAAATAAATCTTAAGACAATCTTTACGATTGTACTTAGTACGATAGAAACAACAAGATCATATCACACAACTACGAGAAAGTAGTATAGGTTTGGCATCACAATCTCATTGAAGTCTTCAAGTCGTTAACCTACAGGGTCTCGATAGAAACCTAAGGTTAAAGGAGAACCGACTCTAGCTTATACAACTAGTATCACACGGGAGGTGTGGGGATTAGGTTTCCCAGTTGCTAGAGTTCTCCCTTATATAGTCTTTAAAATCAAGGTTTGCAATCAATGTTAGCTTGGTAACAAAGCATTCAATATTCACCGTTAGATGAAAACCTGATTAGATTCAAGCTAATATCTTTCAACCGTTAGATCGAAACTTTGCTTATTACACACAAATGAAATGCACGTTTTAGGTTTGTCTTACCGTGCCCAAACATGTACATTTAGTTGGTTCAACAGTAGTTAACCAAATGGTTAGCTATATGATCACTTTCATATCAACCATATTCTTCTTTACCATAACTAGTTCAAATGACTCAAATGAACTAGTTAGAGATTTGTTCAATTGCTTAGATCTTTATAATAGACACAATTGAAACAAAAACGATTTGATTCACTCGAATCGATTCATAAACTTTATAGCCACGGTTTGCAAACTTGCATTCCTTAGTTTATATAAGTTTAAGTTCACGAATAATCGTTTTTAGAAAATAACCAACTTAAGTACGCGGACATAAGTACCCAGAATAAGTTTGTTTTCAGTTCACAAACTTCAGCTGATTTTCTCGACTCGAGAACTTCCCACAGTACGCGGACTTGGTTCCGGTTTTCCTGAGCAACAAAGTACGCATACTTTGGTTCAAGGAATAATAACTTACACACATATGTGTTACCACACAATGTTTATATCCTTCCATGGTTATATATTCTAAACTCTCATTTCAATCATTGAAACATTCTTAGAGGACGTTATATAGTTGTTATTCACAAACCATTTTTGGTCAAAGCCATTTTCATGTGATTGAAACATAACATGACTTTCGTCACTAGTAAAGATGAACTTGGCTAAAGCGAAAGCTTACCACCACATATTTCGAGAAATAGATAAGCGAGATAAACTCGGCTCGAAATAGCAAATGTGTATAATCATAGTCTATTAAGCAAAACGACTTTGTCTCAAGATAGGAGATAGAGTAGATAGACTTGTGAGTGATATATAAGTTCAAGTCTCCACATACCTTCTAGTCGATGAAGTTCCACCAGTTCCTTGAGTAGTTCTTCGTCTTGTATGATGATCGCCATGGAGTCTTGAGCTCAACTACACTTTCTATCCTAGTCCAAGACTTAGCTAATAGTAGACTAGAAATCAAGACTTATAGTTTTGATCACTAACATTGACAAACATGCTTGAGATAGCAACGCATGCGAGTTCGACCGAGCAATTCTCTAACAACAAGATCAATAATAAACTTATCATCTTTACTCGTGGACGTAGGTTAAGATTAACTGAACCACGTAATCTCTTGTGTGATTTATTAACTTAGTTGCACTTACATTATGTTCTTACTTAACTATTTATCTTTGTTCTATGAGTTATCTTTGCTTTCTGAGTTATCTCTGTTCTATGAGTTATCTCTGCTTTATGAGTTATCTCTGTTCTGTGAGTTATCTTTGCTTTCTGAGTTATCTCTGTTCTTTGAGTTATCTATGTTTTCTGATTTATTTATTCATCTGAGATATCTCTTTATTTAGCTTATTTGCTTATTCGTCTCTATTTTACAAAGACACCATTGTTTTCTTAGCATCTGCTCTATCGAAGTATCTTTACTTACTTAGTATATGATCTTCTGAGCAGATCTCATTACGAACGTACCTTTTACTACTCAACAGTATCAGTTCAACCGAGGTATCCATACTACTTAGTATCGGATTCTCTGAGCTGTTCATATTACGTAGACTATGGGAAAATTAGTAGTCATATAAATTGTCTCATGTGACTGTAGAGAGGAGACACATAGTGTGGGTATTTTTTTAGAGCATAGTTTGGTTGAACTCACCAAGCGTTGGTATGTCAAGTTTGGTTGTCATATTTTAGTGAATCAAAACTCATTTTAGAGTCGCTTGATTATGTACTAGAGTCAACTTCGTATAGGTTAGCTTGAAAGTATTAGGATATGAGGCATTACAAGTATTGCGAAGACTTGAAGAAGTGAAGAAGTAAGAAGCTACAACGACAACATCATCCTTCCACTTGAGGTTAGTGATATTTGACTTGAACTCTTTCATTCCCTAACGTATCTTTCAAGTCATGCATATTGAAAACAAAACTGCGAAGCATGAACACTCTAGATAGATATAGTATTAAGGAATACAATACGAGGTTTATTGCTTAACCATTAAACTTTGTAGATAAGACATTGACATAATAGTTTAAATGCTATTGTGATTATGTATGGGTATGAGGTGAGGATTTCATCCTAGGAAACAATATTTTACATGTGTTTTAAGGAAGTAAGTTCATAAACTTGTTTATGAATCGAAAAGGAAATCGCTGGGCGTTATTGGTATTGTTATTCATTGCATATCTTGTGAACAACCAATATGTGTGATTTAGTATAACCGCTCATGACTTGTTTGTGTTCTTGGTAAAACTATTCACAAAGGCCTGACTTATGTATTGGTATGACTTTTATTAGTGAAACCGATCTTAAGTAATCACCTGAGATGGATGGTATAATCGAGTTTGTGATTTGTGTATGACCGAATCTGGGTAAAGCGGAACCGATCCTAGTAAGAGGTGCAACACATCACAAAGGGGAATCGATCCTTGTATGAGATGCAGCAAGTTTGTAGAAGAAAGGGGAACCGATCCTATGGACATGTGCAACACATATAAGTTAGATACCATATATATGTGGGGAACCGATACTAGTACCTAGTCAACCGAATTTTGGAAAGCTAGTGTGACTATGCACAGTACTCACATGGAGGTAGAACCGAAACTTGTTTTGGTAGAACCGTTAAACCCATGATTTGTGATTGAGTGTTCTTGATCTATCACATAGTTCTTGAAAGTCAGATGAACCAATTCTAAACTTGTTTGGAAGTGTGGCAAATCGGTTTCAAGGTTGTAAGTATGAAAGAGGACTTACAAAGTAAGGATATCGACACACTTTGAACACAAGCAGTAATGTTTATCTTTAATTGTTCAATGTTATTCCTTAATAGCTAAAGGAAGAAAATCCAAGGATCGAAACATAAATAAGTTAAGAATCTTTTAATTAAGGTCTTAATTTTATTTTAGGAAAATGAGAATTAGTAATGTGCATTTCCTAGTTAAAGATTTTCCAAAGAGATTTTCAGTCATTATTTTGGACAATGCATTTCCAGGAATTATGGAAACCGAATTTGGAATTATATTGCATATCTTGAGAATATTTTCGGTTTTGGAAATTCCTTGGTGTCCAAACTTCCTTGTCTATAAATACTTCAAGTTTGCATTTCTAGCAAACTAATCCTTCGTGAAAGCAAACTTCCTCGGTTGTGTTGTTACTGGTGAAGCCGCCTATTCGGAGAGGAGAGTAACCTAATTAGGCGAAATCTCTTACGACCGCTCAGTTTAAAGTCTTCTTTGGGATTGAGAAGCTTTATTAGTACCGTTGGTGGGAAACTAGATAATTACGGTTTATCTTGTGTTTTCGATTGATTTGATTGACTGACGGTGGTTGAACTTTGATTGCACCTAGTTTGTTTATGCTTGAGAATCTTCTCTTCTGATATAAGATTCACTCAAACTAGATCGAAGTTTCGACGGGGATCTTTAGACTGTTTTTAGTGCTAAAGATGATCTTGTGATAATCCATTGTTAACAGACTCCGTTCTGTGCGTGATTGATCACAAGAGATTCAAGTTATTGTGTTCAGGTGTTTATTGAAGATCTAAGAAGGTTTGAAGACAAATAAGATATTGAAGATTTCTGATTTGGGGTTCATAATCTTTGGTGTGCACAATACTTGTTTCGGTATAAGAGGATCCAACTATAATCGGTTTATCCTTGTGGAAGATTGGATTGATTAGCTTTGTAGATCGGCATATATACAATTCTTTGTGATTAAAATTATTGATTGAAAAATCTTAACAATTACTTCGGTAGTTGAGAATAAGATAGATCTAAGAACCTGACGAAGGAGTTTATTGAGATAAACAGAAGAGCCTTTGTCGAACTCACATCACTTGGTTGAAGAGAGTTGATACCAAACAGATTTGTTATTCATTTACTGTTTGGAATACGAACCAAAGGAATTGTTCCAAGTACGTTCCTTATTCATAAGTTGGAGGCGTGGTAAAACAGGCGGAACTAGGTGAACTATAGGCTTAGTTGCTTGGTCTCAACTATACAAAGTTGGTTTAATTTTGTGTAGCGGCTTAATCCTGAGAGTATTCAATTCTGGACAAGGTCCCGGGGTTTTTCTGCATTAGCGGTTTCCTCGTTAACAAAATCTTGCTGTGTCATTTACTTTATATTTCCGCATTATAATTATTTTATTATAATTAAAGTAAATCACACAAACGTTAATTCCTATTTACTTGATAAGCAATCCTATTGTGTTTGGTTAAGTCCGAACCTTTTTATCAAGTAAACATACTTCGTTGTTGTATTGTCTCGATCTCGTATCCATAGACGATCACACGAAGTGTGAACCGATTAGTTGCATTGTCTCGACTCAGTCCATAGACAATCATCGGAGAAAGGACTTATAGGTAGGAAAAGTTTTAGCTTGAGGTATATTTGGGTACCCTCGCCTTTTCAATTGGTATCAGAGCGGGCAAACACGAAAAGATCTAACAATCTGTGTTTGGTGCGATCCAACCTATAATAAATTGAATCTATGTTGGATTTAGTTAACGTTATGCAAGAGTTTGAATACTCAAAAGTTGAAGATGTTACTACTTCGTTGACTCATGATCCAAGAGTTGCGAAAACATCTGTGTCCATCTCTGATAGAAAGGAAAATGCTGATAAAGAGTTGGTAAAACTCCTAAAGCCTATAAAATCTCTTTTTTCTAAAGTGGTGTTATTAAAGACAGAGACAAATCTTCTTAAACAGGATATCAGAGATAAAGACATTCAACTGAATTGTCTGGCCAAAGAGAATATGGATCTCACTGTCAAACTAGAAGCTATTGGTAAATCTCTTACTGTTAAAGAGACACGTCCTATGACTCTGACTAATGATGTTGTTGTGATTTCTTCGGATTCTGAGGAAACTAAAAGTCCTTGCTCGACTTTTACAGACTGTGATAAAATCGGTTTAGTCACATCTGAAACATATCAAGATGATGGTAGTTTGCCTAACTACATCAAGTCAGAAGAGGATGAAAAACCAGCTTTTAGATCTACTAATGATCAAACGAAATCTAGTACAAAGGAAACTTTGAACCGATTCCGTGAGCATGATCTTAAGGAATGCAACTTTCAGTCACTTGACAGGAAACTTATACTTCTTCAACATACTATGGTAAAAATATTAAAAGAAGTTTCTTGTCTTAAAAAACTGAAAGACCATTCCTCAGTAGAAAGACAGATATACCACTACCCGATAAGATCAACTCAAATGAATCAGAGGAAAGAGTTGATAATCGCTTATGGAAAAAGATTCCTCCTCACCCATATCGAAACAATCCTTGTTTTGATGAAGAACGACTCCAGAAGAAAGGGAAAGAGAGAATCTCTGCAAAAAAAAAAACCAATCAGGAGTTTCCTATAATTGTTTCAGATAATCACACTGTTGTGAATTGATGAGTGCGAAATAGTGCATATTTCTACACCTTTTTATTGGCTTTTAACTCATCTTTTGCACTTTAAAATCATATATTATCCCAAATTCTGTGTTTTCATTGTTTTCAAGAATAAATTCTTGTACTAATTAATTTTGTGTGTTTAGGTAGTAAAATAAAGCTTAGACAAATTGAGAAACTAGAAGAGCAGAGAATTGGTGGCAACGAAATAAAGGTGACAAAGCTCCAGATGGGAGGCAGTGAAGAATGCCTTTTGAAGCACAAGGTAAGGAAGAGTTCGTATCCACAGAGAGGCGTTTGTTGTTATGTAAATTTCAGTTCTAAAATAACCCAAGGTATGTTTGTTGTTTAAGAAATAAAAATAGTTGAAAGCAAAGTAAATAATTCGAGAAATCAATAAGGAGAAGATATTGGTCAAGGGATGGTATCATTCACAAACATGTATTTTCATCAATGATTAGAATTGGTATTTAATCTCGTATTTATTAAAAGTCCTAGGATATCTTGATCGCAAGTATAACCCGTTAATTCCCTGTTTTCATCACAACCACATTAAAAGATGCATATGTGAATTCTTCGTCGAAAGCAACCTAAAGTGTAAAAGCACAATTAAGTTTAACTCCCTAAAAGCATTAAGATTTATGGAATAAGACTCATCAATGCAAACGAATGTGTAAAAGCACTAGACGTTTTAACAAAAGTTATGATTCACTTGTGACTAATAGGATGTATCACTACAAGCACTAACCACAATTATGCTACTTAGAATCGGGGATAAACAACTTTTTTCGTATTGAAAACCTAATATAGCTCTAGAGATGAACACAAATCGGATTGATTCCGGACTCAACCTAACAAGTTTTCAAATCTTATAACACTATTAATTGTGAATCACAAACAATAATTACGAGACAAAACTAATTCATTGAATCAAAAGCATGTTGAGAAATCAACTTTTATCCCATAACCAATAAGATGTTTAGCTACTCATAGCTATGGAGTTCATCATCATCAATATTCAATAATAAAACAAGGAAGAAGAAGAACACAACCAAACCCTAGGAGCGTAAACAAAACGGCTCTCCAAAATTCCCAAGAAAAAGATATATCATGTGTTGTAGAAAACCTCCCTTTTATAGCTTTTTCTCCAACTTCTAAAATTAGGTCTAGTCTTCAAAGTCCATTAGGTGAGAGTCCACCAAGCCCACAAGAATGAGAAACCCGTGTAGAAAATACGCCCCAAAAACGGTCGCCGGAAGTCTGGGATTATGGCCGGAAATCGGCCGGAAAGTTGCCGGAAAACAGCCCCGGTGACCGGCAAAGTCCGCCCGGTCACCGGGTCAACGAGTCGGATCGGTCGGGTCAACGGGTCAAGGCGATTCGAGCGAGTCAACTCAGGTCAGACCGAGTTGTGTGAGTCAGGGCATGAATCAGTCACTGACTCAACTGACTGAACTGATTTGGCATTGACTCAGGCTGTTGCACAGGCCTGACCGTGTGTAGCACAATCCTTGTGCATTACTACCAGCCATCACAACCTGCCAATTCATTCATCAACTCTCACTGTAATAGCACTCATTCAATTTCCCTGCTCAAGTGCTAGCCTTCTAATGCTCCATTTCTTCACCATAACACCACCAGGACAGCCGCTAGCTGCACCAGAACCCATCACCTGCAACTCCTAATGTAACAGCATCCACATAGTACTTGCCCACAGTGCTTGCTTGCTAGTATAGTCTGCAGTTTGAACAACATAGCACACACACAGACCAATACATCCAAGAACAACCATTTCAATTCCCATCACAAACCACATACATTAGTTCCTTAAGCCACCTGCAATTCCTTTGCATCCAACTCCTAGCCAACCTGCCTGTGCACAATTCCCTTGTACAATTCAGTCCACTCCTTTCTAACCTAGCCATTGCCCACCAGATTCAAGGCAGCACCATTGTATTCAGCTCAGGCCATTCTTCAATATCACAAGCTTGCCCTGAGCCACAACCTTTCAGTCTCCATTTCCTTGTTAACAATGCCACATCTTCACCAGCTTCACACTGGCAACATCAACCTGCACCAGCTCAGGCCACCAGTGCATCACAACTCAAGCCAGGCTGCAACCTGCAACCAACTTAGCATGCACCTGCCACTACCACCAACAGCTTCACCTTCCTACTTCCCTGCAACATCTTCTCGAGCCTGCACCGCCAATCCCGCGCCACGAGTGCCAGCACCAGCTATTGCCTCAAATCCTAAGTCCCTGGCTCATTTACAAACCCAGCTGCTGCAACAGCAAGGCCATTTGAGCCACTGTATCTCAGGCCAACCCAGGCAGCCATCTTCTTGCCCTGAGCCACCAACAAGCTCCACTGCATCCTGCAATATGAGCTCAAGCTCAGCCCAGCTCAGTTCCTTTATTCTGCCATCTCTGTGCACCTGCACCAGTTCTAACTCCACAAACAAATGCAACTTCCTAAAATCTGTAGTCCTCATCTCAGTGGCCACCACTGCTATGCCCTGACTTACACAGCTGCAAATCAGCTCCACACAACACAGATTCCTCCATATACACTGGCTCAAGCTTCACCTGCCCATCCAACAGTGCAATTGCATCTTTGAGCATCAAAACAACAGCACACACCACAGTTCCATTATTGCCAGTTTCAGCTCAAACAGATCCAATTCCATTACATTTGAAACCCATTTTCTCATTCAGTAGCTTCATCATCTTAATCTCCATTTCAATCTCAGATACCCTGAAATTATTCAGCCATCTTAATCAGATCCCCTTCTTGTTCTTTGTACCCTGTCTTTATACCCATGGCGTGAATTTCGGTTTCAACCTCGAATCCATGAAAAACCCTCATAATCAACAGAACCCATCTTTCAATTTCATGAACCTCCGTCAGTTCAAACCCCAACTTCTAATTGCATCTGGTTCATCTTCACCTGAGATTTTTATTCAGACAACTTCAAGTAATTCTTCAATAACCAACTATCTCCTTGTAACCTTGAATCTGGAGCATACCAAGTCTAATTCATCTCAAAACCCTGAATCATCCACCATTCCCGACCAAATCAAAGTCTCAGAAAACCTACTCAATCCCCATCTCAGTTGAGTATCAAACTCTAATTCGTCCATCAAACCCTTACCTCTTTCGATCGATCTACTGAGATCGATATCAACATATCAACTTCTCGAGCGGACGAGAAAGCAGACCAATTTTTATCTCTTCTCATTCTCAGCTCTCACTTCGATCTCCCAAATTCAGTAGACAGCAGCCATGTTTAATTTCAGGTGAAACACATTGAATGAAAAATGAAATCGAACTTGATTTCGATCTAGGGTGTAGGAACGGGGAGTGGCTAATCCCACTCAATTGAGATAGATAAGGGGTTACCCAGTCATGACTCTAGGCACCCAGCTGTTCCCGTTAAGGGCTGACTAGCTCAAACATGGCCTGTCGGTTTCATGTATCCGACAAGCTCATCCATAGGTTTCGCTCGTAACTTTCTCAGACGCAGTCGGATTGACTTCAAGCTTTCGCCGTTAGCTTCATATTTCCGTTCTCGCTCCCAATGAACATTTTCTCCTTCTTTTGCTCCCAAAGACTCCATAATACCTAATAACTCAAAAACACGCGTAAAATACATAATTCACACGAAAAATAGCAAAGAAAGCATAAACTCTAAATAGTAAATACGGTGTATTCTACACCTATCATGCACCTCACCCGCGAGTGAAGAATGTGTTTGCACGACTCAAAACTAGAAGTGGGATTGAGACATTAGATAGACAAAGACATGGTCCGAGAAGAAGACTTTCTAAGAAGATCCAAGACCCAAACCCGCACCCATCTCAAGCCGTCAGATTCGATGTAGCCGATAATCATCCAATGGCATCTACATGCAGTACATCGATAGTGGATGTTTCCGCCCAACACAGTAGTACTTGCTATACACTTCCTAATCGAGTAAAAGCCAAACATGCCCTTTGTACGTCGTTTTCATCTTCTCAAGAACTCTAAAAAACCTTCACCTCTTTCCCCCCATCAATCACCTCCATCTCCGACCAATTCTAAGCACAACCAACTTGTCATCCATCATTTGCAATCAATCAACCTCCAAGACTCTATCTATCTCCATCATAGCTTCTTCTCCACATCAGTAACCCTAGAAGCTAGGGTTGAGAGAGATAAGGCTAGGATTAGCCTCAATAACTAAAAGCAAATATCAAATCAAGGAGTTACAGAGCAGAATTGCAGAGGGGGTATGTCGGAAAATACGAATTTGAGTGAGTGGGTATTCTCTAATTTTCGAATTCATGGGATTGAGAAGATTTGGGTATAAATAGGGTTCTCTGTAATTTTTGAAATCATCCAAGTTTAGTTGGATCAATTACTAGCTTAATATAATTTGTATTTTAATCATCTTCATCATGTTCTAAATTCACCTGTTAGGGTTTAGATGAAGCCCTAGTTTGCTACTTGTTATTCATGTTAATGGTCATAACCTTGTTGCGCTTAATTATCTTAGAATAAAATTCAATCTTAGGACTTCAATACTTAACTTTCACAGTGTATGCCATGTATCCATTATAGTTAGAATAATACTGTGTTGAAGAACTACAACTCATGCTTAATCCCATATATTGATCTTTTGATTAGCTGTGCCCTGAAAAGACAGTTAATGCATTAGGAGAAATACCTTAGTTGTGATTGAATTATTCATATCAAAGTGACCTTAGATATACAGAGGATTGACATCCCTTTTGTTATCAGTTATAAGGATAAGGTTAGTGTTATGAGCAGAATAACTAGTGTAAGTTAGTGGTGGATTCAAAGGCCTTAGTACCCTCATCATCATTTATTCTATTTAATTACCTTGCATCTTGCTTTACTATTTCTGTTACTATCAAATATCTTTGTCGTATCGACACAACCAAAACCGTTTTGTTACTCTTTGTTTTAATCAGTATAAAAAGACCATAGCTTCTACTTTAACACCCACCAAGTCCCTGTGGATCGACTCGTGCTTACCCTGATTTACAGACTCGACACTGTATACTTGTAGTCAACATAATTGTAGGCTTGTTTAGAGACCTACCAAGTTTTTGGCGCCGCTGCCGGGGACTCGGTAGCGGTGTAATTGTTTCTTTGATTCCATCTTACTGATTTCAGCTAAGTTTTGTATATATTTGATTTCAGTTTTAGATTATCTCTTATCTGTCATTAGTTTTAATATAGCTATTTCAATCCATCTGTATATGTTGCATTCTGTCATTACCATCTTGAGCATAACTTGCATCTTAAAATTCTCAACCGCATCTGTAGGTTGTATATATACTTGTTAGATTTTACTTTTTCTGTTGTAGTATAACTTTGTTGTAGTTTTAATTTTCATCTTCACAATGTATCTCCATCTTGCATTCTGTTCATTACTACATACTTGTGCCTTGTATGGTAGTTTAGTGTAATCCACCTGTCATATATTTTGCATCATCTTAAAACTTTCTATCTTTGCATTCTGTAGCTCTTTAGATTGCTGTAAGTTAGGACTCTTTTTTTTGTTAATTCCATCTCAGTAGTGTAACCCATTTGTTTATATGATCTGCATTTAGTTAGTTGTAGTTTTAATATTTCAGTCATTTCATTCACTGCATCACTGTTCATCTCATATCTGCAACTAGACTCATTTCGCAACATTTGTTGGTAATTCTGTAGCTCAGTTATATTTTGTTTGGTTCCTTTGTTTCGAAATTTTAAGCATACTACCATCTATATATCTCCATTAGTTAATCATTGTCACTTTGTGCTGCCTGCTACTCAGCCTTAGGCCTTGCCACAACAGTTAACTCTCAGTACTTGGTGTAATTGTCGGATTTATCTGTATCCAATGCTCTTTTGTTATTTGTGATTCTTATAGCCTGAAGGTTGTGTTCTGTAGTTTCCCTTATCTCCTTATTATCTCAGTAAGTGTGAATACTCTAATGTAACTTAGCTCTTGTAGTAAGCTAAGCAGTGGGATTTGTCAGCGCAGTTGTAGTTCAAATTCACTTGTCCATCATTGTATTATGTGCTTGTTCCATTGCAACTGTGCAGTTTCTGATAAACTTAATCTACCCTGGTTAACAAATTCAGCAGAACAATTCAAGTCTTCCTTGCCATGCTAGAGATTTTTTACAGCCGGTTTTAATCAATAGTGATACTTTCATGCCTTTGCGTTTAGCTGTACAATACCGGGTACTGAAATTACTCTTTGAGTCCACCAGGTACCCGTAATACTACATTGCGAAGCAAGGAAAGAAAGGAAAAGGAGCAGGACAACGTGTTTAACGAGCCTAAACCCGGTCTTGTACTGGCGGTATTGTTTTCAAAACTCATTACCTATTATGACTGTGTGAATGCTATCTGCCTGCTGAAACTAGTTTTGCTTTGCATAACTCTGTCGAAAATTCCGTAACACCTCTGTTGTGCATGAATATGTGGAGTTTGAGTAACTTATTTGCAAGCTGAAATTCGTTAATTCCGCAAGCATATCTCATTCACTGAAAATCTTCGTATCTGTCTGTGCATACGTGAGAATCTGTTACCACTTCCATGAACACTGCCTCCTTGCTCTGAGCATCGCTACTTGTCTAGGCAGTATGACAATTTGAATCTGTGTACAAAGGCATGATCCTGTGATATTTGAGCAGCTCGTTGACCTGCTGAATCTGTTGAGTCTTGTGTGCTACTTCCAAGTTTTAACTTTTGATTCTCGAGACTTCCAGTCCCTGAACTGTGATTCTCTTGCTTGTCTGAAGTGCAGCATCAAAAAGCTATATGCACAAACTCTAGGGCTAGCCTTTTGACCCTGTATTGTCCTCTTGTATTACTTGAAACTGAGTTGCACATTTGTATCTTGTCTGAGCCGTGTTATATTTTAAATCTGTGTGCATGAGTCCAAAAACTAGCTTTGGACTCTCATAGACTTTGTTTCTCTATATTGTGACCTCCTTGTTATTGCACTGTTGAGCTCTTGACCTCAGCAGAACTTGTGCCTGTGTGCGTTTAGCCCTGAATTTTCCTAAGCATTGCCCCCTGATATACACATTGCTGCTTGGCTGATCAGCGCAGTGTAATAGTTCTGTGTGCATAGAACCTGGTTTTAGCCTTTGATTCGTATGGGCTTTTTCTCCCTATTTCGAAAATTGTTGGTTGTCTAGGGTGTTATAACATGTTAACTAGTATGCCTGCTAGGCTATGATTGTTACCTTTAGAGATCAAACTAATCGTCTAGTTAGAATCCATCAAGAAGACATAGTCGAGATACCCACTTCTGAAGAGAACATCCCTGACCAATTTTAAACAATGGGTGGAGAATTAAACCAAGACCGTAGTATGAAGGAGCACATGTACCCAACTAGGGCAAGCCAGCCCTCGTGTATTGTTTTACCAGATGATGCTGGTAAATTTGAGCTAAAAGCTAGCACAATTAATATGTTGCCTGTGTTTAGAGGGGTTGATGTTGAAAACCCTTACAACCATGTAAGAGATTTTCTAGATATCTGTGGGACTCTGCGTTTTAACCAAATGCCAGAAGAGTCCCTCAAACTGAGACCGTTTCCTTTCTCTTTGAAAGAAAAAGCCAAGTCCTGGCTGCATGCCCTACAACCACAGTCCATCAGAACATGGGAGGATCTTACAAAAGAATTTTTCAAAAAGTTTTTCCCTAACCAAAAGACTGTGACAATTCGTCAAAATCTGAAAAGTTTTGTGAAATAAGAAGGTGAGACCTTGGCCAAATATCTGGAGAGATTTAATGAATTATTGGGCCAATGTCCTCACCATGGTTTTGAAAAATGGAGACTTGTGCAAATTTTGTATGAAGGCTTAGATGTCAGTACCCGAACAACAGTTGAGTAATGTTCAATGGTTTATTTATTGACAAAAGTGCTAATGAGGCTTGGTCTTTCTTATTTGAAGTCGCTGAGAAAACTCAGCAGTGGGAGTCCATCCGTGAACCCCAAAAGGACCACCCCTGTAGCTAATGTCCATAGGATCGAGTCCGATTTTGAAGAAAAAACAAATATTGCATCCTTGGCTAGGAAAGTAGAAGCGATAGCGCTAGAGCTGAAGAATGTGAAAACTGCTGCCCCTACTCTCCGTGACCAATTTGAAATGGCCGCTTGTGCTGCATGCCATTTTTCAGACCACCTAGTGGATAATTGTCCAGACCTACAAGCATTTCAGGAATCTAGATTTGAACAGGCCAATGCTTTGTATCATAAGAAAGAGAATAACCCATATTCTCAGACCTACAACCCAGGGTGGAGGAATCACCCTAATTTCTCATGGTCTAAAGGGACCATACAAGGGGGTACAACAAGTAATAACCAAGGATATTCATATCCTAGAAACCCCCAAGTACAAACACACACACAATACCATGTAGAGAAAAGGCCTAGCTTTGATGATGGTGTAAACCAAATGAATCAAAACCTTTTGCAATATCAGAAGTTAAATGACCAGAGGCTTGCGAGTTTAGAACTCAAAATGGGTCAAATCTGTGATGTACTAAACGAGAGAGAAAAAGGAAAACTCCCTAGTCAACCTCAACAAATTCAGAAAAAGTGCATTTCAGGCAAGCACCTCAGCTTGTAATGATACTCCACGAGATCATGTGAATGATGTCACCACTCTTCGTAGTGGTAAAGTTGTTGAAAACAATGTAGGTGTACCACAGTCAGTCGAGCCTAAATCAGACTCACCGGTTCATACAACTCCACAGAAAACACCTGTTGTGGAAAAGGAATCTGAGCATGATAATGACTCTAAGAATTCCATTGATGTTAATGTCCATGTACCATCTCATGTCCCTGTTGCTCCATTTCCTCAAAGATTGGCGCAGCAGAAGAAAGGTACCCAATACAATGAGATGTTAGAAATGTTTAAATAAGTCAATATAAACATTCCTTTTCTTGAAGCAATCAAGCAAATACCTGCTTATGCTAAGTTCTTGAAAGATTTGTGCACACAAAAGCGGAAACTTCTTGTGCATAAGCGTTCCTTTCTCACTGAGCAGGTAAGTTCAATTATCCAAAACAAGACCCCGCCTAAGTTTAAATACCCAGGTAGTCCAACTATCACATGCACTATAGGTGACCATACAATCGATCGGGCTTTGTTAGACTTAGGTGCTAGTGTGAATTTGTTGCCATACTCTGTATATAAGCAATTAGGTCTTGGGGAGCTGAAACCCACTCTTGTTACACTACACTTAGCGGACAGATCTGTGAAAATCCCTCGTGGTATTGTTGAAGATGTGTTGATTAAGGTTGAAAATATTTATTTTCTATGGACTTCATTGTGTTAGATACTCAACCTGTGCAATATCCTGATAATCATATTCTTGTCATTTTAGGACGTCCTTTCTTGGAAACGTCCAATGCTATCATAAATTGTCGTAATGGAGTGTTGAATTTGTCCTTTGGTAACATGACCGTAGAACTAAATGTTTTTAACATTATTCAACAACCCATGGATTGTGATGATCATGATTTGCATGAGATTAACATGATTGAAAGTTTAATTCAAGACTCCTTGCCTGATATCTTATCTGTGGATCCTTTGCAAGCATGTTTAGATAACTTTGACTTAAATCTTTTTGATTCTCAGTACATTAGTGAGGTTCACTCTTTGCTTGAATCTGTGCCACCCATGGATATTGCTAAATGGCAGAATGCAGTGGAACCACTTCCACTTTCTGACTCCGAATCTGCCCCAATTCATGTCGAACCACCTAAGCTTGATTTGAAACCATTGCCTGATACTTTGAAATATTCTTTCTTAGGTTATTCTGAGACTTCGCCTGTTATTATTGCATCATGTATGGACACGGAACAGGAAAACAAACTTTTAGAAGTACTTAAAGAACATAAAGAGGCCTTAGGTTGGACCATCTCAGACCTTAAAGGTATAAGTCTCACAATTTGCATGCATCACATAAATCTTGAAGAAAATACTAAACCATCCAGGGAAATGAAAAGGAGACTTAACCCAAATATGAGAGATATTTTTAAAGGTGAGATTCTGAAATTGCTTGATGCGGGTATCATATACCCAATTCCAGATAGCCAATGGTTCAGTCCCATTCAATACCCAAAAAGTCTGGCATTACTGTAGTTCAAAATGAAATGAATGAGCTTGTCCCAACTCGTGTGACCACAGGGTGGCGAGTTTGTATTGACTATAGGAAATTGAACACAGTAACAAAGAAAGACAACTTTCCTCTTCCCTTCATTGACCAAATGCTAGAAAGGTTATCAAGACATAGTCACTATTGTTTCTTAGATAGTTATTCGGGTTATAACCAGATTCACATAGCACCCGAAGACCAACCAAAGACCACATTTACATGTCCTTATGGTATATTTGCTTATCGACGTATGCCTTTTGGGTTGTGTAATGCACCTGCCACTTTTCAACGTTGCATGATGAGCATCTTTTCTGACATGGTAGATGAGTTTCTTGAAATTTTCATGGATGATTTTTCTGTCTTTGGGTTCTCTTTTGATGAATGTTTGCATCATCTTACTCTTGTGCTGATTCGATGTAAAGAAAAGAATTTGGTTTTGAATTGTGAAAAATGTCACTTCATGGTTAACTCAGGCATTTTTCTAGGGCATATCATTTCTGAAAAAGGCGTAGAAGTAGATAAAGCTGAAGTTGATCTCATTCAACACTTGCCTCGACCTCGCTTTGTGAGGGAGATAAGGTCATTTTTGGGCCATGCCGATTTTTACCGGCGATTCATCAAAGACTTTAGTAAAATTTCAAGACCTTTGTGTAGTCTTCTTGCAAAGGATGTGGCATTTTTCATTGATGATGCTTGTAAGCAAGCATGGGAGCAATTGAAAGCTCTTCTCACATCTGCCCCTATAGTCAGACCACCTGATTGGACCTTACCATTTGAAATTATGTGTGATGCGTCTGACTATGTTGTAGGAGTTGTTTTAGGTCAGCGAGTAATTAAACTCCCTTATACGATCTACTATGCTAATAAAACACTTAATGATGCTCAACTAAATTATTCAACAACTGAGAAAGAATTGCTAGCTGTTGTGTTTGCTTTGGATAAGTTTAGATCTCCTAATGAGTTGGTCAGGGCAGTATTTAAACAAGTATGGGTCATCCCAAAATAAATATTTCACTTCAGCCAAGAATTTAGAACGATCTTGTTTAGACTAATGCAAGGGCATTCTACCAGTAGCAAGGTAGTTAACAATATCAGCAAATCAAGGCATTTCAGACACAAGCATCAATTGTTCATCAGGGAATGATTCTCTAATAAGCAAAGATTCATCAACAGATTCAACATTCAACCTAGATACGTGATCAACAACAACATTTTCAGACCCTTTCTTATCTCGAATTTCGAGGTTAAACTCTTGTAACAAGAGTATCCATCGAATTAGACGAGCTTTAGCATCTTTTTTAGACAAAAGATATTTCAATGCAGCATGGTCAGAATATATGATGACTTTGGATGTGTCCCCAATTCTGAACAAAGAGATGTCATCTCTTTCTGTCATGACCATGCATGTGGAGGCCACTTTAGTGCCAAGAAAACTGCTGCAAAGATCTTGCAGAGTGGTTTCTATTGGCCATCGTTGTTCAAAGATAGTCATGCCTTTTGTGTTGCTTGTGAACGATGTCAGAAATTAGGAAGTATCTCACGAAGAAACATGATGCCCTTACAACCTATTTTGATTATTGAATTATTTGATGTATGGGGTATTGATTTCATGGGTCCTTTTCCTAACTCTGAAGGTATGTTATACATTCTTGTTGATATTGATTATGTTTATAAGTGGGTGGAAGCCATTGCATCCAAAACAAATGATCATAAAGTAGTTCTTTCTTTTCTTAAAGAATACATTTTCTCTCGTTTTGGAACACCTAGAGCAATAATCAGTGATGGTGGTACTCATTTTTGCAATAGACCCTTTGAATCACTTATGCGCAAGTATGGAATCACTCACAAGGTAGCAACACCATACCATCCACAAACCAGTGGCCAAGTAGAAGTTTCTAATAGGGAAATTAAGCATATCCTTGAAAAGACTGTTAATCCTACTAGGAAATATTGGTCCTCCCGTTTAAATGATGCTTTGTGGGCCTATAGAACTGCGTACAAAACTCCTATTGGCATGTCCCCTTACAGACTTGTGTATGGTAAAGCATGTCATCTACCTGTAGAACTAGAACATCGTGCTTATTGGGCTGTTAAGAAATTGAACTTTGATCTTGATAAGGCTGGCACCCAAAGGAAACTTCAACTCAATGAGTTAGAAGAACTAAGAAATGATGCATATGATAATGCCAAAATGTACAAACATAGAATGAAAGTGTTTCATGACAAGCGCATTTTGCGCAAGTCTTTCACACCTGGTCAAAATGTTCTATTGTACAACACTCGTTTGCATCTTTTTCCAGGAAAATTGCGTTCTCGATGGTCATGTCCATTCTTGGTACGTACTGTTTTCCCTCATGGAGCTGTTGAAATCGAAAATCCAGCAAACAAGAACATCTTCAAGGTCAATGGTCAGAGATTGAAACCATTTCTGGAGTATCTTCCCCCAGAAGTTGAGACCATAGACTTGGAAGACCCTGTTTATGTGGACTAAACTGGTTCGCCTGTGTACATACTTATGGATTAAAAGTCCATTCTTTTTCCCTTTTCTTTTCCTTTTTGCATAATTTTCATGTGTGCTAACCAAACTTTTTGTCTTCATGTTCTTTATCTTGTTGTTTGCTTTCAAAGCATTCATCCATTCCTGGTTTAGCAAATCCTTTTTGCATCTGTAATCTCTTTTCTTTAAATCTACTCTGCATTGTTCTCCTGGTATGTTGTTATAATTCTGCTTATATGTTGAAACATTAAGGACAATGTTAGATTTAGGTTTGGGGGAGTATTTGGCATATAGAGTTTTTAGTCTTTTGCATTTTATAAAAAAAAAAATTCAAAAATTTGCATAAAACCTCCAACTTTCATAGATCTTAGAGTCACTAGCATGCTTCTAGCTATGTTTACATAGTGAGTCTGACCGAAATAACTGAACTTGGAAGTACTGGAGAACACAATCGGGTTTCTTGGTTGTCTGAGCGTTAAAGTTGGATTTAACCATGTCGGTGGGAAAATTAGGTGCTGCAGAGATATTTGGTAGTAGAGTTGTGATCACCCTTAGTGGAGACTACCTATTTTTACATCAAGCGAGGCACCGACCTTCAATTTTTGTGACTATCTAAAAAGTCCTTTTAGAGTGTGTGTCACCGTACGTAAATTCCGGGTAGGAATGGTGAGCTACCAAACTTCGCACCACTTTCAACACTATTTTTGATCTCTTGAGTGCTAATTCCGTCAATCATGAGGATGACGTCTAAAGATGAAAACTCCTTCTTGTAGTTTGATTTGCAGTTAGCACCATTCTCTCTCTCGACAACATCAACAGATCCATAGAAATACATCATCATCAACCAGCAGCGCGACATCAGAAGATTTGAAGAAAGTTGAAATAGTCCAAGGTTTACATGCAACAATACAAGGAATAGAAAAAGTTCCTATTCAAAGTGAAGATACAGTACAAAGAGCAGAATTTTATACACATTTGAAGAGGTATTTTAAAAGAGCAAAGAAAAGAAAAAGATGAGAATTAGTGAAGTTATGAAATCAAGACAATACAAGTTGTGAAGAATTGAATGATAAAGTCCTTCATCCATGGATTTAGTAGTTTTATTATTTATTTTGTTATTTTCAATTTGTGTTTTAATCAAAAAAAAAAAATTACATTTTGTTTTTAGTTTTGTTTAATAACCACCATGGTAAACAAGAAAATTAAGAGGAAATTTCAAGCAACAAGAAATTGAAGAATTAGAAATTGTCAAGGTTCTAAGAAGTTCAGAAGTTCATCATCAACAGTTGAAGACCGAAGACCAAAGATTGAAGACGTTTCTATGGATGTTGTGAGAGTGGTGTTGATTGCCGATCGGATGTGAAGGTAAGTGAGTACTCCCATCATTGATAACGATTGATTTCCTTTCTTAGAGATCATCAGAAAAAGATTCTTTTTGTCCACAATTCTGTGGAGTCTCCAGAAATTATTTCGGAAGGTTCTCCTTCCCACCAATCAACATGTGCAGGATTTCTCTCTTTATTCCTGTCTGCACACTTGAGAGACTAAAAAAGCGGTCTTTTTGAGTGCAATCATAAAACCTTATTGGTGAGGAAGAAGTCGAGGCTTGTGATCACTCTCGAACCCGAATTCTTTCATATGGTATGGTTATTTCTCGTTCAACTCTTAAGGATGAGAATGCGTTCTTTGGTATTTCTAACTTCGTGTTACCAGCATGCAGAAACTCTATGTCCTAATAGCTCCTTGGATGCTTAAGACTCTATTACGCTCTGAAGTTGGAGAAGGTTTTGTGGGTACACCTCTGGTAAACCCACACGAGACTACAACTCTTCCAACTAGGGACACCTATGGGTTTAAAGGCTTAGTGCATACACTAAATGCATTCGATAGATCAGCAACAGTGGTATAATTAGGATTTCTTAATTTCTGTTTCACTTGAGGACAAGAAAATTCAAGTTTGGGGGTATTTGATGAGTGCGAAATAGTGCATATTTCTACACCTTTTTATTGGCTTTTAACTCATCTTTTGCGCTTTAAAATCATATATTATCCCAAATTCTTTGCTTTCATTGTTTTCAAGAATAAATTCTTGTACTAATTAATTTTGTGTGTTTAGGTAGTAAAATAAAGCTTGGACAAATTGAGAAACTAGAAGAGCCGAGAATTGGTGGCAACGGAAGAAAGGTGACAAAGCTCCAGCTGGGAGGCAGTGAAGAATGCCTTTTGCACCTCACCCGCGAGTGAAGAATGTTGTTTGCATGACTCAAAACTAGAAGTGGGCTTGAGACATTAGCTAGACAAAGACATGGGCCGAGAAAAAGACTTTCTAAGAAGATCCAAGACCCAAACCCGAACCCATTTCAAGCCGTCAGATTCTATGTATCCGATGAGCATCTAATAGCATCTACATGCAGTACATCGATAGTGGATGTTTCCGCCCAACACAGTAGTACTTGATATACACTTCCTAATCGAGTAGAAGCCAAACATGCCCTTTGTATGTCGTTTTCATCTTCTCCAGAACTCTGAAAAACCTTCACCTCTTTCCCCCCATCAATCACCTTCATCTCCGACCAATTCTAAGCACGACCAACCTGTCATCCATCCTTTGCAATCAATCAACCTCCTAGCCTCTATCTGTCTCCTGATGTGACTCAATAATGTTGTAGTAATAAGGTTCGTTGAGACTTGTGAAAGCAAAAGATTTTAGACTTATAAAAATTAATAATAGAGAAAAATTAACACAAAATTGTTTCAAGATATGAGAGAATAACCAAGACACTGATTCCACTATAACACATGAATGAATAACGGTAAATAACCCACGACTCTAATTATCTTTTAAATCCGTTGTTTCTTAATTCACAAATAATCAGGCAAATTCCCAAAAATTAATTGTATCCCTAAGCATAGATTATCTTAATACAAAGCATAACCTATCTAATTGAATCACAACTAATGAAAAGAATTTTGCGAACAATTTAAAACTCGCAAAAGCAAAGATTGAGTGAATTATAAATTATAAATTAGAGCAAATAAAATGGTTACCGCTTATTCATGCGTAAATAGCTTCCTCATTGCCTTGGTTGTGGGAGAATTAGCCGCTCATCATGTTGGAAACACGCTCAAAATTCATTATTATTGCTCAAAAATGGTTTACAAATGATGAACAAAGGAGAATAAGATGAAAATCGGGTTTGCAACAGTTATAGATGTTGCAAACACTGTTACAAACTACGATAGATAATAAGTGCGTCTGTCTTGTAAGTCTGCCCCACTCCGTATTACGACCCACGCATATGTGTCGCAGACGCTGTAGAAGAACGATTGCTTATCTTTAGTCCGTTCTTCGTGTTCTTCGAGAAGCGACGAACAGAAAATGGCAGTCTGCAACTTCGATTTTTTTTTCTTTTCTCGCGTTCTAAAGCCTCCCAAACTCTCTGTAACTCTTCTCTATGCTCCCACAGGCCTTTTTATACTTGTCAGCGATCAAAAATCCCCTCATAACTGCTCCGAATCTCTTCTTTTACTCGGTGATATTTTCATGCAAGATACGGAGATAATTTTCTATCTTTAACTCTCTCACGCGTCTGCATGGCCGAATTTCTCCACACACATTTCTTACACGTCTCTGATGAAGTCAAGCACGCTGTAAACACACGAAATCCTTCCAAAGATAACAAGAAATCCGAGAATATCTTCCACGTACATGCTAACCCTGTTTTCTTCTCGCGACAATTCCAGCCAAATTTAGATGAACAGTCGACCCATACCAGCCCTGTTAGGCCCATAGGAATATACACAATCAATTCCAGCCATTGAGTCTCCTTCTAACCCGTCCAAAAATCCGACCAAAAATCTGCCAGTTATTGTAAAACATTTCCCGCCAAAATACTTTTCAAACGAGGAAGAAAGGGTTGCCCCTTATCCCACAGTTGGGGGTGCGAATATCAACAGGGTGCCCCTTAGTAATTGGGTTACCCCTTATCCAAAGTGGGAGTCCGAATATCAAAAGTCCTCCGGGGGTGTTCCGAGCAACTTTTCGAGCCGAATTTTCCAACAAATATTTATTTCCAAAAATACCTAAAAATACATAAAAACACAATATTAGTACAAAAATCGAGTTCCAACAATACCAGCACTGAGGACAACTCAGACACAAAAAATGTGTCTATCATCTCCATCATAGCTTCTTCTCCACATCAGTAACCCTAGAAGCTAGGGTTGAGAGAGATAAGGCTAGGATTAGCCTCAATAACTAAAAGCAAATATCAAATCAAGGAGTTACATAGTAGAATTGCAGAGGGGGTTTGTCGGAAAATACGAATTTGAGTGAGTGGGTATTCTCTAATTTTCGAATTCATGGGATTGAGAAGATTTGGGTATAAATAGGGTTCTCTGTAATTTGTGAAATTATCCGAGTTTAGTTGGATTAATTACTAGCTTAATATAATTTGTGTTTTAATCATCTTCATCATGTTCTAAATTCACCTGCTAGGGTTTAGATGAAGCCCTAGTTTGCTACTTGTTATTCATGTTAATGGCAATAACCTTGTTGTGCTTAATTATCTTAGAATAAAATCCAATCTTAGGACTTCAATACTTTACTTTCACAGTGTATGCCATGTATCCATTGTAGTTAGAATAATACTATGTTGGAGAACTACAACTCTTGCTTAATCCCATATATTGATCTTTTGATTAGCTATGCCCTGAAAAGACAGTTAATGCTTAGGAGAAATACTTTAGTTGTAATTGAATCATTCATATCAAAGTGACCTTAGATACACAGAGGATTGACATCCCTTTTTTTTATCAGTTATAAGGATAAGGTTAGTGTTATGAGCAGAGCAACTAGTGTAAGTTAGTGGTGGATTCAAAGGCCTTAGTACCCTCCTCATCATTTGTTCTATTTAATTACCTTGCATCTTGCTTTACTATTTCTGTTACTATCAAATATCTTTGTCGTATTGACACAACCAAAACCGTTTTGTTACTCTTTGTTTTAATCAGTATAGAAAGACCATGGCTTCTACTTTAACACCCACCAAGTCCCTGTGGATCGACTCGTGCTTACCCTATTTTACAGACTCGACACTGTATACTTGCAGTCATCATAATTGTAGGCTTGTTTAGAGACCTACCATGAATCATAAGGAAGTCCTAGAATGAGAAAATCTTATGAAAATCTCATTGAAAGAATTAAGAGAGATTTATCTATCTCTGAAAATTCTCACGTCAGTATAGTTTCTCCACATGATCATATCTCTAGAGTTAGAAAAGATCATCGTCTTGGGAGAAAATATTTTGAGGCAAAAATTCCCTAAGAGAAACATGAACTATGTTTCTGATATTCACTGTAAGCTAGAAAAAGCTTACTCCGATGCAACCTAGTTGTATCAAAATTGTGCATTCTCATCCTCTTTCGTGCTCTTATTCATGGATGGGAAAAGCACAATAAATCAGGAGCACATTTGTTTGTGTAGTTGTTTATCAGAAAAGTTGTGAAATCTTATGGATAGCTGTGAATCCATGGTTGTCTAAGAATGTTCATGTTTATCATGATCTTCCAAAAATAAGTTTTATTTGGAATTTTTGAATTTTAATAAACCTTCCAACTTGAGAAGTTCGGACGAAGGAAACAAAATATATTGTTTAATATTTTCGGTTTCTCCTGATATCTTTCGGTCCGGAAGTTGTCTCTTTTAAAGGGAAACTATCTCTCGTCTGTATACTGATACCCTGATGAATTCTTTATATATATATATATATATGAGAAAGCATGCCTCCAATAACTCACAACATCTCAAAGGCTAATAAGGAGGAAGCTTAAAGGGTTAAAGATTGTCAAGGAATCAATACGGAGAGGAAGAAGAAAATCATATCAAAAATCATGTCTGATTATGATTCAGATAATTCAGTTGGATCACAAGGTGAGTCATGTCTGTTGGCTTACAACAAACAAGATCCAACCAAAACCAAGTGGATTCGTTCTGATAGTATGTCTCAATATATCCAAGGTTTTGAAGATCTAGAAACCAATCTTGTTATGACTGTTCGACATCAAGATTGGGTAAAAGAAAAGATTGAAGGAACAAGATGAGTTCTCGCTGAACTTAAGGTTCTAATTGAAGAGCTTGAAAAACAAGAAGTGGTTGCTGCCAAGTCTCTTGAGACATGCTTCAAAAGTTTGGACACTGAAGAAAACTCAATGAACAACAAGAGCACCACTAGAGATTAAGTTATATGCTGTAATACTTAATCTAAGAAAATAGACATCAATTTTTTATTTCTTTCAATGATTGAATTAAGTCTATTATGAATAAAACTATTATGAATAAAATTATTTGATTTATAATTTTCTTGTAATGGTTTTTGATTTACATAGCCTGTGCTTGAATGCTTTATTATTGCTATGGATGTTTATGGGATGTTTGATTTTGGTTTTATTACCTTGATATTGGATCTCATAATGTTGTGAACCCTTATGGTTTGGGTGACTTTTTGATTTAGCAAGATTAAGTTCTAACCCATGTTGGTAGGCTTTATCAAAGGATCATGAGGGGTTCTGGTAGAAACAATATGTGAAAAAGTCACAATATGTTGAATCGGCTTTGGTTTAGCATAAAAGCATATGTGTTTCGGTGGTTTTCAACTTTTGCTTGCAATAGTTAAAAACCGGTTTTCAACCTTTCTCTGGTAAAGGTTGGTTGTTGTTATTCTTTTGTTTTGCATAAGGATGACAACATAAGGATATTTCGATATCAATTCTTCCTGGAAGAAGATGCAAACATATTGGAGAAGCGGATGCGAAATTTGAGGTAACAATGTTGTTAGTTAATTGTTTTCCTATTTAAGAAAAGCCTGATTTTATTTCATATATATTTTGCTTTTGCTTAACAAAATTTCGGTACAATTGATGATTTACTCCATTATGTGTGTATGGATGTGTGTGTGATTCAATTGGTTCCGGTTTAGAAAAACTATTGTTATCTTGCCTTATTGTGTGGTATCAATTGTTTAGGCTTACAAAATTTAGGTGCAATTGCGGTGCTATAATGTTTATGTTGTTTCAATTGCTTCCGGTTGAGGTGAATAATTATGCAAGTTGATTTATTTTGGTTTGTATGAATTATTTATGGGGAACATTATCTAAATACCCCTACTATGAGGCCCCTTGAAATATACCCTTATCAACTTTACAAATACCCCTAAGCCTAATACATTACTAAAATACCCTCTTTTATATAGTGAATATACAAAACCACCACCACCACTATTCAAAAAAAATAAAAAATAAAAAAAAATATTTCTAATGCCCACACCACTGTCCACCGCCAACCACCACCACTGTCCACCGCCTACCACCACCACCGACGACCACCACCACCACCAACTACCACCACCGACGACCACCACAACTAACCACCACCACCACCGCCAACCACCACCACTGTCCACCACCATCGCCAACCACCACCACTGTCCACCACCACCACCAACCACCGCCGCCGATAACGAACACCACCACTGTCCACTACCACCGCCGCCGCCAACAACCAACACCCACCGCCACCGCCAACCATCACCGTCGTCAACCACCATCGCCGCCGCCAACCACCACCACCATGTGGAGTCAACTTGCTGAAGTTGTGTCCATATCGGAGGCAACTAGCTCAAGTTGTCTTCAACAATAAAGGCAACTAGCACAAAGTTGTCTTCAAAAGTGAAAGCAACTAGCCTAAGTTGTCTCCATACATGGAGGCAACTTGCACAAGTTGTCTCTAAAAAAAAAAATTTATACAAAAATAAGTGAACCTAGTGTGAATCGAACACACATCTTCTGACATATAGTCAGTTGTGCTACCATTGCACCACAGGTTCGCCACACCAACAGTGTTCAACCAACAATTCAAACAATCACCATACAACACCACACCCTCCATCTCTGCTACTGCAACTCTACCTGTAACAGCTTCATGACCACAACCGTCTATGCACACTTACAACATGAGCCAATAGATGCAGTCACTTCCATGCCCCTACTCAAACACCATCAGCGACACACAAGCAGTAACAACTTCTTGTTCTGCTTTCAATGTCTGGATTCATATTGAGTTCCTTCTCAACTTCCTAAGCATTCATCTACTCTCTTGACTTTAAAGCATGAGCACCAGCAGCACAACCATTATCAGCAACTCAACACAATATTGTGTTACCATTGCACCACAAATTCGTCACAAATACTCTAAGATATATGTATAAGATAATTTCAGATGAATAAATGGACCCAAAAACATAACCAAGTTGCCTCCGAAATGGAATCAACTAGCTCAAGTTGCCTCCAATCTGGAATCAACTAGCTCAAGTTGCCTCCAAAAGTGAAAGCAACTTGGTCAAGTTGTCTCCACATATGGAAGCAACTAACTCAAGTTGCCTCAAATCTGGAATCAAATTGTCCCCAAAATCTAGCTCAACAAACCTGCAATATCATCTTCTCATCCTCTTAACATCAACATCACCAATGCAAGGCCATCAACCACATCTCCTAACTGCAGTTGCACTGTAACCTCAACAAACCCATCAGTAGCACGCATTCCATCATTGCACCAAACACTCATCACTATAATCACTTTCTGTCACAACACTTCATTCCACATTCCATTCTCTCCTAACATACATATATCCTTACAGCTCAATTTTTGATATTCAGGCCACCAACAACTTCATCTTATTGCAGCAACAAATTCATAACCATTATTTCCCAGCTTCACCTCAACTGCAACACTGCATAGCTGCACCAGCTCCAACATCACTCCACATTCCACCTGCTATTTCCAGTTTCAACACACAAACCTGCACATCATATCCGACAGCACTGTCCACATTATCCCAACAAACTGCACCACCAGTCCCAGCTCATTTTAATCTTGTCACACAACTGCAACACCATATTCAACCACCAGTGACAACCACCTGCAATTGCATCTTTACCAGTACAACCATCTTCTGCAGCTTCATAAACCATACCTGACAAGCAACATAATTCCATTTCTAACTCTTGCAACAAAGACCAACCCATTTCTTCATACATCTACCAGACCCATAACTCCATCTTGTAGATCCTCCTGCAATTTCATACATACCAAGACATCTATAACATCAAAACACTAATTTCTCCTTCAATCGATCAACAACCTGCAGTTTCCCAGTTTCACCAATTCCAGTGTTATATGCTCCGAACCTTCAACTTCACAATTACATCCACTAAAACAACACCTCAATTCCAGTTTCCACTGTTCAATTCAATTTTCTTCTCGGCATCATAATTCAACCCTAGATATTCATAAATTCGAATTCCATTTCTAACAGCAACCGCATCAATCTCTTCCATGAGCTCAAACAACAACTCAAACCCTGGTTCCATTTCCATCACAGATTCGCAATTTCCTCTCTTCATCGATTCCCGACCACAATCTCAGATCCCCTTCATCAACAATGAGACTCAATCATCGGAACCCATCTTAAAAAACAAATCTAAACAAAAAATTACCAGAAATTGAAATCTAAAATCAGATCCATCTCCTAAATCTTCAACTGATATTAATTTATGCATCTCCTAAATAAATTCAGTGATAAACAAGTTTAAATTAAGAAGAAGAACATTTAATTTCTGCATCTGATGGAATTTGCAGTGAATAAACCATTTCAACAACATCAATTCCATTACCTCCTCCACTTTCAGATCCATGTCCTTCTCTTAATCTCCACAAAACCCAATCTCTGAAATTATCAAAATTATCACCAGATTCTTCAACTGATTTACTGAAATGCAAACCCTAGCTTCTTCTCGATCTCTGTCATCAAATGAACTAAGAGTTAGTTGCAAATCAGAATGGATCTACATTTTTGATGCTCGAGATTACGTTTTGGAGAATAGTTTTTCACTGAGATGGTGATGATAGAGATGATGGTGGTGTTTGTGACGTTGGTTGAGGTGGCGACGGAGATGGTGGTGGCGACGGAGATGGTGGTGGCGACGGAGATGGTGGTGGCGACGAAGATGGAGTATTATAAGAAGAAGAAGAAATAAAGAAGAAGAAGAAATAAAAAACAAGTTGGAGTATAAGAATTAAAGGTTAAAAATGGAATTATGTTATTTATTTTTCTGTTAATAATTTCACTTCTGCCATTAGGGGTATTTGTAAAGACTCATAAGGGTGTTTGTGCATGACCCATGGATAGTAGGGGCATAAATAACATTCCCACTTATTTATGGCTTAACGAAAGAAAAAATCTACGGGATGGATTGTTTAGTCCAATTCAATTCCGGATAAGAGAAGCTAAGTTTATCTTAGTTAGACTTATCAAAGTGGAGGTTTCGGTTATTCAAGTCTAATCTAATGCCTTAACAAGAAATGCTAGTTAACTAACCTAGTACTTGTCTTATTTAAAATTTAAAGGTCTAAGTTATATGGATAATTAGAACTTGATGAGAAAAATAGAGTTATCTTTATTTTGGTCTTATCGAATGAAGCGATTGTATTGTACAATCGGTTTAGCAAGGGGACTAAGGTGCTTAGTTGATTTTTTAGTTTTCTAAACTAAATTGGGAAAATTGCTTCGGGCAATTATTTCCTTGATAACATATCAAAACAAATTACTTTGTAGTTTCGGTTTTGATAGTGGTTATCAAAAATGGTGTGTGGAACCCTCGTGCTTAACTCTATAGGTTTGCAAGTCTATTTTGAGATTTGTAAGATTCTTTTCGGTTTGTCCTTTATTTTTTCGTTTATTTGTCATTTTGTGACAAAAAGGGAGAGAAATATATGGAGTAAACAAGTGATACTGGCATTGATTTTATATTGATTGGTATCACTAAGGAAAAGGACAATTGTGCTTAAACGTTTATCTAACAAAAGACTGAAAGCATAGACTAAGGGGGAGTAACATATCATATTAATTGGTATAACAAAGACGTGCGGATTGATAAAATCTAACTATCTCACCTTTAGGGGGAGTATTAGCTTTGTTATTATAATGTCAACAACGGCATTTAAGGATTCAATGTATACAGGTTATTGTGTTGTTGAATTCGGGAATCAAGAGTCTGTGTAATGAATTCTTGTAATTTGTTTATCCATATGATTGTAAGAGTTTTGTCACTAAAATTGACAAAGGGGGAGATTGTTAGAGCATAGCTCGGTTGAACCCACCAAGCATTGGTATGTCAAGTTTGGTTGTCATATTTTAGTGAATCAAAACTCATTTAAGAGTCGCTTGATTATGTACTAGAGTCAACTTCGTATAGGTTAGCTTGAAAGTATTAGGATATATGAGACATTACAAGTATTGCGAAGACTTGAACAAGTGAAGAAGTAAGAAGCTACAACGAAAACATCATCCTTCCACTTGAGGTTAGTGATATTTGACTTGAACTGTTTAATTCCCTAACCTATCTTTCAAGTCGTGCATATTAAAAACAAAACTGCGAAGCATGAACACTCTAGATAGACATAGTATTAAGGAATACAATACGAGGTTTATTTCTTAACCATTAAACTTTGTAGATAAGACATCGACATAATCGTTTAAATGCTATTGTGATTATGTATGGGTATGAGGTGAGGATTTCATCCTAGGAAACAATGTTTTGCATGTGTTTTAAGGAAGTAAGTTCATAAACTTGTTTATGAATCGAAAAGGAAATCGCCAGGCGTTATTGGTATTGTTATTCATTGCATATCTTGTGAACAACCAATATGTGTGATTTAGTATAACCGCTCATGACTTGTTTGTGTTCTTGGTAAAACTATTCACAAAGGCCTGACTTATGTATTGGTATGACTTTTATTAGTGAAACCGATCTTAAGTAATCACCTGAGATAGTATGATCGAGTTTGTGATTTGTGTATGACCGAATCTGGGTAAAGGGGGACCGATCCTAGTAAGAGGTTCAACATATCACAAAGGGGAATCGATCCTTGTATGAGGTGCATCAAATTTGTAGCATAAAGGGGAACAGATCCTATGGACATGTGCAACACATATAAGTTAGATACCATATATATGTGGGGAACCGATCCTAGTACCTAGTCAACCGAATTTTGGAAAGCTAGTGTGACTATGCACAGTACTCACATGGAGGTAGAACCGAAACTTGTTTTGGTAGAACCGTTAAACCCATGATTTTTGATTGAGTGTTCTTGATCAATCACATAGTTCTTGAAATTCAGATGAACCAATTCTAAACTTGTTTGGAAGTTTGGCAAATCGGTTTCAAGGTTGTAAGTATGAAAGAGGACATACAAAGTAAGGATGTCGACACACTTTGAACACATGCAGTAATGTTTATCTTTAATTGTTCAAAGTTATTCCTTAATAGCTAAAGGAAGAAAATCCCAGGATCGAAACATAAATAAGTTAAGAATCTTTTAATTAAGGTCTTAATTTTATTTTAGGAAAATGAGAATTAGTAATGTGCAGTTACTAGTTAAAGATTTTCCAAAGAGATTTTCGGTCATTATTTTGGACAGAGCATTTCCAGGAATTATGGAAACCGAATTTGGAATTATATTGCATATCTTGAGAATATTTTTGATTTTTGAAATTCCTTGGTGTCCAAACTTCCTTGTCTATAAATACTTAAAGTTTCCATTTCTAGCAAACTAATCCTTCGTGACAGCAAACTTCCTCGGTTGTGTTGTTATTGGTGAAGCCGCCTATTCGGAGAGGAGAGTAACCTAATTAGGCAAAATCCCTTACGGCCCTCAGTTTAAAGTTTTCTTTGGGATTGAGAAGCTCTATTAGTACCATTAGTGGGAAACTAGATAATTGCGGTTTATCTTGTTTTTTCGATTGATTTGATTGACTAACGGTGGTTGAACTTTGATTGCACCTAGTTATGCTTGAGAATCTTCTCTTCTGATATAAGATTCACTCAAGCTAGATCGAATTTTGGACATGGATCTTTAGACTGTTTTTAGTGCTAAAGACGATCTTGTGATAATCCATAGTTAACAGACTCCGTTCTGTGCATGATTGATCACAAGAGATTCAAGTTGTTGTGTGCAGGTGTTTATTGAAGATCTAAGAAGATTTGAAGACAAAGAAGATATTGAAGATTTCTGATTTGGGTTTCATAATCTTTGGTGTGCACAATACTTGTTTCGGTATAAGAGGATCCAACTATAATCGGTTTATCCTTGTGGTAGATTGGATTGATTAGTTGTGTAGATCGGCATCAATATAATTCTTTGTGATTAAAAGTATTGATTGCAAAATCTAAACAATTATTTCGGTAGTTGAGAATAAGATATATCTAAGAACCTGACGAAGGAGTTTATTAAGATAAACAGAAGAGCCTTTATCTAACTCACATCACTTGGTTGAAGAGAGTTGATACCAAACAGATTTGTTGTTCCTTTAATGTTTAGAATACGAACCAAAGGAATTGTTCCAAGTACGTGACTTATTCATAAGTTGGAGGCGTGGTAATACAGACGGAACTAGGTGAACTATAGGTTTAGTTGCTTGGTCTCAACTATACGAAGTTGGTTTAATTTTGTGTAGCGGCTTAATCCTGAGAGTATTCAATTCTGGACAAGGTCCCGGGGTTTTTCTGCATTTGCGGTTTCCTCGTTAACAAAATCTTGCTGTGTCATTTACTTTATATTTCCGCATTATAATTGTTTTATTATAATTAAAGTAAATCACACAAACGTTAATTCCTATTTACTTGATAAGCAATCATATTGTGTTTGGTTAAGTCTGAACCTTTTTTTATCAAGTAAACATACTTCGTTGTTGTATTGTCTCGATCTCGTATCCATAGACGATCACACGAAGTGTGAACCGATTAGTTGCATTGTATCGACTCAGTCCATAGACAATCACTTTCGGAGAAAGGACTTATAGGTAGGAAAATTTTAGCTTGAGGTATATTTGGGTACCCTCCCCTTTTCAGTATTGGCTCTAACCCCTCACATAATGGTGTCTTGCACGTGAGATATGCACCTTATTTTTTCCTTGTTCTTTTCTTTTAGCTTAGCATTTGTCAGTCCACTATGTATTACCCTATATAAAGGGGTCGAGTGAGTGTTGTAAAAGGGGGAATCTTGGAGAATTGTTAGGCAAGTCATTAGGAGAGAGAAAGTTTAATAGCGCTTTAACTTTAAGTGTAATTCTATTTTCTGTGTAAACACTCATGAAATCAATCAATAAACATTCTCAATTACTCACTTTCAATGAACTAATTAACAAAATATAGTGAGGGTGTAGTGTGGGAAAACTGCTACTACATATGCGCTAGAAAGAAGAGGACCTAATCTTGTTGGTTGAGGAAAGAAAATCGCAATTAAAGTTGTTTAGATTAGGAAAATGAGAAAGGAAACTCTTGGATCGGATGAAGTAGGAGAAGAAGATATGGCATACAGCACAGGTATGAGAGTAATGGCTAACAAATTTCATGAAAATATCGGAGGAAGGATACACAAAACGAGATTTTGGAAGGAAAGAAGATTACTGAGATCGAAATAACGTCACCTTTGAAAGATTGGGAAAAGCAAGAGATAACATTCACGACGGAGAAATATCAAAAGAAAACTTGGATCACATGTCTCCCACCGGTGATTGCAATAAACGTGAATAAGGAAGGAGAGAAATCGGAGAATACGATTAAAACATGGGTGATGAATGGAGTTTTAATTGATACGGAGTCCGTAAACATCATGTTCTATCAATGCTTACAAAAGATGGGATATAAAGATGAAAATATGATTTTCACGGCATACAATATTCAAGGTTTTGGTAAATCCACAACAAAAGTTAAAGGGGAGATAAAAATACGTATTAGTTAGAAAGGAATTGAAACACAGTGACATTGAGTGTGGTGGATATGGAATCACCATATAACATGTTGCTAGGAAGACCAACGCTTCTGTGGCAACGTGTCAAATTCCCTACACAACTCGGAATCGACGAATCGAGGGGGACGCTAAAGGAAGAATATATTATCAAAATGAAGTAAAGTGTTGCGAGGAAAAAGTAAACAAGCAAAAGAATATATCTAAGCACCGCAAAAGATGGCGAGGGGCTAAGAAAGAAGAAAGAGTTCGGAGTTTACATGATCGGAGCAAAGGAAGGAAAAGGCATACCTAGCAAAGAGATCTAGGGAGAAGAAAATGATCAAAAAGAATCAAAGGACCAACCCTATGGGAGAACCAAAGGCCAGTTACGTCGCGGCGGAGCAAACTAAAGAAGTGAATATTGATGGGAGCGGATGAAGAAAAAAGAAGCGTCGATCATTGCGAGATTATAAAGACATCTTCTTGGCGTGGGATATGGATGAAATGCAGTATAGATGTAGAAATTGATAAAATGTGAAACCATTTAAGCAAAGAATTAGAAAGATAGCAACGGCATATCATTCTCGAGATAGAAGAAGAAGCTGCAAGATGCTTGATTGGCAGAATTATTAGACAAGCAAAATACCCTAGGTGGATAGCGATATGGTTATAGTTCCAAAGAAGAACAAGAATAAGGATTTGCATTGATTTCATGATTTAAATAAAGCTTGCCCTAAAGACAGGTTTTCCATTACGAGACATCCCACTAAGTCGAATCGATAATGAAAGAGTATCAAATATCTAATGGATTTTCTGTAGCAACAAATTACTATACGGCGCCGAGGTACACCTTGGAGCGAGTGCAGGATGGATGAACCTACCTGCCATTTCTTGGCAAGTCTTGGCATGCGCAAAATCACTTAGGGTGCCTCGTAACCATGGTATAAGGGATAAGAGGCTGCGAAACAATCGGTTGTTGTTAAGACCGGATGGGAGGAGCTAGTCTTGTATGGCGATGTTTCGCCTCATGAAGGGGCAACCTTGATAAGGGGCGATGCTCTCCATTAGGGGGTGTCAAAACAGAGACGCAAATGTCATGAGGCTTTGTTTTCCATTTAGGCTTGTCATATTTGTGCAATGATCCTGCAGAGGCAATAATACTAACGCGAGGGGAAAGGCGAGATCAATGGGTCTTTACGAAAGTGTAATGGACGTCCCGCGATTTACGTCACGACTTATCTAGGCCTGTCATATTATTTAACAAAAACATCTAGAGGCAAAAATACTTGAAAATGATAAGACAAGATCAATGGGTCTTTACATGCAAGTGTACGGACGTCCCTGCGATTTTGTCGCCATAAAATTAAGGCGGGGAAGACCTCAATAAGACCACACAAAATTGATAAGGCAAGGTCAATGAGCCATTGCATGAAAATGTAAAGGCGGTGCGACCTTATGTCGCCACAAGAAGAGATAAAATAAAGACTAACAAAATGATAAACGAGAAAAGTAGGTTTCTTCACTCATGGAGATGCTCGCGACCTCGTCGAAATACAAAATTGACAAAAGAATACAATGAAAGATGATGATGACTAAGTAAAACTCATTTCATCAAAATGTAAGTGGCGAATAAGCTTGCGAGATTATAGTCATAATTAAGAAGAAAATAAGAGGATTATCCAACAAGGGATTTAATCTTCAAAACAAACAAACGATTGATTATCAAACAGATTAATTCTCTACATCAATTTTATCGTCTTCACCAACTACCTTCTCGCTTCACCTTCGCAGTCAATGGAGATATTTCAGTCTTTATTCTCGCCAATTGGTGAATTCTCATGTCGGATCTTTGTTGATAACTTCAGTATTAGCGACGTCTTCGCCACTTTTCATAGTCATAATCACTATCCGAGCATCGGGAACTTCATCATCACTTACTTCCAAAGGAGCGCGTGAATAGGATCAAGAGACACTGACAAAATGTTATTCACAAGAACTTCCGCTTTAGAGGAACTGGCGAAGTAATGCCTTTGGCGATTCTTACAAATCAATGTCCTTACAATGAGACATATAATCAGAAGTCTAAACGAGCAAGATGCTTGAGTATCCATTTTCCTTGCGAATTTTGGAATAATCGAGAGGGTGGAAATAGTGGAACGAAGCTTTCTCTCAGAATCGCTACACAGATCGTAGGAAATGATGGAAGGCTTCATGCGAGTAGGAGATGATGGAATGTAAATTTTAGGGTACTTTAATTGGTGTAAAAAGCTAATAGCTTTTGAATCATATCTTTGTTTGTAATACTTCAATTATGAAAACTGCCATGCAATATTTTTCTCGAATTTTTCTGTGCAGCCAACACAGCCATTAAAATGAGCACAATGCCTTGACGTAGCACCAGCACCCCTTCCGCCCCGTGCCATTATGGCACGAGCAATCCACTAGTCAATTCATACAAAACAACATAATAAACTTAAAACAAAAATCATGATTATTATTATAAAATAAAATAAACAAATCAATGTGATTTTAATGCTAAAATAGGTTTTAGTGTTGATATTAGGTTGAAACCCCCTACCTGAAATATCAATCCACAAATCTTGTTGCAGGTACAAACACCTTTTTCCAAGAATAATAAATTTGATACTTTTATTTTTGTTTTCTTGTATAAATAAAGAACACGCAATTGGGTGATATAGAAACTAATTGGGGGATATGAATTACTTCCCCCAACCCATGGTGTGTGCTAAGGGGTGACTTTTGGGGGCGAAAATACTAAAATACCCTTCCCACAAAATAAAAATCAAAAACTTAAAATCAAAAAACAAAATCATATCCCCCATTTCCATCTCCACTTCTTATTAATCTTATTTAGGGGTGGAGCTTTGAAACCCAAATATTTCCCATTCCCTTTCAAATTCTAAACTCTCCCCACTCTATATCAAATTCTCTTCTCCTCACTTTGGAAACCAATTTTTTTTTTTATTCGGAAGTGATGAAGATCATGCTGAAAGTGATGATGACCTTTCAAATTCTAAACTCTCCCCACTCTATATCAAATTCTCTTCTCCTCACTTTGGAAACCAATTTTTTTTTTATTCGAAAGTGATGAAGATCATGTTGAAAGTGATGATGACCATGCCGGAATTGATGAAGACCATGCCGGTATCATGTTCCGTCATATGGTCTTCATCAATTCCGGCATGGTCTTCATCACTTCCGTTTTGAATTTTTTCCTCGTATTAATCGGTCCACTTCCTATGATAGAAAATAAAGCAACATGGTATGCCGGAAAACAATACCGGCATGGTCTTCATATCAACTGACCATGCCGGCAGTGGACTGATTAATACCAGAAAAAATTCAAAACGGAAGTGATGAAGACCATGCCGGAATTGATGAAGACCATATGCCGGAACATGATACCGGCATGCTCGAGAATTTCCTATCAATGCCGGTAGTCAAGTGAAAAAAAAATCAACATTTCGGTGTTGATGGTGGATTTTCGTTTAAGGTTAAATTTGTAAAAAACCATAAAAATCATGCGCTGACATCTTGTAAAAGATAAAGCCATTTATAAGTGTTGGATACTCCTCACTTAATTCACCAAGAATGGAGCATGTAGCAACAATCCCATTCTGTGAATACATGAAATTCCTCCAGGTTGGAGCATGTGACAACAATCCCTTCCTGTGAATTTCATATCAGCCTTGTATTTCCAGTACTCATTATCGGTGTGGCATGACGACCGAGTGTTACTCTTACGAATAACACGAACCTCCAAGCACTATAATGAAACCATGTACGAAATACCCACAGTGCCGATTCTCGGTGTGTTATACTAGCCCGAGCCCCTCTCGGTGTGTTATACTAGCCCGATTGAGCCCCTCTCGGTGTGTTATACTAGCCCGATTGAGCATCCGGACTGACCGTATCGAGTCCGGATATGATCTCGATCGCAGTCATCCAACTCCATAAGCATGATTGGATGACCCCGCATCAATTCCATCACCCCCAAGCGGTATGGAATACCCACGGCCGACCCCGCATGGTCGGTCATTGGCCTAGCCTGCCAAGAAACCGTTCATACCAAGCATTATGGACGGAAAACCCTAAATTAGGGTTTGCGGCATATTACATGTGTCGCAAAACAGTCTCAACCATCCATCTTCGCAGGTATAGATGGAGGGCGTAGATGTAGACTTAAAGGGCCCAGAGCATGTCAACATGATCACCATGGGACCGCCTACACACTTGACCAATCGGTCAAGACCAACAATGTTTGGCCGTGACAAAATCGTCACCCAAACAAGAGATGGCGCACGGCTTGAAAGCCAAAATTAGGGTTTCAAGTCATCACGCGCGTCCATCTTCTCCCACACGAATGGAGGGTCACGGATTAGATTAAACAAGGGCCGGTCATACCAAAGATGACCACCGTGAGCCCATCTACCCTCATGTGTTCGGCCAAGGCATATCACGCCTGGTCAATCCAAAACGTGCGTCCAAAACTAGCATGGCCACGCCTCCCAAACCACGAACCGATCTCGACCGCTCAACTTCACCGGATGATTTGAATGGCTTAGATCACGTTTTCATGGGATATTCAGGTATAGGCATGATCACCAGCCTGCCATCTTCCCGTCAAACCCATCGACCAAGACCGACCAAGATGTGTCGTCTTGAAACGCGTGCCCAAACTAGGGATCTCACGCCGGTTTCCAACTCCTTTGCGCCAACGGATTTCTGCCGCAAACCGATCTCAACCACTCAACTTTACCTAAGTTAAATTGAGTGGCCTAGATCACGCCTCCATGGGACGGTGAGGTGTAGGCGTGTACACCGGCATGTCGTCTACACACATGCCCTGGTCGGCCCTCTCCAAATCCCTTTCCATGCTTGGTTTCGACCAAGCTAAAGAGTGATGCTTGCGCACCTCTTCAAAAACCCTAATATCCATTAACGGTCGCAGATGAGTGTCTCAAAGATCATCTCATCCGTTCAACTTCACCAGCTTGGTTATACAACCCTGGTCAAGTTATTTGGTTAAGTGAGGCGTCATTACCCATCACTTTACCATACCATAATGCAAGACTACCTGATAAAGTACACACGATACTTCACAAGTATCGACTTCCCGAATAACACGGTTATTCAATTCAAAGATTACATGCTATCTTTCGTGGATCCACGATCCACACATTCCGTTACATCAATCATGTCACAAACTGGGGGATACATATCGGGGTATTGGTCCGGCGGTTTAAAGCGTGCGGCGTGCAACGCGCCATCACAAGAACGTGTCAAGAAGTCATGGACGGTTAGAGATGAACAGGAGAAGTGGGCAAGACTGGTCGACGCACAACTCCACTACTCCATCACTCCACTTCCTCCACTTCCCACGAGAGACGTGAATGAGGCTCAATGACTTGTATAAATAGGTTCTCCGCCCTATTTCAAACAACAACACAAGTTCAGACGGAACAGAAAATCAAGTGTTAATACAAAAATCGTATTCAAACACCCAGAACTTGCTTGCATCAATCACAAGCCTGTTCACCTTTCTATTACAAGTCATAAGCAAGCCAACACCTTCACAATCTCAACACCTTCTTTGCTTCCCTCCCTAAGATCAACCCCATCTCCTTCACTTTGTGACCGAAACAAGTCCGAACGGCCATTTCTTGGTTTAGGCCGGACTTGCACAGATTGATCTCTCGAATCTACAAGCACTCACCGCGCAAAGGCATTTGTTTAAAGGTTTAAATTCATTCCTCATCCACACCCCAAATTACCAAATTCTGCAGGAGTAGTTTTCACCCATAAACAATTGGCGACCACAGTGGGAGGTTGATCTCTCGGTTACAAAAATTGAATTATCAATTTTTCAATTTTCATCCCACGATGTACCCTCACTCGGAGTCCGCAGGTGGTTCAGATATCAGGAGGAGCATAGCTATAGCTAGAATGTTGGAGGATGTCTTGGCAAATCAAGTCGGTATCATCAGAAGGCAAAGCGAGACATTTCGCCTTTTGAATGATATAGCAGCACAACTACAAGAAGGGTCGATAGACATCAACTCAGACAGTGCAAGAAACGTTGAATCCTCAGCCAGGAGTCACACCTTTACAAGTGGAGAAGCAAAAAGAACACGCAGTCGAAAACGAATTAAGAAAGATGGACAACATGGTCCGACAGAGGAAAAGACTTGTCCTAGAGTACTACAATGTCCGCGAGATAAAGAAAGGTAGCCTGCAGCCTATGGAGCCCTGCTAGAGGATTTATATCTCAAAACTCTTGCTGAAGCCCGGAAGACTGTCCAATCTGCGTCGACTTTTCAACCGAATGAAGAAATGCTTGAGGAAGGAGAAATCAATCAGGAAATACCTGAATACAGAGGATGGGAGCGTTCAAACCGATCACTCAGCAGTGACATTACGACACCTTCCACATCCCTTTACCTAGGCAAGCGATCCGCAGATATGATGGCACTCGCAAATATTCCAACTTCATCTCCTGTTCCACATCAAAGCCACGGAGAGACATCACAATGCCCACTAACACAGAAAAGCCGGACTCAAGGTACTTACATTTCCCTTCCCGATGAAGAAGATTCTGGAGCTACTAGAGGCGTGGGTACGAAATGGAGAGGTGGAGCTACCCCCGGTATGGCGTCCGCCTACTGATCAAGAAGTAATGGACCCAAGGTACTGTCATTTCCACCGGTTCCTCCATCACCCCACCAGTGAATGCAACGCTTTGAAGCGCATTGTTCGGAGAAGCTTGGTCCGGAACGATAACTCGAGAGATTGGTGCGAGGGTTTTCTTAGAAAGGCTACTCCGGTTCGATACAAGTGAGGCTTCGAAAGCAAGTAAGTTTTACTCAACAATTTTACAAGAAAGATAGTTTGGAATCCACTTGGGACTTGGCATCCCGCACGTGGAGAAAGAGGCTCAGTGATCAACGCCATGTTTGTTTCCATCCGTACCTCCCTTTTGCATAATATTTGCAATTTCATGTGATATGTGCAATCATTCATGACCAAGATTCAAATTTCATTTAACATAATCTCTTTCAAAAAGGTTGTTCACAAAACTATCTCAAAATAAGCCAATCCAATCACCTATCAATCCAAAACCGGAGATCAAAGAAAATCCTCACTATCACTCAAAAAGAAAAAAACATCTAAAAGAAGAGACAAGTATATAGCATGAATACTTCAAGGAAAGTCCTTCAGCAACAACTCGTCCTTCTGGGCGAGAGAGACTTTCATCCTTTGAAGCACAGCCTGCCTACTCCAGCCTCCTTAGACAACTTCTCAACCTCTTCTTCCCGGCGAGCAACACAAATCCGCGGAAGGGACTTCATCCTGTAATTTCTGGAGCTCCCGAATCTTGGAGAAACCTTTGAAGAACCAAGGGGCATTGAAACCGTATCACAAAACACGTCCCGATGGCACCTCCAATCTTCAATCATCTCCTCAGAAACTGTTCGACCAGTCGTGACGCTCATCCCCTGGATAGAAACTAAAGCTTCTTGGACGCGGTTGACCAACGCAAGACGACTTTTGAGTTTCGTGGTGGTAGCAATGTGACCGTGCTTCTCCCATATCATTTGTGTACAACTCTTTGAACTGAACCGGCACGCTGAATCCACCAACCAACACATGTCCTGGATAAGGGGTAGTAAAAGGAGGATCGAACAAAGCCCCAGGCTGCATCACCGGTAATTCACCAACCGCGGGAGCCTTGTCAGTTGCAGGAGGCCTTTCAGAAGGAGTCACCACAATAGCCATATTGACTGGAACCTGCTCAGGATGGATCTCAAGAGGAGCCGACTCAACTATAACAGGCACTGCTTCTCTTATATTCCTTCCAACATTTATTTCGCTATGGGTGCTAATTTCCATCACGACCCCGTCAACGAGATCACTAAGGGAAGCGCCTCGTCCAACCGAGCTTGCATCATCCCTGTCATGGTCTGGAAAAGAAGTGGTTTCCCCAGACTTCTCAGTGTAAAGATCAGTATTACCGGACTCCACGAAGATCAGTGCCGCCAGACTTCTCAACATGAAGATCAGTTTCTCCAGACTTCTTAGCATGAAGATCAGCGCTGCCAGCCCTCTCATTTTGAATGCGCGCCAACCTGGTGAAGACATTCTCTTTCGAAATTCCCTGATTTCAGGCAAGGATCGTTTTTTAGAAGAATTTACACTGGAGAAATGAAAGAACCAATGGGAGGAAATTTAAATACCTGCATATTGGAGGAATTGAGGATTACCGGACCACATGCTTGCCTCTTAGGTCTCTCTCCTACTTGGGGACTGCAACCCTCAGCTCTGGTCCGTTTGGCTGGAAGTGGCTTCAACCGGAAATGCTTCGTCAAGACGTCGAAAGATGGCTCACTACGGAATCTGTCACAACACTCTCCGAAAATTTCTGAAAACCAACAGTTGTTTCTTCCAAAATTCCTTATACTTATCGGTTACCACCGGGTTTCTCCCAATAGGCCGAAGGGAAGGCTCACCCGTTCTACAAACATGCCAAATAAGTAAGAATATTCGGGAGAGATTCTTTCTAACCCTTGGTGAACGAATAAATGGGACACCTTGATCAAATCCCATTTGGCGAGCATCCATGTCAATATTGTACGGAGTCACGAAAATTCTCCGTTAAATAGAGACGGACATATCTGGAATGCAATGCACAGGTAAATAAGTTCTCCGATTTCATAGTTTCGACATCGGTACACAACACAAAGATCGGACCGTCGAAGCGATAGCAAAGGTCTTTGGGCCGAACAATGGAAGAGTGGACCGGCCCCCATGGACGGAAATCTACAGAAGACACATTGTCAAATACGTCCACAAGTTTCGCACCACCTCTGGGACGCCTTTTATTCCAACGGAGTATTCTCGAGCCACCATATAAGTTATTGAGCGAATTTCCAAGAGCAGGAGCGTAACTTTTGAAGTGTTCCCATAAGAGCGCCTGAAGGAAAGCGAAGTGAATGTGCGACTCCACCTTCTTGTACCCGTTAGAAGCATGCATGTCCATTTCTAAAGCATCCAAATGAGAATACAATGATCCAAGGAACAATGAGCCCAGAGGAAGAACTTCACCCTTCGCCACCCTTATAGCAATCTTAACAAGGTCACTTCTAATGGTCTTCTTTCCCGGAACCATCGTCGAATATATCCCTGGATAGCCATAAAGACAGAACGCAATCACACCGAGCTCGTTTTCCAACTCTTGGTCCGGCTCTGGGTCCGCAGGAGACCACTCCGACACCCACCAGTGTAAAAGCATCTCGCATCTTTTTCTCTTCCTTGTCCAGATCCGTCGAATTCTCGCCACTTTTTGAAGTATAGCACCATAGTTACTTTTCTCCGTATCGAGAGCTCGTAAGAAAGACTTCCAAAGAACAGGCGGGTTCATTAATGCAGCTACACTCTCCCGGAGTAATAGTCATTTCTCCCCATCTAGATATGGCTGTATGAGTAGAAATGCGCCACCGAGAAATGAAGGTAATCAAACCCGCCATGTCTTTCTTAATTTCAAGAGTAGCAGATGCCGTGACCGCATTGAGAATTTGCGCTTCAGCCAAATTATCCTTAATGCCCTTGTTACTCAACATACGTCTCATCCATCCTTCATAAGAACCCAGTGGAGTATGGCAAACCTTGAAGTCAATAGGAGAAGGCGGATATTCATTTCTCTGGAGACAAAATCTCACCACAAGTGCTGAAGAAGAGAATGGATCAGTTCCCATATTTTCTGAATCGGAAAGCAAGACTATCTTATGAGAAGGATGTCTCCTAATGCTTGGGAAAGGCGAGGTGAACAACTCATCATCAATGTTCGGCATATCTTTGAAGCTGTCAACACTTCCTGACTTGGCACCAACATTATCTTCAGAAGACATCTCGACAGGAATTCTTTTCTTCATTCCATAATGAAATAAAAGATAGGAGTTAGAACTTGTACGAAAAGCACATGAGAGATGTAGTCACACGGCAAGACACAACTCACGTTGGAGCACACAAAACCGGCCCAAACACTGGTTTAAGTCAGGCACAAGTTTCAGTCTGGTATTGATTTCAAGTCAACCAAGCATATATGAGTAAGACCCACGTTCCGGCATACACGGCGGGCCCACGTTCATTCTCACGCATCATGACACGATTTTCTTTATTCATGGGAATCGTGTATGCGAGATTTCAAGCCAAGGTTTTTTTCCTTTTCAAGATACAACCTAAAAGCTAGGTTTTGCATGTGATGGTGGAGAGACTAAGCATATACACATCTTACCAAAGGTGTTTACCTAGCAAGCTAGCAAAAAAAAAAAAAAAAAAAAAAAAAAAAAAAAAAGTGCGAAACTTACCTTGGACGGCGGCAACTCCGGCAACGGTGACGGCAGCAAGCTCCGGCGAGTGGCGGCAGTTGGTGACGGCAGTGAAGACCCGAACGGGAGCTGCTCAACAACAAGAGAAAATTTTCGTGAGAAAAAGAAAGGGAGCTTGGTCTCTTTTATAGACAAAAATTAGAAGAATCCCAATAGAAGAAGGATTCCTCTCTTGTTTGGTTTCCTCTTTTGATTCAAATACCCAAAGAAAGAAACTGGCCCCACCAAGGGATTCCATACAAGCGTGACGGCGTGGGAAATTAGCGGTTGGCCAACACTCTTCCGGGTAAACTCCTTTTATCCTGTCTTTCTTACATATGTATGTCACCATCTCATGCCTACCACACAATAGTGTAACCATTATGTGCTAGGCAGGGGACTTAATGTTGATGGTGGATTTTCGTTTAAGGTTAAATTTGTAAAAAACCATAAAAATCATGCGCTGACATCTTGTAAAAGATAAAGCCATTTATAAGTGTTGGATACTCCCTCACTTAATTCACCAAGAATGGAGCATGCAAAGAACAATCCCATTCTCGTGAATACATGAAATTCCTCCAGGTTGGAGCATGTTGCAACAATCCCTTCCTGTGAATTTCATATCAGCCTTGTATTTCCTGTACTCATTATCAGTGTGGCATGACGACTAAGTGTTACTCTTACAGAATAACACGAACCTCCAAGCACTATAATGAAACCATGTACGAAATACCCGTCAGCCGATTCTCGGTGTGTTATACTAGCCCGAGCCCCTCTCGATGTGTTATACTAGCCCGATTGAGCCCCTCTCGGTGTGTTATACTAGCCCGATTGAGCATCCGGACTGACCGTATCAGTCCGGATATGATCTGATCGCAGTCATCCAACTCCATAAGCATGATTGGATGACCCCAAATCAATTCCATCACCCCCAGCGGTGTATGGAATACCCACGGCCGACCCCGCATGGTCGGTCATTGGCCTAGCCTGCCAAGAAACCGTTCATACCAAGCATTATGGACGGAAAACCCTAAATTAGGGTTTGCGGCATATTACATGTGTCGCAAAACAGTCTCAACCATCCATCTTCGCAGTATAGATGGAGGGTGTAGATGTAGACTTAAAGGGCCCCGAGCATGTCAACACGATCACCGTGGGACCGCCTACACACTTGACCAATCGGTCAAGACCAACAATGTTTGGCCGTGACAAAATCGTCACCCAAACAAGAGATGGCGCACGGCTTGAAAGCCAAAATTAGGGTTTCAAGTCATCACGCGCGTCCATCTTCTCCCCGCACGAATGGAGGGTCACGGATTAGATTAAACAAGGGCCGGTCATACCAAAGATGACCACCGTGAGCCCATCTACCCCCTCATGTGTTCGGCCAAGGCATATCACGCCTGGTCAATCCAAAACGTGCGTCCAAACTAGCATGGCCACGCCTCCCAAACCACGAACTGATCTCGACCGCTCAACTTCACCGGATGATTTGAATGGCTTAGATCACGTGTTCATGGGATATTCAGGTATAGGCATGATCACCAGCCTGCCATCTTCCCGTCAAACCCATCGACCAAGACCGACCAAGATGTGTCGTCTTGAAACGCGTGCCCGAACTAGGGATCTCACGCCGGTTTCCAACTCCTTTGCGCCAACGGATTTACTGCAAACCGATCTCAACCACTCAACTTTACCGGTTAAATTGAGTGGCCTAGATCACGCCTCCATGGGACGGTGAGGTGTAGGCGTGTACACCGGCATGTCGTCTACACACATGCCCGGGTCGGCCCTCTCCAAATCCCTTTCCATGCTTGGTTTCGACCAAGCTAAAGAGTGATGCTTGCGCACCTCTTCAAAAACCCTAATATCCATTAACGGTCGCAAATGAGTGTCTCAAAGATCATCTCATCCGTTCAACTTCACCACTTGGTTATACAACCCCTGGTCAGGGAGTTATTTGGTTAAGTGAGGCGTCATTACCCATCACTTTACCACACCATAATGCGCAAGACTCGCATAAAGTACACACGATACTTCACAAGTATCGACTTCCTGAATAACACAGTTATTCAATTCAGCATTACATGCTATCTTTCGTGGATCCACGATCCACACATTCCAGACATCAATCATGTCACAAACTGGGGGGATACATACTGGGGTATTGGTCTGGCGGTTTACAGCGTGCAGCGTGCAACGCGCCATCACAAGAACGTGTCAAGAAGTCATGGACGGTTAGAGATGAACAGGAGAAGTGGGCAAGACTGGTCGACGCACAACTCCACTACTCCATCACTCCACTTCCTCCACTTCCCACGAGAGACGTGAATGAGGCTCAATGACTTGTATAAATAGGTTCTCCGCCCTATTTCAAACAACAACACAAGTTCGGACGAACAAAATCAAGTGTTAATACAAAAATCGTATTCAAACACCTTAACTTGCTTGCATCAATCACAAGCCTGTTCACATTTCTCTTACAAGTCATAAGCAAGCCAACACCTTCACAATCTCAACACCTTCTTTGCTTCCTCCCTAAGATCAACCCCATCTCCTTCACTTTGTGACCGAAACAAGTCCGGAACGGCCATTTCTTGGTTTAGGCCGGACTTGCACGCATTGATCTCTCGAATCTACAAGCACTCACCGCGCAAAGGCATTTGTTTAAAGGTTTAAATTCATTCCTCATCCACACCCCAAATTACCAAATTCTGCAGGAGTAGTTTTCACCCATAAACATCTGGATACTTTTCATCCTGTTCCGGCATAGAAATTTAAGCAAAATACTATGCCGGAACATGTACCGGCATGCTCGAAAACCAGATTACCATGCCGGTTTGCTCAAAACCGAAAAAAATCAACTTCAAGATCAAAACCAGGTTAGTGGCAAACAATTTATGAACATTTCCAACAATTGCCCGCATGGGTTTTTGGTTGAATACCATGCCTACACCAAGCTTTTTCAGTTGCAACAATGGTGGATTCAAAGAAAAAAATCAATTTTTCAACCTCTTATTAGCGGTAATTCTCTCATCACAATCATCTTCCATTTTCAAAAAAGAAATTCCTCTCAAATATTTTTTTCCTCCTTCTACTCTCACCCAAACACAAATAAAAATACACACTAATCTATCCCCCAAATACTTAAGATTTTTACTAATTATTATTAACCACTAAACCTAATTAGTGAGGGGTAAATTAGGAATTAAAAAATAATTACATAAGGGGTGACCCAGAATTGCTATTGGGACTCCTATTTTGTCTTGTAGCTATATCCCCCAATTAGTTTTCATATCCCCCAATTACTTGTTCTAAATAAAACTATGAGAAGAAGGTACTGAAAGTGATATATAAAAGGGTTTTGTTTTCTTACTTTTGTTTGAAAAGAAAAATCAGAGAGAGAAAGAGAAAGATGAAAGTGATAGATAACTTTTGTTTTCTTTTATATTTTGTTTTCATTTTGTAATAAATAATGTTCATTAAAAAAATAGACAATAAAATCCATAATGTCAACATATCTTTTATCTTATTAGGCAACATTTTTAATCAAACCAACCACATGTAGATAAAACCCATTGATTTAAATTTTATTTACCTGATTTACATTTTACGAACCATAATAAAGTGACATGCTATTTATTACTTAAGTAATTTTTTTTTTTACTTCCTAACACAAAGAATTTCTTTAAATTGTTATTAATAATATTTTTATTTTTATCCAAATATACCTTTCGTACAGCTAAACATCTTTTCACATTTATATATTAAACAAAATTTCCTTTAATTTGCTAACATACAAAATTTCCTTTAATTTGCTAACATTGATTAGACACGTAAATAAAAAAAATTCCTCCAATTTTGCATTATCATATGCATGCAATTAGTACTAATCAATCAATTTTCTAATTTATCTTTATAAACTTATTTACTTACCTATTAATTATACATAGAAACACACAAAAATATATATATATATATATATTTTATTTTTATTTTTATTTTTTTTGATAAACTAAAAATTATCACAGAAGTGTATCTAAGTATATACAAAAACTACTTAAATTAGAATTTTGCTTTATGTTTATGTGTATATGAAAATTGTAATAAAAAAAATTCACATACAACACAATTATCACATCAAAAATTGACAAATGAAATCGTATGGGTGAAAGATATTTGTATTAAGTTGTGCACAAAAAATTAAAAAATCGATTTTGAAGCAAAATGAATTTGTGAATTGGTTACATGAACTTCTTCGTCTTAAACTTTGATGTATGACATATGGAGGTAGGTTCCTTAAGAAGGGACCAGAAAAAATTATGACTTATTCGTATGTGAAGTTTATTATTAAATATAACTGGCCCAAGTCGGGACCAGAAAATTTTTATTCTTATATAGAATTTATTCCTATATGGAGTATTTGGGGGAGGTTTTACTCTATTTGCTGAATTTGCGGAAAAGAAAACTAATTTTAAACTATCAGGTATCACGCATGGTGCAAACGGGTTGTCGACTAATATTATGGATCTTAGAGATGATAGACCATCAAACAAATTACCAGGAATGAAAGAAAAAAATTCTTGTGAACTGACATCTTCTTCAATGACCTCAACCTACTTAAACTAGGAAGATTACAAGACAAATAATTCCCTTGAAGCTCCAAAATCTGAAAAGATTGAAGGTTGTTCAGACTCTGCGGTAGAGTTCTATAGATGTTCAAATTACCTAATCTTATCTCTATAATCCGATCTTCATCGCAATAGATATGAACCCACTTGCATGGGTCTTCACCGGACCAGCCAAGATCACTTGAATAATTCAGCTTGTTTCTCAATTCATTATAGCAACATCACTGTGGTATGTTTCAGATTCCACAATGTATAATAGTAAAGGAAATATCAAAAAAAAAAAAAAAAAATAGGCACCCATGATTTTTCCCTTTAGAAAAGACAAACATTAGATTAGTTAGCTAGATTTTCTTGTCAAGGCATTTGATTAGACTTGAATAACCGAATCCTCCAATTAATAAGTCTAACTAAGATCAGAATTAACTTAGTTTTTCTTATGTGGAATCACTAAACAAATGACCCAGTATTTTTGTTAAGCCAAAAACAATATATACAAACCAAAATAAATTGACTTGCACAATTATTTTCTTAACCGGAAGCAATTGAAACGAATATATATACATTACAGCACCGTATTTTGTTAAGCAAAAATACTTGATACCCAACAATAAAGAAGATACCAAACCATAAGCCAAATAAATTGACACAGTTTTTCTTAACCGATAACAATTGAATCACATAAAAAATCCATACACAATAATAGAATACATCAATTGTACCATAATTTTGTTAAGCAAAATATATGAAATATAAACATGTTTTTCTTAAACAGGAAAACGATTAACTAACAAATAAAATCGTTACCTCAATTTCCGCAGCCACAACTCCCCAGAAAGATATATCACTAAGCGCAAGTTCAAATAAGAACTCTCCCCCAATGTGTCGTCATCCTGTCGCAAGAACAAAAGAACAACAACAAAATCAACATTTACCAGAGAAAGGTTGAATCGGTTTTAACTAATGTGTGCCAATAGCAAAAGTTGAAAGCCCGAAACACATATGTTATGTTAAACATAAATTGATTTAACATATTGTGACGTTTCACATATGAGTTTCAATTGGAACACCTTATGATCCTTTGATAAATCCTACCAACATGGGCTAGAACTTAATCCCGCTAAATCAAAAAGACACACAAATCATAAGGGTTTCACCATAAGAGATCAAATATTAAGGTTAATAAAAATCGAAATCATACACCTCATAAACCGAAATCACATAACAAAAATATAAGCATTCATACACAGGCTATGCAATCGGAAACTATCACATGAAACAAAAATTATAAAATAATAATTTTATTCATAAACTAATATTAATAGTTTTATTTAAAAATAGAAACACAAACATACCGAAATAAATCAATACATTGATGTCTATTTCCTGATTAAGTTTCTCATCATAGAACTTAATCCTTAGTGGTGCTCTGATTGTTCACTGAGGTTTCTTCAGTGTTCAAACTCTTGAAGCTCGTCTCGAGAGACTTGTCAGCACCCACTTATTGTTTTTCAAGTTTTTCAACTTGTTCCTTCATGTCTGCAAGATAAGCTTTTGTTTCTTTAATTATATCCCTTAGCCAATCTTGATTTAGAACTGTTATTATGAGATTGGTTCTTAGTTATTCAAAACCATGGATAAATTTTACCATACTATCAGAAGGTATCCACTTGGTTTCTTTTGGATCTTGAAAGTTGAAAGCCAACAGACATGACTCATCTTGGGATATAGTAGAACTATCAGACTCGTAATCAGACATGATTTTTGAGATGATCTTCTTCTTCCTTTATGTACTTATTCCTTGACAATCCTTACCTCTTTGAGCTTCCTCCTTATTTACCTTTGTAATATTGCGAGTTATTGGAGGCATGCTCAAGGACTTAAATAAGAATTAATCAGGGTTTCTCAATACAAGCAAGAAAGAGTTTTTCTTAAGAAGAAACAACTTTCAGACAGAAAATACCCAAGGATTTCCGAAAATATATAAAGAATATATTTTGTTTCCTGTGTCTGAAACTCTCATGCTGGAAGGTTTATTAAAAATTCAAAAAATTCAAATAAAACCTAATTATGTAAGATCATGATAAACATGAACAAAAATTATTTTAGACCAAATGGATTCGCATTTATCCAAAAATTGTCACAGATTTTCTGATACAAACACAAAATCATGTGCTCTCGTTTTATGTGCTTCCTCATCCCATAAGTTATGAGCACAAGCCTAGATGAGGGATCACAGACTCCATACAACTAAGTTGTATCGGAGTAAGCCATATCATGCTTACAACGAGTATCAGAAACATAGTTCATGTTTTTATTTGGAGATTTCTGCCCAAAGTATTTTCTCCTAAGAAGGTGATCTTTCCTTGTGATATAGGTCTCATCATGAGGAGAAAATGTACTGATGTGAGAATTTCCAGAGATAGATAAATCTCTCTTAAATCTGTGTATGATATTTTCATAAGATTTTCTCATTTTAAGGATTTCCTTACTATGCACATAAGCTTGACCATTGGAAACAATTATTGGAAATTTTCCCTGATAGTTTCTCTTGGAAGAACTTATTTCCTTCATCTAGAAGCGTTCAGTAGGGGAACTACCTTCATGTAAACATAGACTCTTTCGACATGAGTGAGGTGGAACCTTTTTCCAGAAGTGATCATCAACTCTTTTATCGGATTCTTTTGAGTTGATTTTATCGGGTTGGGGTATATTCTGCCTTTCTATTGAGGAATGATCTTTCAGTTTTCTAAGACAAGATACTTCTTTTAATACTTTTACAAGAATATTTTGAAGAAGTATAAGTTTCTTATCAAGTGACTGAAAGATGTATTCCTTAAGATCTTTCTCACGGAACTAGTTCAAAGTTTCCTTTGGACAAGATTTCGTTTGATCATCAATAGTTGTAGAAGATGGTATTTTATTCTCTTCTGACTTGATTTAATTAGGCAGACTACCATCATCATGATCTGTTTCAGACGTGATCAAACATGTCTTGATATTACAATATGTAAAAGTCGAGCAACGAATTTTGGTTTCCTCATCAGAAGAAATTATAACACAATCATTAGTCAGAGTCATAGGATGAACCTCTTGTTCTTGAGTAAGAGATTTACCAAGAGCTTCTACTTTGATAGTGAGATCCATATTCTCTTTGGATAGAATATTTAGTTGAATGTCATTTTCTCTGATCTCTTGCTTTAAAAGACTAGACTCTGTCTTTAATAATAACATTCTTGTAGACAGAGATCTCATAGGCTTCAGGATTTTTACCAACTCTTTCTCGGCATCTTCTTTGACGTCAGAATTTGACTCAAATGCACTATTAATCTTCTTAACTCCTGGATCATGTGTTAACAAATTAGTATAATTCTCAACTTTTGAGTATTCGCAATCTTGCATAACGTTAACTGAATCACATATAGATTCAAATCTTATAGGTTGGATCGCACCAAATACAGATTGTTAGATATTTTCGTGTTTGCCTGCTCTGATACCAATTGAAAAGACGAGGGTACCCACATATACCACAATCTTTTATTTATCAACCTATAAGTCCTCTACCTAATGTGATAGTCTATGGACAGAGTCGAGACAATACGACAATTTGGTTCAGACTTCGTGTGATCGTCTATGGATACGAGATCGATACAACCCAACAAAAAGATAACTTGTGTGATTGATTATGGATACAAGATCGAGACAATATGACAACAAAAGTGTGTACTTGATAATAGGTTCGGAAATAACCGAAACTCTAAAGGATCAATATCAAGTATTACGGAGTTAACATACTTGTGTATTTTACTTAATTATAATAACAATTATAATGCGGAAAACAAAGTAAAAGATACTGCAAGATTTCGTTAACGAGGAAACCGCAAATGCAGAAAAACCTTGGGACCTAGTCCAGTTTTGAATATTCTCAAAATTAAGCCGCTATACAAAATCAATGACCAAATTCGTATAGTTGAGACCAAGCAGATTACCCGTAGCTACTTAGTTCCCTCAGTATCCATGCACCTTCGACTTCTAGATTCACGCACGTGAATAGCAAGTCCTTTGGATCGTATTCCAAACAGTAAAGGAAAAATTTGTTTGGTAACCATTCTAATCAATCTTGCTACAAGATAAGATGAGTTGTTGACAAAGGCTCTTATGTTTAATCTAATAAACTCCTTTGTCTGGTTAGATCAATCTATTCAATAACTACCGAAATATTCAAGTTTAGATTATCACTCAATCAATACATATCTCAAAGAGAAACTATAAAGCGATGCCGATCTCAAGCAACTAATCCACTAGATCTATCAAAGATAAATTGATTCTAGTTGGATCCCAACCGATCAAGGTTTGTGCACTAAATCCACAAGATATGGAAACTAATAAGAATTCTTCTTCGTCTTCAAATCTTCTATTGCCTTCAAATACCTGCACAACAATACTTGAACCCTCTTGTGATCAATCATGCACAGAACAGAGTCTGTTAACAATGGATTATCACAAGATGTCTTTAGATATAGCAACAGTTCTAAAGATCCCATCGATGCTTTAATCTATTCTGAGTGAATCTTATATCATAAGAGAATAATCTCAAGAATAAACAAACTAGGTGCCACTACAAGAAAATATACCTATTGCTACACTGTATATTGTCACACATTGAATATATACGTTGCAAAAGAAAAAATTTAGTCGCAATAGTTCTCAAGTGCAGCTAAAAGCTATATTTTACTGCTGCAAAATGAAAATTTTGTCATACAACTGTAGCAACAATATGAAAAGAGTTTAGAAAAAAAGTATGATCTCTTGCTGCAGTAATAGATAGCGGGTGCGGTAATAGACTTCTTGCTACATAGGTTATCGCGACACTACTAATGGATTATGCCATAACCAGTGGGTGCTACAATAGGTTAACTTTATTGTAGTGTGCAATCAAAGTTTCAACAACCATTAGTCAATCAAATCAAATCGAAAACTAATAACACCGCAATTATCTAGTTCCCCACCAACGGTACTCGTAGAGCTTCTTGATCCCACAGAAGTCTTTAAACGAGTAGTTGTAAGAAATTTCACTTAATTATGATACTTTCCTCTCCGAATAGATGGCTCCACCAGAAACAACAAATAATGAAGTTTGTATGGCTCTGAGAATAGTTTGCTAGAAATGCAAACTTAGGTATTTATAGACCAAGGATGCTTGGACACCAAGGGATTTCCAAAACCAAAAATATTTTAAGGATATGCAATGAATGCCCAAATTCGGTTTTCCTAATTCCAATAAATATTAGTCCAATATTTCCGAAATATCTCATAGAAAATCTCTGATTAGTAAATTCACATTACTAATTTTTATTCTCTAGAGCTATGCATTAATTGTAGGTAATTAAAGCATATAAAACCAAAAACCTTAATTAAAATATTCTTAATTTATTTCGGCACATGATAACCTTGAGTACCAAGGAATATATTTGAACAATAAATGATAAGAGTTACTGCTCATGTACAAAGTATGTTGACATATTTTCACTGCAAATCCTTATTCTTTATTTACATGGATTAACATCTTGGAATCGGTTCTACCACACTTCCAAACAAGTTTAGAATTGGTTCCACCAGACTTCCAAGACTACTATGTGATTGGTCATACCAAGTCACAATGGTTAGTTATGATCGGTCATACCAAGTCACATACATGGGTTCGGATCGGTTATACCAATCACTAAGATCAGTTCTACCTGTACATGGTACTTACTTGTGATCGGTTACACAAGTCACTAGGATCGGTTACACCAATTACAAGGATCAGTCACACAACCACTTATGATCGGTCACAACAATTACCAGAATCGGTCACACCAATTATAAGGATCGATCATACCATCTCATGGTGATTACTTAGGATCAATTACATCAATTACTAGGACCGGTAATACCAAATCACAAGTCTAGTTATGGTCGGTTATACCAAGATACATAACCTGAGTTAAGATCGGTTCTACCAACTCACACATATTGGTCATCCAAATAATATGCAATGAATAGCCGGACCAATAAACCTATTCGATTCATGAAACAAGTTCACGAACATACTTCCTTTAAAAAAATGTAAAACATTGTTTCCTAGGATGAAATCTTCACCATATACCCATACACATAATCAAAAAACTATATACAAGATTATGTCGATGTTATTTCTACGAAGTTCAAAAGATAAGCGTTATACTTCGTAGTCTAATTACTCAATAATATGATCATAATATTATGATCATGTGAACTTCACTATAGTATATACAGCTTCGCATGTTATGTTTTCAATATAGCACGACTTGAAAGATACGTTAGGAATGAAACAAGTTCAAGTCAATATTACTAACCCTAAGTGTAAGGATGATGTCGTCGTTGTAATTCGTTACTTATTCACATTCTCAGGTCTTCGGAGTAATACTTGTATGTCTCAACATTCCTAGACTTTCTAATCCAACCTAAATGAAGTTGACTCTAGTATTTAATCAAGCGACTTTAGATGAGTTCTGATACTAAAATATGACAACCAAACTTGACATACCAACGCTTGGTGAGTTCAACCGATCTATGGTCTAATAATATGGATTAAACAAGTGATTTTTAATCACTAGTAAAGGGCAATTGTGCTTAAACTTTATATCTAACGAAAAGAGTAAAGCATTGACTAAGGGGGAGAAACATATCATATTGTTGTGTAGTATTACATACTACAAAATGGGAATAACAAAGATGTTCGGATTGAATATTTACCTAGCTTGCCTTTAGGGGGAGTAAAAGCTTTTGTTATTTAAATGTCAACAACGACATTTATTTATTGAACACATGCAAGTTATTGTGATGTTGAAACCTGGAATCAAGCGTATGAAGAATTTTTAGCTCAATGTAATAATAGTTTTGTCACTAAAATTGACAAAGGGGGAGATTGTTAGAGCATAGCTCGGTTGAACTCACCAAGCGTTGGTATGTCAATTTTGGTTGTCATATTTTAGTATCAAAACTCATTTAGGGTCGTTTGATTAAATACTAGAGTCAACTTCATTTAGGTTAGACTAGAAAGTCTAGGAATGTTGAGACATACAAGTATTACTCCGAAGACCGGAAGAATGAGAAGAAGTAACTACTACAACGACGACATCACCCTTCCACTTAAGGTTAGTAATATTGACTTGAACTTTCCTAACATATCTTTCAAGTCGTGCTATATTGAAAACATAACATGCGAAGCTGTATATACTGTACATGTTTTATATAATACTCTAGTGGATAGACATGATCATAATATTATTCATAGTATTAAGGAATTAGATTACGAAGTATAACGTTTATCTTTTGAACTTCTTAGATATGACATCGACATAATCTTGTATATAGTTTTATGATTATGTGTATGGGTTAATGGTGAAGATTTCATCCTAGAAAACAATGTTTTACATTTGTTTAAAGGAAGTACGTTCATGAACTTGTTTCATGAATTGAAAGGAAAATCAATAGGTAGATTGGTACGGCTATTCACTGCATACTCTTTGGATGACCAATATGTGTGAGTTGGTAGAATCGATCTTAACTCAAGTTATGTATCTTGGTAAACCGATCACAATGACTAGACTTATGATTTGGTATGACCGGTCCTGGTAATTGGTGTAACCGATCCTAAGCAATCACCATGAGATGGTATGATCGATCCTTGTAATTGGTATGACCGATTATGGTAATTGGTTTGACCTATCATAAGTGATTGTGTGACCGATCCTTCTAATTGGTATGACCAATCCTAGTGACTGGTGTGACCGATCACAAGTAGGTACCATGTTTAGGTAGAACTGATCCTAGTGATTGGTATAACCGATCTGAACCTATGTATGTGACTTGGTAGGACCGATCATAACTAACCATTGTGACTTGGTATGACCGATCACATAGTAGACTTGAAATTCTGGTAGAACCAATTCTAAACTTGTTTGGAAGTGTGGTAGAACCGATTCCAAGATGCAAATCCATGTATATTCTAAATAAGGATTTGCTGAGTAAAGATGTCAACATACTTTGTACATGAGCAGTAACTCTTATCATTTTTTGTTCAAAGATATTCCTTGGTACTTAAGGTGATCATGTGCAAAAAAAAATTAAGAATCTTTTAATTAAGGTTTTTGGTTTTTATATGCTTTAATTACCAGCAATAAATGCATAGCTCTAGAGAATAAAAATTAGTAATATGCATTTAAAAATTGGAGATTTTCTATGAGTGATTTCGGAAATATTTGACCAACATTTATTGGAATTAGGAAAACCAAATCTGGGCATTCATTGCATATCTTAAGAATATTTTTGGTTTTGGAAATTCCTTGGTGTCCAAACATCCTTGGTCTATAAATACCTAAGTTTGCATTTCTAGCAAACTATCCTAAGAGCCAGGCAAACTTCATTACTTGTAGTGGAGCCGTCTATTCAGAGAGGAAAGTATCATAATTAGGTGAAATCTCTTACGATCGCTCATTTAAAGACTTATGTGGGATCAAGAAGCTCCACGAGTACCGTTGGCGGAATTTGGATAATTGCAATGTTGTTAGTTTTCGATTTGATTTGATTGACTAAAGGTTGTTAAAACTTCGATTGCACCTAGTTTGTTTATTTTTGATAATTTTCTCTTATGATATAAGATTCACTTGGAATAGATCAAAGTATCGACGGGATCTTTAGAATTATTTTTAGATCTAAAGACATCTTGTGATAATCCATTGTTAACAGACTCCGTTCTGTGTGTGATTGATCACAAGAGGACTCAAGTGGTGTTGTGCAGGTGTTTGAAGGCAATAAAAAATTTGAAGACGGAGAAGAATTCTTATTAGTTTTCGTATCTTGTGGATTTAGTACACAAACCATGATCGGTTGGGATCCAACTAGAATCAATTTATCTTTGATAGATCTGATTGATTAGTTACGTGAGATCGGCATTCTCTATGTTTCTCTTTGAGATCTATATCGATTGAGTGCTAATCTAGACTTGACTATTTTGGCAGTTACTGGATAGATTGATATAACCAGACAAAAAAGTTTATTAGATAAAACATAAGAGACTTTGTCAACAACTCATCTTATCTTCTAGCAAGATTGATTTTAGTGGTTACCAAATAGATTTTTCCTTTGTTGTTTGGAATACGATCCAAAGGACTTGTTATTCACGTGCGTGACTCTAGAAGTCGAAGGTGCAAGGATACTGAGGGAACTAAGTAGCTATGGGTAGTTTGCTCGGTCTCAAATATACGAAGTTGGTATTAAATTTTGTTTAGCAGCTTAATTCTGAGAGTATTCAAAACTGGACTAGGTCCCGGGGTTTTTCTGCATTTGCAGTTTTTCTCGTTAACAAAATCTTGATGCGTCTTTTACTTTGTTTTCCGCATTATAATTGTTATTATAATTAAGTAAAATACACAAGTACGTTAACTTTGTAATACTTGATAGTGATCCTATAGAGTTTTGGTTATTACCGAACCTATTATCAAGTACACACTTTGTTGTCATATCGTCTCGATCTTGTATCCATAGTCAATCACACAAGTGATCTTGTTGTTGTATTGTCTCGATCTCGTATCCATAGACGATCACACGAAGTATGAAACAAATTGCCGTATTGTCTCGACTTTGTCCATAGACGATCATATTCGAAAGAGGACTTATAGGTTGATAAATAAAAGATTGTGGTGTATTTGGGTACCCTCATCTTTTCAGAGTTCAACCTCCAAATAATTCTGCTACAGTCATGCTCCTTACATCTCTTGAACCTCGCAATGCTCTAAGAAATTGATTCCTCTAGTTAATGTCTTTTACAGTCTAAAAGTTTCTTGAGCCTAAGTGAAGACTTTTGATACCAATCTATTTCTAACAGATAATCCTATCTGATTTCCATTTAGATCGAATAGATCAAGGCTTGGAAATCTGTTTGTGTTAGAGCACTGCTCGTTCGAACTCGCAAGCGTTTCTATCTCAAGCTTGTTTGTCAATGTTAGTGATCAAAACTATAAGTCTTGATTGAGTATTAGCTTGAGATTGAGTGTTCTAATCTTACTTTTGCTATCGTGATTGAGTATTAGCTTTGCTAAGATTTGCTTGAGATTTATTTCTGATAGGTAAGATTAAAAGTAGTCACAAACATCTTCGTCTCATCGTTTGTGATTCCACAATATCTTGTTTCGCTTCCATACGATTAAGATTATTGTGAAGTGATTGATAATACTATGCTTTTCTTCGGGAATATAAGTTTGGTTTATCAATTGGTTCATGTGCAACTTGATTTATCAAAAGACAAAACAAAACTCATAGGTATTTATGTGAGAGATAGATTTATCTATTCCAATAGACTTTTCTGTGTGAGACAGATTTGTTTATCAAGTCTTTGACTTTGGGTCGTAGCAACTCTTGGTTGTGGGTGAGATCAGCTAAGGGAATCAAGTGCGTAGAATCATGTTGGGGTTTAGAGACGTAAGGAGCACAACTGTACCTTGATCAGTGTGAGATTGATTAGGGATCAACTACATTCCAGTCTGAAGTTCATTGGTAGTAGGATAGTGTCTGTAGCGGCTTAATACAGTGTAATGTTCAAAGCTGGACTAGGTCCCGGGGTTTTTCTGCATTTGCGGTTTCCTCGTTAACAAACTTTCTGGTGTCTGTATTATTTCTTTTCCGCATTATATTTTGTTATATAATAGAAATATCACAGGTTGTGCATTAAGTTCAATCAGTTATTGAATCCGACCTTTGGTTTGTTGATTCAATTGATTGACGCTTGGATATTGGTTTGTGATACCGTCCAAGTTATTTCTCTTATTCAATCGGCTCGCAAATTCTTATTTGTTTGATTGCAGATTGAATTGAGAAATTGATATATAACTCTTTAATATACTTTTCTATAGATTGAGTCTGACTGTCTAGTTGATTATCTCGAAAGTATATTGGAGTTTGTCTATTCAGATTGCCGAACGAAATATTGGGTGTGGTTGTTAGACCCCCTGCTTTTGCAGTTTGCAATAGTAAAAGCTAGTAAACCTCACAAATCGAGAACACTTACACTCAGTTAGTTGTGTATTATTAACACCTCTCACGAACAATCGTGAATTAATAAATTAAGAATAGTTTTCATATATCTATCTTGAGGATCACAAAGTTCGAGTCGAAGAGAACTTTGTGATTTCTATTTCTCTCGCTCCTGAAAAATATTACTAAAACCTCGATAACAGAAAGAACAAGATAAGGATACAAGAACTATCAAGGTAAAGATAATCGGGCATAGCTTCACGAATCCCTAAGTAAAGTCTTTCCGTCGTAGACCTAATTAAGTTTTTCAAAGGAAACCTAGGTCAATAGAGGATGACTCTAGCAACCAACTAGGACACAAAAGTGTTAGGGATTAAATTTCCCAGTTGAATGAGTATCTCTACTTATAGATTTTCAAGACTGAGGGTTGCTTAGAATTCAAGCTAAGATAACTTAAGATTCAAGGAAACACTTTCTCTGTTTCGATAAACCTCTAGTTAGGGTTTCAATTAAGCATATGAGAAACTTGTCTTGAAATCACATAGAAGAATGTACACTATGGTCAGGGTACCAGAATCCTGTATTATGATAGTTCTTGGAAAGTATGCGTTTCGAATTAGTAAGCAATGCGGTGTTCATTTAAACACTTATGCCTTGAATCGTGATGCACATACACAAGGTGTTTTGGTGATCAAAGATGTGTAGAGGTATTTATGAGAGTCATAGAAATGATAAACATATTTTTATAAGTAGTCTATGAGCACTTTCTAATATGTACTTGGATTGTTTGTGAAATAGTTCGTGAACCGTTAGCCAACTCATGAATTCAGGGCGCTAGGGTTTGTGAACCGTTTAGCAATTCCCGAAATCAGATGTTATGGTTCGTGAATTGGGTTCGTGAACCGTTGGATATATCACAAATTCAGATCACCACAATTCATGAACTTTCCCGTTCAGAACTCTACGGTTCGCGAACTGGGTTCATGAACCTACCTATATTTCGGAACTTCAGATATGTATGGTTTTGCGAAACGGTTCCCCAACCTATCCTGAGTCCATATTTCAGTAGTTCTTATAATACTTTCTTTTGATGTTGAAACATTCCCATTTTCCATAGACATAAATATCATTGCTTGGGAAATTTTCAATCCATATGAAACAAAAATAGTTTTTGAATAATAAGTTGTTTCGAACTAAGATTGCAAAGGACCGATGAACATCCATTGATTAAATCATATTTTGAGATATTTAACAAGACAAGCTTGACCCGAAATTTCTTCTTTGCAATATAATTCCTATTATAAGTCATATGATATAGTCTCACAAAGATAAAATGGCTCAGTCTTCATATATCTCTTTTGTTGATGAAGTTCTCCAAATGTCTGCGTCGATCTTCAGTCTTCGAGGGTTATCCAGTGAGGTTTGATACTCAACTACCAACCTCTATACCTAGTCCGAGACTTGACTTTAGTAGACTAGAAATAAAGATACAGTTTTGTGCATTAGAAAAAGTTGTTCAAGATGAAGATATGACTTTGTGGATGTATTACAGACTATTATTTTATCCATACGGGTTTGTAATTTTAGATCCTCGTCGAGTACTCTATCAATTCGGATGTATCCAAACAGTTTCGCTTGACCATAACAAAAAGTTCAAGTTATTGCCAAAGTGTGGTAAAGGAACAAAGAGGACCATTTTTTTATGGAAGCCAAAATATGACCCCGAGCCTACGTCTATTTATTGGAAAAAGTTGGAAGACAACATGTTTAGTTATGAGGGGTTAAAAATCTTGTGTTAAGATCCTCATGAAGTTGCAGATGGGTATATGGATTAGTATAAAAAAGTTTCTCATCCTTAATTATTATTAAAGAAAGACAAGCTCGTGTCGAAGCTAAAATTGCAAAGGCAAAGCAAAGGAAGTTGCGGCGAAGAACAAGTCTGACAACATGATCCAAAGTGTATCGAGGATTGACGATCATGGCAAATGATATCTTTATTTATTCTTTTAAAATTGTTTTATAATATAAAAGTATATTTTTTTCTTAATTTTTGGTTTTAAATGAAATTAGGTATCGTCGGCTAAGAAGTTGTTGAAAAAAATGAAGAGCAAAGTTAATTACAAAAAATAGGCACGAGCAACGAGGGTTCTACAACCATTTGGAGTTTATCATTGACACAACTCAAGGCATTGGTTATCGGTGTTTTATGTGCATGCAAGTGTTTTTGGGAAAGAAACATGTTTGGAAAAATTGGCTCAAAAAAGTGTTAAAGGCAACCAGAAAATTACTAATGGGACCCCAACAAAGGATATGGACACTCCATCTTCTCAAATTCAAATTCTGAAAAATTGGCGTGAAAAATTTGGTTTCATTTGGCAGAATTAGGGTTTGATTTTTGAGCAATTTCATGAGAGATTCAATCGCTGATTTTTATTGGGTTGGACTTCTTGAAGCTAAACATGGCTGGTATATACGTTTGATTCGATTAGAATTGGATGGATAGTCACCGATTGAAGAAAACAAGGAAGCAAGATACTCTCGATATTATGTTGAGTTATAAAGGAATTTGTGTGTGCCTGAGAGTGTTTACTCCAGTTGGGATGTCTAGAAATGTGTTTGGATGGAGGTTCACTGCTGCATATCAAGTGAAAAAGATTAAAAAAAAATTATTGCAACTTGGAATCAAAGGAATAAAAGTAATAAAAATAGAGATATTCTCGATATTTTGGGTGTCCGTGGTGTATACAAAGGTTGTGGGAGGCACATGAGGGGTTACGAAGAGTTTGGGATAGAACAAAGAGCTAGAATCGAAGAAATTTAGAGTTGCAAAGAAAGTTTTCTGCTGCTGCAGAAAACTGAATAACACGAAGAACAGACACTTACAAACAGTCGCAGAGAACTGTCATTTTTAACGATGCCTCTAACAATTAATTATAACGGTTAGTTTGAATTTGGAACACTTGCTTTGTAATAGGGATTCTTTAATGCCTATAAGGCGTTGCGATTTTCCGATTTTAATTATTTTCTCTCCTTTTCATCTTTGTACCCAATTTTTGAGCAATAGATCAATATTTTAAGAGGTTGTTTGCCATGATAAGCTAATTCTCACGTAACCAATGCAATAGAGGAAGATATTTACGCATGTGTTAGAGCACTGCTCGGTCGAACTCGCAAACGTTGCTATCTCAAGCTTATTTGTCAAGTTTAGTTGCCAAAATTGTAAGTCTTGATTTCTAGTCTACTTATAGCTAAGTTTCGGACTAAGATAGTAAGTGTAGTTGAGATCTAGACTCCACGACGTTCATCATATGAAGACGAAGAACTACTCAAGGAACTTGTGGAACTTCATCGACAAAAAGGTATGTGGAGACTTGAACTTATCTATCACTCAAAAGTTTATCTACTTTATCTCATATTTTGAGACAAAAGTCGTACTGCTATATAGACTTCGATTATACACATTTGCTATTTCGATCCGAGTTTATCTCGCTTATCTATTTCTCGAAATATGTGTTGGTAAGCTTTCGCTTTGGCCAAGTTCATATTTACTCGTGACGAAAGTCATGTTGATTATTTCAATAACTTGAAAATCGCTTTGATGAAAAATAGTTTGTGAATAACAACTATATAACATCCTCTAAGAAAGTTTCAATGATTGAAATGAGAGTTTAGAAAATGTAACCATCTTTGGATATAAACATGGTATGTTCTCACATTTGTGTAAAAGTCCAAAACGGGAACCCAAAGTATGTGTACCCATACGCATACTAGAGGTTGTAGGAAATCCGTGTGAGTATGCGTACATTTACACATATCAAGCGGAAAGTTCACGTCCGTGAATTGCTGCTGGAGTTTGAAAGTGAAAAAATGAACTCAATCCGGTTACTTAAGTAAGCATACCTGTTAGCATACTTAGGTAGGTTACTTCCTAAAATCGGTTTGTTCATGAACTAAAACATTTATATATTAAGAAATACAATCTTTGCAAACCATGGCTATAATGTTCATGAATCGATTCGAGTGAATCAAAACCATTTTTGCTTCGATTGTGTCTTGTATACTTCTATAAGATCTAAGCAATTAAACAACTCTCTAACTAGTTCATTTGAGTCATTTGAACTAGTTATGGTGAAGATGAATAAGGTTTATATGAAAGTGCTCATATAGCTAACTATTGTTGGCCAACTAGGTGTACACGTTTAGGTACAGTTACTCAAACCTAAATGAAGTTACATTTCATTTGTGTATAACAAGCTAAGTTCGATCTAAAGGTTGAAAGATATTAGCTTGAATCTAATCAGGTTTTCATCTAACGGTGAATATTGAATGCTTTGTTACCAAGGTAACTTAGATTGCAAACCCTAATTTGAAGACTATATAAAGGAGAACTCTAGCAACTGGGAAACCTAATCCCCACACCTCTTGTGTGATACTAGTTGTATAAGCTAGAGTCGATTCTCCTTTAACCTTAGGTTTTTCACGAAACCCTGTAGGTTAACGACTTAAAGACTTCATAGGGATTGTGAAGCCAGATCCAACTATTTTCTATGTAGTTGCGTGATCTGATCTTGTTGTTTCTATCGTGATTGAGTGCAATCGTAAGATTGGCTTGAGATTTATATCTCCGATAGGCAAGATAGAAAAGTAGTCACAAACACCTTTGTCTCATCGTTTGTGATTCCACAATATCTTATTTCGCTAATCGATTAAGATTATTGTGAGGTGATTGATATTTATAGGCCGCTTCTTCGAATATAAGTCCCAGATATCAATTGGTTCCTGTTCACCTTAATTTATCAAAATACTAACAAAAACTCATAGGTATTTCTGTGGGAGACATATTAATCTATTCCTATAGACTTTTGAGTGTGAGACAGATTTGTTTATCAAGTCTTCGACTTTGGGTCGTAGCAATTCTTAGTTGTGGGTGAGATCAGCTAAGGGAATCAAGTGCGTAGTATCCTGCTTGGATCGAGACATAAGGAACTCAATTCTACCTTGAATCAATGTGAGATTAAATAGGGTTCAACTACAGTCCAGACCGAAGTTAGTTTGTAGTAGGCTAGTGTCTGTAGCGGCTTAATACAGTGTGGTGTTCAATCTGGACTAGGTCCCGGGGTTTTATGCATTTGCGGTTTCCTCGTTTACAAAACTTCTGGTGTCTGTGTTATTTCTTTTCCGCATTATATTTTGTTATATAATTGAAATATCACTGGTTGTGCGTTGAATTGATCAATTGGTAAATCCAACCTTTGGTTGTTGATTGAAATTGATTAATCCTTGAACATTGGTCTTTGGTACCGTTCAAGTTATCTCTCTTATATTCAATCGGGCTCGCAAATTATTATTTGTTTGATTACGGATTAAATTGAGAGATTGAGATATAACTCTTTGATATACTTTTCTTAAGATTGAATCTGACTGTCTAGTTGATTCTCTTGAAAGTATATTGGAGTTAGTCCATACAGATTGCTAAGCAAAATATTGGGTGAGGTTGTTAGACCCCCGCTTTTTCAGCATGATTGATGTGTAACTATTTATAATTTTTTTTTCTCTAATTTTATTATATAATTCACTTAATCATTGCTTCTGTGGAGTTTTAAATTTATTGCATGATTTTCTTAATTACTTGTGATTCAATATGATAGGTTATACTTTGTTAAATCAATTGATAATATATGTTTAATGAATACAATTAATATTTAAGAATATACCTGATTATTAGTGAATTAAGAAATAAAATGACTTAAAATTTGACTAGAGTTTTGAAATACTTATAACATCATTCAATCATGAGTAGTAGTGGAATCCAGAGTTTTGGTTGTTTTTAAAATCTTGGTTTCACTTTCAGTTCAATTTTCTTTATTTTATTATTAGAAATTAGGTCTAAAAACAAATCTTTACAAGTCTGAGAATAGAATATTTTTATGAATTTCTACAACACATCAATTGGCTCCAAGAAAAGGGTGGCAAAGAGAACTCGGAAAAAGCGTAGGGGTCCAAGTGGAGGTGTAATGCATCCGATACCGATACCGATACTAAAATGAAAATTAAGGAAGAAGTGGCCAAAGAGGTGATGGAGCTACCAAAAAAAATAGTGAAAGTGGGAAAGAAGGTCGTGGAGGTGGTCCTCAAGGAGGAGATCTGTTAGAGAATTTCTCGGTCGAACTCACAAGTGTTGTTATCTCAAGCTTGTTGTCAAATTTATTTTTCAAAACTATATATATCTTGATTTCTAGTCTACAATTAGTTATGTCTCAGGCTATGATAGAGGTATTTGAGAAACGAACTAGTCGCCATTTTGTTTTACCGTTTGAAGGCAAAGATCAGCCGAAGCTTTTGGAAAACTTCATCAACAAAAGTTAAGCAAAGACTGAACCACCTATTTCTCAAGTTATATTCATTTTTTATCCTTGAGACGCTGTCGCGTAACTAGTTAGACTATCATGCATATACAAGAATTTTGAGTCAAATTTATCTTGATAATTAATTAGTTGTCGAAATATAATGAATAAGCTTAATGAACATTTTTTCATACTTGATGAATTTCGGTTAAGGAAAATTTATTGTTCGCAATCAAAATCATGATTCAAGTTTTATCATTCGAAAATAGACTGGAACAGTGATATGTGTCATTGATGTTATTCGCGAATGTTTCGAATCGATTTAGAGAGAAATATAGAACTACTATAGATTCAGATACAAGACAGTGTTATCAGTCTTACAAACTAGGAAAACTGCTATAAGTCTCAAGCCGTATTACATGTACTCGTACACATAGCGGAGTAGCTATATGTCGACTTGAAGATTTGTGGTACGCATATATTTATGCACATCATGTAAAAATATGTTTGACTCGTGAACCGGATCGGTATGCATAACCATATGCAAATCGAAAAGGAATTGTGGTCACCGAATTGGTTTGGTATCCATACCGGTACACGTACCAGAAAAGTTCTGTGTTCCGGTACTCAGTTTGTGTATCCATATAGGTACGTATATTAAAATAGTTATGTGGACTCCAGAACCGATCATAATCTTAAGGTGTCCATACCGGTACACATACCTAAACATGGTGGTGCTTAGTAGTGTACAAACCGGTACACGTACTGTGACTGACCTGACTCACGAATGGTAATTGTATTTGTAATTTGTATATCTACTAACCATGTCGATTATTTTCAACGAGATAATTAGCATTTGATTGAATCTCCAAAAACACCATAGACTTATTTGATCACATGATTGTGACTCAAGGTTAATGTCTTAAGTGTTTATGAAAATGAATGTTAAGCTTATAAGTTCATATCGGCTAGTTTCAGCTAACCACCTGGAACATAGTCTTTATACACGGTTCGGTTACGGTTTTACTTAACCAGAGTGTATATCTTGTTTATGTAAATCATATTCAAAGATTCATCTAACGGTGGATATTGATTGCTTGGTTCCAAAGCTATCTTAGCTTAAACCTAAAGCAACCTATGCTTTGAATGTCTATAAAAGGGAAACTCCAAGCAACTAGGATCTTTGAATCCCGAGTCATATGAGACATCAATACCCTTACCTTTACCAGGACAGCTCCAGATAGAAGCAAAACTAAAAGTGTTCACAGTCTGAATTTCATTATCTCGAATAGAAATTCCCTTGGCTCAGGCAATCTTTGACTCAGAGGAATATCGTCTTTACATTCCTTCGTTGACAGTACCTTGCGAGGAGAATCCTTGGGAGTTTTAGCTCTTCTAACTCTTTTACAGTCCAGTGGAAGAGAACTTTAAGAATTCCTTCTGTTTATACTTAATTGCTTTCTGTTTGTACCCCATTAAAATGGTACACGTTCCCACCGCACAAGCTATTCAATACTCGGGAAATACGGGTTTATTGGAGAAACCCATTTGGTTTATTATGGAAACCCGTTTGTTTATTAAAGAAACCCACATGGCTTATTATAGAGGCTCAGTTGGCTTATTTTTGAAGCCCAGTCGGTTTATTAAAGAAACCCAAGGCTTATTAAAGAAGCCTAGTTGGCTTATTATTGAAGCCCATTTTGTTTATTATGGAAACATAACTAGCTTATTATTGAAGCCCAGTTGGTTTATTATAAAAACCCATTTTTGCTTATTATGGAAGCTCAGATAAATCCTAACAGAAAGAGGATAATTATCTTAGGTGGTTATAATTATTATTCAAGATAATAATTGTTTAAGATAATTGCAAAATCCTAACAAAAAGAGGATAATTATCTTAAGTGGTTATGATTATTATTCAAGATAATAATTATTTAAGATTAATAAGGATTATGATAAGTATTAGAGGGAATAACAAATTTTATCATGAATCAAGTTGTTTTCTTGGAATTATACATGGGGAAGTTATTAGTATTGACCCCTAAAGTTAGATCTACTTTCTGCCTGTAAATAGAAGCCAAATACCAACTCAAAAGGAGAGGAGGAAGAATTTTCTACTCATCTTCACCAAATTTCATCTTCTTAGATAAGCTTTTCTATAAAAGAGAAAATCCATTGTAATACATATATCAATAAAGCTTCACTCCCCAAGGGGATTCATCCGTGGATGTAAGCATTACTTGCCGAACCACGTAAATTCTTGTCTTCATTGTTTATTGTTTATATTGTTGTCTTATTTTCTCTTCATAATCATCATCATAAATCAATCGTGTTTTGTGCTTAAAATTAATTTTGGTACAAACATTGGCGCCGACTAAGGTGATTCGTGTAAAATAATCGTGTTTTGCCATTGAGAAAGGTGCGGAACAAAGTGCACGAGTTCGATGCGAAAATCAGCAAAAAAAGAAAAAGTTAGGGTTCAAAAAACTATTGCGAAACAGTTGAAGAAACCGTTGCGAGGTTGAAGAAACCGTTACAAGGTTGTAGAAACTATTGCGAAATAGTTGAAGAAACTGTTACGAACAGTTGAAGAAACCGTTGCGAGGTTGAAGGAACCTTTACAAGGTTGAAGAAACTGTTGCGAAACAGTTGAAGAAACTGTTACGAAACAGCAGCAGAAACTGTGATGAAAGGCGTTGCAAAACAGAACCAGAGAGCGTTGAAGAATAAGAAGCAGAATGCAACAGAAATAAATGTTGCAAAAAGCGTAACAGGAAGACTATTCTTCATCCAGTCAGCGCTTGGCAGATCCACGTCAGCGACACATCAGCACTACGTATACAGTCAGCTTCATTAACGGTATGCCACGTCAACAACGTTCGGTCCGTTCAAGATGCCACGTCGCAGAAAGTTTTGCGATTCGCCACGTCGTCGCTTTCTTTTTCCAACAAGATTACCACGTCTGCAATAGCACGCGCGCTTCATTCAAATATTGTTTCGTCAATAAATTTTTCGTTATAAGTTCGAATTGAGTAATTTTTTGCTCGTTAGAATCGTCTTTCGATTTCCTACAATATGGAAGTTAGAATTCCTGTGTTTGAGAAACTTTGATGTGCACTTGGGGCAGCAACATGATCGAATTCAAAGTTTATTGATTTGTTGCTTGAGGTTCGTCAGCAACATGCTCAATTGAAGATAAGCAAAGAAAGCAAAGTTGTCACGTATGACGAAAGCGTCCGAAACCGAGGGACACGCCACACCACGACAACATTTTGAGGCGATTCCAAAAAAGAAAATCACGATGGACCTAGAAATAGAGATCGTAACAAAAAAGATACCTGATAATAATCCCATCGCCATCTAGCAAGTGAGGATTGGATATAGTAGATCCATCCGCCTTAACTGGGGGCATCTTTGCAATTTGGAAATATCTCTACAGATAATGGGGGCGGCTAAAGTGTTGCCAAGCACGCAATCAAAAGAAGCTTGTTTAAAGAAGTCGAACAATAGAAGACATCTTTTCAGTATCATTTCAAGTAATAGGGGTGGATAGGGTTGAACGAACGAACGCTGAGGAGGTAAGTGTTCACCGTTACATTATAAATCGAGTTTACAGTCCCAATTGAGAACACTTTTTGCATGTATTTATTAAAGAAATGCGTGCAATGTTTTTCTAATAAAAAGAAAGACAAAGACAAAGTATTTTGGTTATTAAAGGAAATAGTTGCAATGTTTTTCTAACAAATAGGAAGACAAAGGCCAGGTATTTTGGTTATTAAAGGAATAGTTGCAATGTCTTTCTAATAAAGAGAAAGACAAAGGCGAAGTATTTTGATTATAGGGAAGGTTGCAATATTTTTCTAATAAAGAGAAAGACAAAAGCTAATTAAGTATTTTGATTATTAAGGAATGTTTTTCTATAAAACAGAAAGTCAAAGGCGAAGTATTCTGGTTATTAAGGAAATAAATGCAATGTTTTTCTAACAAAGAGAATGACGAAAACAAAGTGTTTCAATAAAAGATGGAGCTAAAAATGGAGCGAAAGGAGCAAAAGAAAAATATTAAAGAACGCGTGGAGATATACTCTGATCGAGGGTGAACTCTGCAAAGAAAAAAAATGCAATGGAATCGTACCGGCATTGTATGACCTGAGATAATGATGCAAAGGAGTACGCAAAGGAATGCATGAGATTTCAGCTACATAGAGAGTGGCGCCAGAGCTACATCCAAGTGAAGATTAAATATTGTAGGTTCATTTCCTGCTGCACTTGGGGGCATCAAATAATTTCTATTTACAACCGACTACTTCACCAAATAGGTCAAGGTAGTATCGGAGGCGATACATGTCCACAAGTTTATCTGGGAAACATAATATGTGTATACGGCATGTCAACAACGATCATATTTAGTAAAGAAAGGCAGTTCAATTCGGGAACAATCAAACATGTATGACAATTGGGTGCACACCTCAATACTGGAACGCTCGATGAGATAAGTCTTAAACTGATGCGCGTCGTTTACACAACAAATTAATAAAGATATTTCCCACTAATTAACTGGTAATATAGCGGTAGTAAGAGATCGTTCCCACAGAGAGCTGTGTAATTGATAGGTTATTTAGTTCAAAAAGTAAAGTAAAAGACAAAAGGGGGTGGTTTTATAGTGAAGTAAAAAGAAAACAAATAAGAAAGTAAAGATGATTAAGGAATCATTCACGCCACCGATCAGAAACTTAATAAAAGTACTTGTTTATCTCTTGTTAATTTTCTATTATCACCAACCGTAGAATAGCAATAAGCTCTGCTATCCCCCGAATTCTGTTGCCACCGGATACTAAGCGCTCGACTACCAGATTCTATCCATCTCGAGCCACCATGAATAAGCTCTCAAGATGTAACCCACCGGATGCATTACGTTTTGTGAATTAGGTTGATCCTAGCATCGACGCATAAGCTCGGTCCGCTTACTAGTGTCATCTCTATACACAATTGCTTAACAATCCCTCTGTCGACTTTTTTACGATGTACTACTTGTGTATGGAATTGAGTGACTATTACACGTATCACCAATCCCAATACTAGTAGAAGAATTACAACCAGGTTAATTCAAATGGCCAGTTGAACAACCCAGTAGTAATCTTAGACGATAAAAACAATAGAGACAATCGACAAGAAAAATCAACTTAAAATAAATTTGTGAAAAGAATTAAAGTTTCATAAACCAGGACTTTGAGATCATACCTTAATCAGTAAAAATTCAGCTACACATGGATTTACTAAAACCCATGAAAAATATATGAAATAAGAAGAAGAAAATAACTTGGTTTCCCCCTAAAGGGGTAAACCCTAAAATATAAATTAAGAACCTTTCTTTTCTCTCTTGTTTTCTGTTTCTCTCTCCCCCCAAAAGTTGTGTTTCTCTCCTCTAAAAAATTGTCTATTCTCTTTTGGTTTAGGTAGCTATTTATAGGCTTCAAATACCCTAGAGAAGAAAAGTCGGTGAGTTTATCCTACAGATAATTGAGTGTATCGCAGTGTATTCTAGTAGCGTGCGTATAGCTTATGGTCCGTCCGATCCCCTGACAAGCCCATGTATCTTCATCTCCATCGTCCACCTATCCATCTTCGGTGAGCTGCAGCACACACAATCATCACCTTTCACCTACGCAGTCGAAGCTTGCGCAGTAAATACCGCAAACCCAACCCTACCACGTGCTCCACCTCGCTTTCGATTTGTACGACCGTTGGACTTCTATCACAAGCAGGTGGTTCCCTGGATGACGTCATCTAACACTCCTTCCCCGTATGTCTCGAGCTCTCTTCTCTCACAATCAATTTCTTCATCTCTGGCAACAGCCAACTCTAACCCTCGAACAACGGCCACAAAAAACTTCTCTCGTTGACAGCTCCTTCATCTCTGCCAATGCTTCCATCAGTTCCGATCACCATCACCACTGATGGAAACAACCATTACCATCGATGAGCTTCATCAGTCCCACGACCAACAGCACCTGCCAGCATCCATTCTTCTTCCTTCATTGATCACCGATGGCAGCAACTCCACCTTATCACCGTCGTGATTATCACGAGCTTCTCTATCAAACACCTGATAATGGCAAAGAACCATATTCCACCCCCAAGCTCGAGTGTCACCGCTTTATCGAAATCAAGCCCAAGACCCATGTTTTCTACCACCTTCAATTACCCAATGATGTATTTGAATTCGAGCTTTACTTAGATCAATAACCAAAGATGATCAATCATGATCATCGCATCATCTCCTCATCTCCCCGAACATGCTCGAGCCCTCCGATTTGAAATCGACTCCTACCCAAGCCTTATATCATTCTCCTGATCCCAGTGATGTATTCAATTCGAATATACTGTTAATCAAGATCCATCATCATTGTGATCATCATGATCATCAGACTTTATCTGCCATTGGTTGTATTCTGTTTAGGAAGAGGGAAGACGAAGTGCCCTGAGCAAACAGGCTGGGTGCCTTCAACATATTTTGAATTTCTGCCTCCCCTTTTGTAAGAGATCGAACTGCCTTTAGCAGTTCCCTTGAACTTGACTACCCCTTAACAGGAAGTGCCCCTTAACGATCAGTGAGGATGCCAATAACACTTCTCTTTGAAATGACCATTTAACCCTTAGTCTTCCAAGTTCTTGTTTTGCTCATAACTTCTTCATACGAACTCAGAATGACTCCGTTCTTTCGCCATTGTCTTCATCTTCTCGTCCTCTACACAATGAAAAGTAGAAATCTTGTATTTGAACGAGTTCCAATTGGTCTTTGGCCCTTCTCCGCTTATAGCTAGTTTCTTTCCTTCCACAATTAAGTGCATATTCACTTCTTTTGGATGATTCATCTAATAAAACACAAATAAGAGAAAACAAGCGTAATATACAATAATTTGCAAGAAAACCAACAAATACTAGCATGGAATTGACACCAAATATATGTGAAATATGCACTTATCAAATTCCCCCACACTTTCCTTTTGCTAGTCCTCGAGCAAACTAAACTAGACTACATCAACTCCATTTCGTTGAGGATACGGTTACTTTTAGCGGAATGTAACAAGCCTTTAAACCCCTAGGTGTCCCTAGTGGACGAGTTATAGTCTCGTGAGGGTTTACGAGAGGTATACCCACAAAACCTACTCCAACTTCAAAGCATTCCAGCTTCCCGAGCATCCAAAGAGCTATGAGGACATAGAGTTTCTGCATGCTAGTAATAAGAAGTTAAAATACCAAAGAACATATTCTCATTCTTAAATGTTGAGTGAGAAATAACCACACCATAATGAGAGAAGGCGTGTTTGAGAGCGATCAATAAGCATTTCTCCTCGGCTCATTTCTCACTTAAAAGGATTTTATGATAATTGCACTCAATAAGACGGCTTTTTTATGGGTCTCACATGTGTGTAGGTAGGAATGAAGAGAGAAATCCTACACACGTTGAATGGTGGGAAGGAAACCTTCCGAAATATTTCTGGAGACTCCACAAAATCGTGGAAAACAAAGATATTTTTCTCGATGATCTCTAAGAAAGGAAATCAACCATTATTATCGAGGATGGGAGTACTTACCACCTTCACATCTCGATTGCAATGATGAAAGCACCACTCTCCAAGATCCAATAGAAACGTCTTCCTTCGGCTCGTCTTCTTCATCTTCTTGGTCTTCGTCTTCGGTCTTCAACTGCTGATGATAAACTCTTGAACTTCGTAGATCCTTGACAATTTGTAACTCTTTTCCTCTATTTCCTTGTTGCTTGAAACTTCTTTATAAATTTTTCTTCCCCATGGCTTTATTGAACAAATAACAACCTAAATGCAAATCTTTTTGTGTTTTTTTTTTCTTTTTTTTCTTTTTTTTTCTTCTTGTATTTTTTATTTTTAAACAAAAAGATTGCAACTACAAAAATAATAATGAAATTAAAATAACATGGCCATGAAAGAAGTATTTTACCACTTTGATCTTCATAACTTGTATTGTCTTCGTATCATAAACTTTAATAATTCTCATCTTTTGATTTTCTTCGCTCTTGTAAATAAGTCTTCATACTTAGATATAGAATTCCGCTCTTTATTTGTAAGTCTTCAACATATATATAAAAATCTGCTCATTGTATGTTGCTTTACTTGGATATAAAATTTTCTCTTCCTTGTATTGTTGCTTGTAAACCTCAAACGTCTTCAACTTTCCTTGTAGATTTTGATGTCGCTCCGCTTGTTGATGATGATGGTGTTTCTATGGACCTGTTAGTGACGAGAGAGAGAATGGTGCCAACTGCAAATCAAACTACAAGAAGGTGGTGTTCATCTATAGACGTCACCCTTATGATTGACAAAATTAGCACTCAAGAGATCAAAGAGTAGTGCTTCTATTGGTGGGAGGTTGGGTAGCTCACCATTCTACCCGGAATTTACGTACGGTGACACACACTCAAAAGAAAGCTCTTTAGTCAGCTACAAAGAAAATTTGGTCTGGTGCCTCTGTTGATTTGAAAACGGGTAGTCTCCACTAATGATTGATCAGCAACTCTAATAATGCATTTCTCTCTGCTCCTAATTTGCATCACCGGCATGATTAAATCCATTATTTAACACTCTAACAAGCAAGAAATCCGAACGTAGTTCTCTAACACTTCCAAGTTCAGTTATGTCGGTCAGAATCTCTATGTAAACATACCTAGAAGTATGCTAGTGGCTCGTTAGAATCGTCTTTCGATTTCCTACAATATGGAAGTTAGAATTCCTGTGTTTGAGAAACTTTGATGTGCACTTGGGGCAGTAACATGATCGAATTCAAAGTTTATTGATTTGTTGCTTGAGGTTCGTCAGCAACATGCTCAATTGAAGATAAGCAAAGAAAGCAAAGTTGTCACGTATGACGAAAGCGTCCGAAACCGAGGGACACGCCACACCACGACAACATTTTGAGGCGATTCCAAAAAAGAAAATCACGATGGACCTAGAAATAGAGATCGTAACAAAAAAGATACCTGATAATAATCCCATCGCCATCTAGCAAGTGAGGATTGGATATAGTAGATCCATCCGCCTTAACTGGGGGCATCTTTGCAATTTGGAAATATCTCTACATATAATGGGGGCGGCTAAAGTGTTGCCAAGCACGCAATCAAAAGAAGCTTGTTTAAAGAAGTCGAACAATAGAAGACATCTTTTCAGTATCATTTCAAGTAATAGGGTGGATAGGTTGAACGAACGAACGCTCGAGGAGGTAAGTGTTCACCGTTACATTATAAATCGAGCTTATGGTCCCCAATTGAGAACACTTTTTGCATGTATTTATTAAAGAAATGCGTGCAATGTTTTTCTAATAAAAAGAAAGACAAAGAAAAAGTATTTTGGTTATTAAAGGAAATAGTTGCAATGTTTTTCTAACAAATAGGAAGACAAAGGCCAGGTATTTTGGTTATTAAAGGAATAGTTGCAATGTCTTTCTAATAAAGAGAAAGACAAAGGCGAAGTATTTTGATTATAGGGAAGGTTGCAATATGTTTCTAATAAAGAGAAAGACAAAAGCTAATTAAGTATTTTGATTATTAAGGAATGTTTTTCTATAAAACAAAAGTCAAAGGCGAAGTATTCTCGTTATTAAGGAAATAAATGCAATGTTTTTCTAACAAAGAGAATGACGAAAACAAAGTGTTTCAATAAAAGATGGAGCTAAAAATGGAGCGAAAGGAGCAAAAGAAAAATATTAAAGAACGCGTGGAGATATACTCTGATCGAGGGTGAACTCTGCAAAGAAAAAAAAATGCAATGGAATCGTACCGGCATTGTATGACCTGAGATAATGATGCAAAGGAGTACGCAAAGGAATGCATGAGATTTCAGCTACATAGAGAGTGGCGCCAGCAGCTACATCCAAGTGAAGATTAAATATTGTGGTTCATTTCGCTGCACTTGGGGCATCAAATAATTTCTATTTACAACCGACTACTTCACCAAATAGGTCAAGGTAGTATCTGAGGCGATACATGTCCACAAGTTTATCTCGGGAAACATAATATGTGTATACGGCATGTCAACAACGATCATATTTAGTAAAGAAAGGCAGTTCAATTCGGGAACAAGCAAACATGTATGACAATTGGGTGCACACCTCAATACTGGAACGCTCGATGAGATAAGTCTTAAACTGATGCGCGTCGTTTACACAACAAATTAATAAAGATATTTCCCACTAATTAACTGGTAATATAGCGGTAGTAAGAGATCGTTCCCACAGAGAGCTGTGTAATTGATAGGTTATTTAGTTCAAAGAAAGTAAAGTAAAAGACAAAAGGGGGTGGTTTTATAGTGAAGTAAAAAGAAAACAAATAAGAAAGTAAAGATGATTAAGGAATCATTCGCCGCCACTGATCAGAAACTTAATAAAAGTACTTGTTTATCTCTTGTTAATTTTCTATTATCACCAACCGTAGAATAGCAATAAGCTCTGCTATCCCCCGGATTCCTGTTGCCACTGGATACGGAAGCGCTCGACTACCAGATTCTATCCATCTGAGCCACCATGAATAAGCTCTCAAGATGTAACCCACCGGATGCATTACGTTTTTGTGAATTAGGTTGATCCTAGCATCGGACGCATAAGCTCTGGCCCCGCTTACTAGTGTCATCTCTATACACATTGCTTAACGTAATCCCTCCGTCGCCTTTTGCGATGTACTACTTGTGTGTGGAATTGAGTGACTATTACACGTATCACCAATCCCAATACTAGTAGAAGAATTACAAACTGTGTTAATTCAAATGGCCGCTTGAACAACCCAAAAGTAATCTTAGACGATAAAAACAATAGAGACAATCGACAAGAAAAATCAACTTAAAATAAATTTGTGAAAAGAATTAAAGTTTCATAAACCAGGACTTTGAGATCATACCTTAATCGGTAAAAAATTCAGCTACACATGAATTTACTAAAACCCATGAAAAAAATATATGAAATAAGAAGAAGAAAATAACTTGGTTTCCCCCTAAAGGGGTAAACCCTAAAATATAAATTAAGAACCTTTCTTTTCTCTCTTGTTTTCTGTTTCTCTCTCCCCCCAAAAGTTATGTTTCTCTCCTCTAAAAAATTGTCTATTCTCTTTTGGTTTAGGTAGCTATTTATAGGCTTCAAATAGAGAAGGAAAGTCGGTGAGTTTATCCTACAGATAATTGAGTGTATCGCAGTGTATTCTAGTAGCGTGCGTATAGCTTATGGTCCGTCCGATCCCCGACAAGCCCATGTATCTTCATCCGCATGTCCACCTTATCCAGCCTTCAAAGAGTCTCGGACACACAATCAGACCTTTCACCCTACGTGTCGAAGCTTACGCAGTAAATACCGCAAACCCAACCCTACCACGTGCTCAACCTCGTTTCCGATTTGTACGATCATGGACTTCTATCACAGTGATGGTTCCCGGATGACGTTATCTAACACTCCTTCCCCGTATGTCTCGAGCTCTCTTCTTCTCGTTAATCAATTTCTTCATCTCTCGCAACAGCCAACTCTAACCCTCGAACAGCCCCACAAGAAACTTCTCTCGCTGGCAGCTCCTTCATCTTGGCCAATGCTTCCATCAGTTCCGATCACCATCACCACCGATGGAAACAACCATTACCATCGATGAGCTTCATCGCCCCACGACCAACAAAGACTCCTGCCAAAGATCCATTCTTCTTCCTTCATTGATCACCGATGGCAAAGAACTCCACCTTATCACCGTCGTGATTATCACGAAACTTCTATCAAACACCTGATAATGGCAAAGCAGCCATATTCCACCCCCTTGAGCTCGAGTGTCACCGCTTTATCGAAATCAAGCGTTGCCATGTTTTCTACCACCTTCAATTACCCAATGATGTATTTGAATTCGAGCTTTACTTAGATCAATAACCAAAGATGATCAATCATGATCATCAGATCATCATCTCCTGAACATGCTCGAGCCCTCTGATTTGAAATCAGACTCCTACCCAAGCCTTATATCATTCTCCTGATCCCAGTGATGTATTCAATTCGAATATACTGTTAATCAACATCCATCATCATCGTGATCATCATGATCATCAGACTCTATCTGCCATTGGTTGTATTCTGTTTAGGAAGAGGGAAGACGAAGTGCCCTGAGCAAACAAAATTAGGTGCCTTCAACATATTTTGAATTTCGCCTCCTTTTTGTAAGAGATCGAACTGCCTTTAGCAGTTCCTTGAACTTGACTACCCCTTAACAGTAAGTGCCCCCTTAACGATCAGTGAGGATGCCAATAACACTTCTCTTTGAAATGACCATTTAACCCTTAGTCTTCCAAGTTCTTGTTTTGCTCATAACTTTTCATACGAACTCGAATGACTAGCTTCTTTCGCCATTGTCTTCATCTTCTCGTCCTCTACACAATGAAAAGTAGAAATATTGTATTTGAACGAGTTCCAATTGGTCTTTGGCCCTTCTCCGCTTATAGCTAGTTTCTTTCCTTCCACAATTAAGTGCATATTCACTTCTTTTGGATGATTCATCTAATAAAACACAAATAAGAGAAAACAAGCGTAATATACAATAATTTGCAAGAAAACCAACAAATACTAGCATGGAATTGACACCAAATATATGTGAAATATGCACTTATCATAAACCTTTATGTTATTTTATAAATTTAGTTTATAAATATATCTTAGTCCCAGTTAGAATTGAGAACATATCATAAACACTTTCAAAGAAGCGCCTGCAATGTTTTTCTATCAAAGAGAAAAATCAACCAAAAAAAAAATCGAATTGCTCTATTAAAAGTCCTCAAAGAGCAGGGAAAATAGAGCAAAAGGAATGACAACAAAACATTATTCCATAAAAAAGATGGATTGGTGGGAGAATATTAAAAGCGAATAGATTGCAGTGGTGCAATACAAAACCAAGGAACGAGTTTTCACGCAAAATCAAATAGTCTTTGGCAATATCCTACAAGAAATGCGAGCTAGGAAATGAAAGTTCTAACAAAGAGAACATCTGCTGAAAAAGACAGGAATTAAAGTTACTCTATGTCACTCAAGTTCCATTAGTAGAGTAAAGGAAGGCGAATGGTTCGCCCACTTACATTAGACAGGCTCAAGATCTCCGTGCAAGAAACAAACTCCTATAATTGGTGTTTCTTTGGGAATTAAAGTCTAAAATTACAAGGATCAAATTGAGGGAGTCAAAGCATGACGTGATATGGCGGTTCTTGTTGTATTCCAAGAAAAGATTTACATCAAGAGTGCTACCGTGAGCTGTAATCACATACTTGAATGTGGGAAAGTTAGTATTTTCATTGATGCGAGCATCCTACCTCGTTATGGGACAATCTTCAGCAAACTAAAAGCGCCACGTACAAAAAGACTTTGGAGTCACAATTTTTAAAGGATTCATGTGAAAATGTCAAGTGAGTCTGCATATTCTCTTAAAATAAAAGTTAGTATATATACATGTGCTACTATGACAATGAATGTGTTTTCAAACTATACATTTGCTCATAAAGTCTCGTTGTAAGGAGAACAACCAACATAATATTGACGAGTTAGTTTGATGGGAAGAAGTTAATGATCCCACTATGGTACGTGGACTTCGACATACAAACGTCACTCAGCAAAGCATTTTCGGAAAATTTGGTCTCTCACGTAAAATGAACGTGGAACACTAAAAAGACGTGCATAATATTTCAGATGTGAAATATTTTGGTACGTGGATATTGAACCAAGACAACCTTGGTCATATTTAGTTGGAGAAAGCTAATATTATTTTGTTCTTAATCCATCAACAAGTTGAGAATTAAGAGGGGCGATGTTTGTACCCCATTAAAATGGTACACGTTCCCACCGCACTTTAATTCAATACTGAAATACGGTTTATTGGAGAAACCCATTTGGTTTATTATGGAAACCCGTTTGTTTATTAAAGAAACCCACATGGCTTATTATAGAGGCTCTGTTGGATTATTATTGAAGCCCAGTCGGTTTATTAAAGAAACCCAAGGCTTATTAAAAAAGCCTAGTTGGCTTATTATTGAAGCCCATTTTGTTTATTATGGAAACATAACTAGCTTATTATTGAAGCCCAGTTGGTTTATTATAGAAACCCACTTTTGCTTATTATGGAAGCTCAGATAAATCCTAACGAAGAGGATAATTATCTTAGGTGGTTATAATTATTATTCAAGATAATAATTATTTGAGATAATTGCAAAATCCTAACAAAAAGAGGATAATTATCTTAAGTGGTTATGATTATTATTCAAGATAATAATTATTTAAGATTAATAAGGATTATGATAAGTATTAGAGGGAATAACAAATTTTATCATGAATCAAGTTTTTTCTTGGAATTATACAGATGGGGGAAGTTATTAGGATAATTATTGACCCCTAAAGTTAGATCTACTTTCTGCCTACAAATAGAGGCCAAATACCAACTCAAAAGGAGAGGAGGAAGAATTTTCTACTCATCTTCACCAAATTTGATCTTCTTAGATAAGATTTTATATAAAAGAGAAAATCCATTGTAATACATATATCAATAAAGCTTCACTCCCCAAGTGGATTCATCCGTGGATGTAGGCATTACTTGCCGAACCACGTAAAATTCTTGTCTTCATTGTTTATTGTTTATATTGTTGTCTTATTTTCTCATCATAATCATCATCATAATTCAATCGTGTTTTGTGCTTAAAATTAATTTTTGGTACAAACACTTTCCACAAACCAAAATCTAATTTTATATCTTGAACCTCATCAACCTCTCATGAAAAATACAAACTGCAGCCTTTGATGTCACAAATTCCTGGTCGCATCCTTGATCCAGTAGGTCTTAGATCCTCTTTTCCCATGACTCCTTGTAACCGATCAACATTTTCCCCAATCTTCCTAAGACCATAATCTCAAGTTATTCCTTTAGGAAGGTAATATATATGTGTTAGTGGGTGAAACTGTTTCATTGATTTTGGTAATTTGGTGTGTGGATGAGAAACAAATCTAAACCCTAAACAATGCACTACACCTGGAGAGTACTTTTAATTCAAGAGATCAACTGCAATCACAGCCTAAACCAAGAAATGACCGTTCCAGGCTTGCTTCAGTCACAAAGTGAAGAAGAAGGGTTGGTCTTAGGGAGGGAAGCGAAGAGAGTGTTGAGACCAAAATTGTTGATTCTGATGGTGTGGTTGCTTATGACTTGTATCTGAAAGTAGAACTGTCTAGCAGAATGGGAAGCTACCAGGTGATTTCTAGATAATGTGTTGTTGCCGACCAAAACTTGTTGTTTGGTGACAATAGGTGAAGCCTATTTATACAAGTCATATTGAAACGCACCCTGGTCTCGTAGGAAGTGGAAACGATTGAGTGGTGGAAGAATAGAGTAACGTGTAACCGTCAGACGTTATGCTTCCATGATGAGGGAAGTGAATCCGTGTAACCGTCAGTCATTACGCTTCCATGATGAAGGAAATGAATTGTTCACACCATTACTTTTCACTACCACTAATTGTCCTACTTCATGACACTTTCTTGTAACGGGCGCATTGCACGCCACACGCTGTAAACCGCCAGACCAATACCTTGATGAGTATCCCCGGTTTGTGACATGTTTGATGTCTCGGTATTTTCGAAAACGTGTAGCGCATTGTTATGTGTGGCAAGTCAAAGTCAAGAGACTTTGCCATAGGAAAATAACATGTGATGCTATTAGGCTTGCCTTGGTCGGTCGCCTAAAACTTGCCACAAGTCCGACAATTTGGTGGAGAACTTGAATGGCCGGGAGATTATATCTCATGAGGAAGGGTAGCGATTGATTATGGCCACATCTTTGTTGTGTAACAAAGTGGCTCCATTGGCATAGTAGCGTCTGGAGCCATGGCATAGTGCATGCTAATGGCGTAGCCGCGCATAGCGCATGCTAGTATCCGTGGCATAGCGGCATGCTAGTAGCGTTGTGGCATGGCCATCACGCTCAGAAGGCCAGTTAGATGGCCAAAGCTAAGGTTTGACTCCGTGGGCCAAAATTAGGGCTTGGCGGCGTGGCCAAGGCTAGGATTTGGCGTCGTGGTAAGAATTAGGGCTTTGCGGCATGGCCAAGGCTAGGATTTGGCGTCGTGGTAAGAATTAAGGCTTGGCGGCGTGGCCAAGGCTAAAGTGGCATGCTACCGCGGCAGAGTGGCATGTTGGCATGTCGATCAATATGTTGTTGTGGTAAGACGCTCGTTTGGCTTGCCGCTTAGTATGGTGGCGCGGCGCGTGTGTTTGGCCTTTAATGTATGGTGGCAAGTTTTTGAGCGACTTGATTGGCCAAGAAAAGGGGCGGCAAACATAAGGCATGGCTACACCTGGTGAGAGTGTGGCGGCTTTAGAGCGACTTTGATTGGTCGATTAAAAGAGGGACTGACCAAACATGGGCGTGGCTACACTTCTGGTGAGAGTGTGGCGACTTTAGAGCGACCTGATTGGTCGATGGCAAGTGGGGCCGACAAGTAAGCAGAACTTAAATTTAAATATCATTAACAAATATATAGCAATAAAATAATGATTAGGATTAGATAGCTATGGAAAATTATTAGTGCTTATCTACGGTTAAGTTTTGCAAAGTTAACTAATAACAAATTAGAATTATGTGTTTTGCGTTCAAACCAGATAGATAATATAAGACTTATTAGGTAGGATTAAGAACGTGAGGTCATATAAGGCATAAAGACTAAACTTGTTAACAATCTTATACCTAGACTATCTATAGTCCAATAAATGATCCACTAAATCGCTAAATTATACGCATGAAGTGATTTTTATAATACTTGAATGTTTAGAACAAAATTAAACTTAAATGAGAATAAATTTGCTTATGAATAAAATACTTATTATTAATACCAAAACCTAACACAAGTTTAAATGTTATGCAGACTCAAAATTTAAACTATACTAAATTACCAACGCCAATATATAACCGGATATAGTATACACATTCAATATGAATAAATAAAATCTATTATATCAATCTTTACGTGAAATTAAAATTATATTTAGAAGATTAAGGCTTAGTGTACCAACTGGATAATTAACTTAAGAATAATGAAAATGATAATATAATTAAGACAATAATTTTTGATAACTAATTACTACAAAATTAGAGTTATTGTGAATAACATTTGCATAATAATTATAGGATAGTAATAGGAAAATGTAATTTTATTAGTAGTACAGCTTAAGGATTACTTAACAATAATATAAATTTAAGGAAATAAAGTTAGATTAAATCAAATATGGTATTAATATTAATAATTAAATCGGCATTATGATTAGTTAGGATTAACTTTTATCTACCTAAGAAATAAGAAATAAATGTAATAATAGTAATAAAATATTAATACCATACTATAAAAAATTGTTAGTGGTTGTTTACTAATATCAAGTCACATAATGAAATAAACAAATAGATACAACATTATATAATAACATGTGGATAATAGTTACAACATTCAGTTATTCTTAAATAGTACATGAATTTAAAAATTATTTAGTTATAATAATATAGTTTCATTTGGAAATTAAAATTCGATTTCGATCCTCTTCGTTTTGATTTTCCACGTTTTCCCTTTGTTCTTCGCTTCTTGTTGTTTTGTTCGTTGGGTTTTCCTTCTGTTTTTTAGGGTTCGTGTTTTTTCCATTTGTTCGCCATTTAGGGTTTTTCTCCCTTCTGCAGTCAACATGCCCATTGCCACTAGGGCTTCTTCATGTACCGCTGCATCTGCATTTTCCTCTTCTCAACATACTCCTTCCATAGATGCAGAAGCACCAATCGACATCTTTTGCCATTGCTCATTCAAGCAAGTTCATGGTTGCCTAGATGGAGTTAATGGTAGGGGTTATGCGAAGGGATCTTTTCTGAAGCATGTATATGACAGGCATTTCTCCTCTGAGGCTAACAAGACCATGTGTAGGGATTTGATCGCTTCTAACATACATATCTACACAGCCTGGGAAAAAGCTTTACGGTGTTTGCGTATGTGGCTATGCTGCAGATGCTTGCATTTACATGGCTGGAAGAAAGCTTGCAAGGGGAGAGACGGGGTTGTGCATGGAGATGTTGTTGCCGGACCTCTCATTGATGCTGAGGTTGTTTTCCTTATTCACGGTTTGGATAAACCAGGTGAGTGTTTGCCGATTGGTGTTGATGTTTGCTTGGATTCTACCATCTCTGCGTCTTGTGTTGCTGGTGCCGATGCCGACACAGATGATGAGGAAGATGATCTAGGACCTTCCCTGTCTACAGACCTACTAAATATGGTGCTCCAAAGGCAGTTCACGTCTGTCAAAAGCATCCCGCATAAGTGCAGGTTAGCTTTTGCGAGAACGCTGAAGGTATGTCTCGATAGGGTGATTGCAAACTCTGGTAGTTTAGCTGCTTGGTTGCAGCTGATATTTCTCCCGATCTGCACTCTTAACTTGTTCAAGCCGAGAAACTCAGCTGAGAAAAGTCCTGCAATGTGACGATTCTGATTGCTTGCCATCAACCAGCGCTTCTTGTGTGGAAGGAGCCGAACGGTCGTTCGCCCCTATTGAAAAACTTCTTCAGCAGCCGTTGCACTTTGGGTCTAGGGAGGCAGATGAGAAGAAACATGATGTAGCTACCTTGTTAGCATGTCAAAAGAAGATAAGTTGTGGCCATTTCGCAGCTGCCATTCGAGTGCTTTCTTCGTCTGGATTAGCTCCACGCAACGAGAACACATACCTTGAATTGCTTGACAAGCATCCACCTGCGCCTCCCCCCCCCTGTTCCTAGTGACGATGCCATTTTCGACCCAATAACAGTGGACTCTAGGGCTTTTAAGAGCTTCCCCAAAGGTACTTCATGCGGCCGCGATGGTTTGCGTGCTCAATATTTAGTTGATGCGATTAGTGGAGCAGCTGATGCTATTGCAGACGATTTACTCGTTTCGATCACGGGAGTTGTCAATCTTTGGTTGGCTGGGAGATGTCCTGCGGTTTTGGGAGAGTTTATCGCCAGTGCACCTTTAACTCCATTACTTAAACCTGGAGGTGGTATTAGGCCCATTGCAGTTGGTACAGTGTGGCGTAGATTGGTCTCGAAGGTGGCTGTTGTCTCAGTTGGGAAGGACATGTCATCTTATTTGGGTGATTACCAATTCGGGGTTGGGAGTCCTGCTGGTGGGAAAGCATTTTACACGCTGTAAATCGCTTACTAGAGTTGAATGGTCACTCAGACAAAATGTCAATGTTGCTCATTGACTTTTCCAATGCTTTTAACATGGTGAGTAGATCGCAGCTCATCAAGGAGGTCCGCCTTCATTGTCCAGGTATTTCTCACTGGGTGGAATTTTGTTACTTGAGGCACTGCCAAACTCTATTATGACCATTATATTTTTTTCCTCTCGCACTTGGTGTTCAACAAGGTGACCCTCTCGGTCCCTTGCTTTTGCTTTGACACTTCACCCACCGGTGAAGACTATTGCTTCTCGGTGCAAACTGGACTTGCATGCTTGGTACCTTGATGATGGTACGATTATTAGTGACACGTTAGAGGTAGCTAAGGCTCGAGCATAATCGAAGTTGAAGGACCAGTGCAGGGGTTTACATCTTAATGTTAAAAACCGAAGTCTTTTGGCCTTCTTCGATCCCGGAAGCATACGATGATGGTGTTTTCCCTGCGGATATTGGTAGACCTTCTAATGGTGTTAAACTGTTGGGTGGACCGGTGAGTTTAGATTTGAACTTTATAAGCAATATGATGTTGAATACTGTTCAATTGATGTCTGCAATCAAGAAACTCAAAGACCCTCAAAGTGAGATGCTATTACTTCGCAATTGCACTGGAGTTTTTAGATTATATTTTGCAATGCGGACTACCAATCCTACAGCCCTGCAATCAGCCACTGCCTTATTTGATGATCACTTACTTAAGTATTTAAGACTTCTTATCACTTTGGTGATGGCGTTTGGGTTTGGTCCTCTCAAAGAGCGACTAGCTACCTTGCCTATCAAAGATGGTGGACTTGGTATTTACACCATGGTGACACTAGCGCCTATTGTTACCTTGCCTCTGTGAGTCGGACTATTTCGGTGCAAAAGGTGATTCTTGGTAATTTATTCTCAACCGACAAAGGGCTCTCGCTTATCGCTTTGCACTCCAGTATTTTATTCGGTATGTGGCTTGCCTTCTACATACTTTGTGTCGATGTTTTGCCCCTCTCCATGCACTCCCGATGTGATCCACTTATTTTGATGCGAGTTAAGAAGCAAATCCCGAGACCAATTTTCTATGTCTGCAAGAGATTCCATCTTGTGGCGGTGCAAACCTAGGTCAAGCATGCACAAGATTATTTATCGGTTGTACCCATCAGTGGGCTTAACCAGTGTCTTGGACCTAGACACTTTAGAGTTGTACTTTGCTACCGTCTCGGTATTCCTTTGTTTGGTGAGAATGACTTATGCTCAAGTTGTAACAAATCCATGGACATATTCGGAGATCACGCGCTTCATTGTACTAAGGATATATGCCCTAAGTTTCGACATGATTTTGTTCGTGACGTAATCACCGATATTTGTTACAAAGCTAGTGTGTACGTAGTAAGGAAGTCTCTTTGGGTTTTCGACGGATGATGACAAAGAGTTGAAACCTGCTGATATTCTTGTGCTTAACTGGGAAAATGGAAAGGATGTTTGTATGGATGTCACGGGTGTCTCTCCCTTCACAGGTGATGGAATTCGCTCCTTCATCCCTGGAAAAGCCATAGCTAATGCGATCTCACGTAAACACTCTAAGTATTTGGACAAGTGTGTTACACATGGCCACTAGTTTGGGGGTTCTAGCCTTACTACTTTAGGTGAGTTAGGTGAGGATACTTTGTGTTTTTCAAGCGTCTTAAAAATTGTTTAGTTAATAATGACTAGTAGTGGTAGCGGTAGTTTTATTTTTTCATAGATTAGGTATTGTTATCCAAAAAGGTGTTGGAGCCCAGCTTGTTGCTAGGCTACCGACTAAAAGCTTTGTATAATTATATTTGAAAATTTATATAATTTTTTCTTAGTTTGTTAAATAAAAAAATAAAACAAAATGAATAATTTAGATGACTAAATTGCTTAAAATGCTGTGGAATATGTATATAATTTATGAAGTAAAATTTTAAGTTAAAATCGATTCTAACAAAATTTAGAGTTTTATTAATCTTAATAAATTAATACTTAGTTAATCCCATCTTTGAATAATGAGGTTAGTAATTCTTATGTGTTCTGTGATACTTGTTACGTAGGTAGGCATTGTCAAAGCGCCGCGAACTTAGACAGAACAACCGCATTCTTGTATCAATAGGCATAGAAGGAAAACTTGCTTCTGATAGTGAACTAATAAGATCCCGAATTTTATTTAGAATCTTATAGAGTATCTTCTCTCATAATTAAAACCAATAACTTTTTGAAATAGAAACTAGTCTTTTGAACCTAGAGCCACAAATTTTAGTTGTGGAAAGCCTTATAGGTTTGTGTTTTGTTTCTTGTTGTTTGCGCTTAAATAAGAGATAAGATTATCTCTATAAGGGGGAGTTTTGAAGACCAGAATAATGGTATGATTTTCGAGGACGAAAATGTATAAGGTGGGGAGAATGTAAAGACCCTCAAGCTCAACGCTATTTGACTAGTCCAAATGATGGTCAAGTGACGAATTAGTCGATAATAACTCGATTAGCTAATATAATTTTAATTAGTAGAAATTAATCTAACAACGATCTAGATACAAAATTAGTATCGTTAGATAGATCTCGAAAAGTTACGCAGAATGGACTACTCGAACGTGTCATTTGGATATCAGACGAAGAAGATTTCATCAGAATAGTCGAAGGAAAAATAATCATTTGTCATCAAACCGCATGGGTGCCCATATCTTTTGAGCGAAGTGCCTTTATCGATTGCCTTTGGCCTTATCAAAACCAAGCGGCGAGATAAGCTCATTCATTCTCCTTCTTTCTCTTTCTTCTTCTTCTTACTTCTTTTTGTTCTTCTTCTCATGTTCTTCGTCGGTTGATGAATTTAAGAATCAATTCATGATTCTGAGATGGTTATTTAGTTGGTAAAGTGGTGGTGAAGATTATTGCATGGCTGATTAAGACTCAAGAGAAGAGGTGGATTAGAGAAAGAGATGAATTAAGATTTCTGGAATTGAATTAGGGTTTGAGGATTTGATTATTGTTCTGAAGATTTAGGAAGATATAGAGCTATGGCGAGATGAGTGAACGAGTTGGTGTTTAATTAACATCCTGGATTGAAGAGTTAGGGTTTCATGAGAAGAAATCGGAGAAGTCAGAGAATATGAATTTTATGTTTTAGAAGGGTGATTTGAAATGGGTATTGAGGATTAAACGAATTTGAGTTTATGGTTGAAGTTAAACCGATAATATGGAATTGTTACATGAAGCGTCAATGAATTAAGGTTTCATTCTCTCCCAAATTGAGATTAAGAGGAATTAGAAGATGTAATTGGGAGTTTGAGGGAGATTACTGATTGGTTTAATCCGAATTAGAGTTTGAAGAAGAAAATTCAACGAGAATCCCATTGCGCAAGAAGAAAGGGTTGATTTGTGTTCTTGAATGGATATTACTTTGAGGTAAATGTTTTCTCTAAGTAAATTAGTTTATCATTCAATTTATTGTTGAGTTTCTATGTTCGTATAATGAAGATGTTAAATGTTTGATCTATGTTTGGATTGTGTCTAAAGAATGGAATTACAAGAAGAAAGGTTAGATATTGATGGTGGTGTTGTAATGGTGGATGTAGATGAATGCATAGGATTTTGTAGAGTTTGACTTACTCAGATGGCTGCAGTAAATGAGCATGGTGGTAATGTTGTTGAGCTGATAAGAGTTCATTGTTAGGTTGTTAATTACTTGAACTGAGATGAGGATATTGATTGCTGCAGCGAGGATTGTAGTTGAGGTTCTAATGAATTGGATCTATTGGCGATGTTGTAATGTTGGTGGTGGTGATTATGAGAGTCCCAGATAGTAATGGGAGTTACTGAGATGGAGAAGATGTGTTGGATGACATATATAATCTGTTTGAGATGGAATTGTTGTTGAAGATGAAATGGTTAAGGGTTGGATCTGATGATGTTACGGGCTGTTGGAGATTGATTTAGTAATGGTGCTTGGTTAGAATCATTGATGTTGAAGCGTGGAAAGAATGTTGCGATTATAACTAATGGGTTGTAAAGGTTATGTTTGTTGGTTGTTGCGAGAGAAGAATTAGCGGTGATGAAGCTGTGTATGGCAAGGCCATGGGGTGATGTTGAGTTATAGATTTGTAGTGTAGAGAACTGGTCATGATTTTGTTGTTTGATTTGAACTGAGGATGATGTGGGTTGGTTATGAAGTGCATAGAGAGAGGTGAAGTTGAGGTTGAAATTAGTTTGGTAGTGATTTTAGAGTTGTAGATAGTGTTGTTTGTAAAAGCTTGGAACCATTTTACGGGTAATCTTAGTTGAGTGTTTTATTTGATTCATAAAGTTTGTTTAAGATAAATATATTGTTATTGAAATATAGTTAAGAGTTTTGCTATTACCTGATGAATGTGCATTAGTGACCTTTGGCTTGAGCAATGGCTCGGCCTGTGCAAAATCTTAGGCATGGTAGTCATCCCGATCGATTTAGTGACTCATTTTGTTTGGTGACTTTAGTCAATCGACTGAGTCGACCGGTTGATCTATTGAATCGGTTTGACCCATTATTGGCTCGGTGAATCTTGACTGAGTTGATTCCTTTGACCATTGACATTGGACCTTAACCTTTGACTGACGTAGACTGTTAGTTGACCTGTGACTGTTAGTTTGACCGTTAGTTTGACTCAGAAGGACTGGACCTTAGTTTAATGGGTCTGGTTTAGTGGACTTGGGCTTCAGTTTAGATTTTCCTATTTTGGGTTGCCTTGGACCACTTATGGTCTGAATTAGCTTTCGGTCCCTTCTACAAAGTTGTAGATGTTCGCAAGACTTAGCTAATGGACTAGAGAAACAACCTAATTGAATTAGTAGACCTTTAAATATGCATGAGATGGATAATGAAGATGTGTAGAATCATAAATGGTCTTAGAACCATTAGTTAGACTTGTATGATTCTTGTGTGAGCAATTTTGGCTAGTTTCTTAGAGTTCTTGTGTGATTAACAGTTAGTCTATATTAACAACGATCGATTCAAATGATGAACCAAAGGATCGTGGATCTCGAGGTAGGCGTGGCTTGTCATCAAAGAGGTGGGAATTTACATTTAGCTCTTCTCCACAGTGATTATTGTTGTTTTCCTTTACAAAAGTATTATGTTTAACAAATTCATGCATTGGTGATAGTATATTCCATGCATTGTTTTATTTTAAATTTCAAAAGTACCGTCCATTCTCATTAATCTTTCCATTTTTTGGAAAGGAATCGTAATACTTTGTTTGTATTTATGAATTGTTTGAAATAAGAATTTCCATTTGATTCTTTGGGAAAATGAGAATTTCCATATGTGGTATATAGGATACACCTCCTTCATTTATATCTACATTAATTTTATTGCAATAACTAGGTGCGGGACGAGTCACCATATAGCTATCTAGGTGCGGGACGAGTCACCAATATAGTAAATTGTTTGGAAGGGGTTAGATCCATATACATGATTGTTTTCTATGTGAAATTGGTTGCGTTTTAGTGTTTAGGGAAAACATGAATTGTTTTCAAATCATTTACAATGATTACTTGAAAGTTAAATGCTATTCCTACTGGGCACCCCTTTTAGGGATGATGTGCTCACCCATTCCCACTTTCAGTTTCAGAGGAAGATTAGAGTTGCGCAGGAAGCTTCGAGGGAGTCGAGTCGCGGTTGGTTAACTTCTATTATGTTTACTATGTTGTATATTCAATTTGTAAACTGAATGACTATTGTATATGTATCATTTGAGAGATTTTCTTGTACATATATATTTCAGAGCGGGGATAGTTTTTGGGTTAAATTTTGTAGCAGATTTCTTAATTAAATGCTTAAGGATATGATTTAGATTATTAGTGCCTCTTTATTTTGTTAATCTCTTAGATTAGTCAGCTGCTAGCTTTGGGGGCGCTACAGCTACCAGGTGATTTCAAGATATTGTGTTGTTGCCGACCAAAAACTTGTTATTTCGTGGTAAATAGGTAAAACCTATTTATACAAGTCATATTGAAACGTACCATGGTCGCGTAGGAAATGGAAACGATTGAGTGGTGGAAGAATAGAGTAACGTGTAACCATCAAGCATTATGCTTCCATGATGAAGGAAGTGAATTAGTTTACGATTACTTTCATGACCACTAATTGTCCCACTTCATGACACTTTCTTATAACGGGCGTATTACACGCGTACGCCATAAACCGCTGACCAATACCACTCAGTGAGTATCCCCGTTTGTGACATGTTTGATGTCTCGAGTGTTTTCGTGGAAAACGTGTAAAGTTGCTATGTGTGGCAAGTCAAAGTTAAGAGACTTTCCATAGGAAAATAACATGTGATGCTCTTAGGCTTGCCTTGGCTTGTCGCCTAAACTTGCCACAAGTCCGTCAGTTTGGTGGCGAACTTGAATGGCTGAGATTGCATCTCATGAAGAAGGGTAGTCGTTGATTATGGCTACCTTATGGCGCCCGTAATGTCACAGTGGCGTTTTGGCGTACGCCGGTGTGGCATTGCAAAGATGACCGCATACCTCGTGCATGCCAAAGGTGGCACTGACTGGTGTAAATGGTGTCTGGCGTAGCCATGGCCACTAGCTGGTTGCCTGGACCTTGCCGTAAGTTCGCCAGTTCAGTGGCGAAATTGGATGGCTGAGATTGCATCTCATGAAGAAGGGTATCCGTTGATTATGGCCATATATTTGTTGTAGCAAAGTGGCGCCATTAGCATAGTGGCGCTGGCGTGCCGTGGCATAGCGGCATGCGGTGGCGTAGCAATGTGGCAGCTGTTTTGGCATATTGGTGTTAGACCCAAATATGGCTCTGGAAACGTTGGCCCTGTTGCCACATCGATCCCAACGCTCTGGGAAACGTTATTTGGCTTGGTTGACGTAGCAATTTTGCCCAAATTAGGGTTTGGCATGTCGAAACCCTAATTAGTGCTTGTGGCATGGCTGCGGCATGGTGGCATTGTGACATGACCACACTGCGACGTTGTGGCATGGCCAAAGCTAGACTTGACTCAAGTGGCCAAACTTAGGGTTTGGCGGCGTGGCCAAGGCTAGGATTTGGCGTTGTGGCCAAAGTTAGGGCTTGGCGGCGTGGCGAAGGCTAGGATTTGGCGCCGTGGCCAAGGCTAGGTTTTGGCGTCGTGGCGAAGGCTAGGTTTTGGCGTCGTGGCCAAAGTTAGGGCTTGGCGACATGTTACTGCGATAGGGTGGCATGTTGGCATGCCGATTAATATGTTGTTGTGGCGGGCGCGTGGCTTTCCAAATAGTATGGTGGTGCGATTGTGCGTTTGGCCTTTAATGTATGGTGGCGGGTTTAGAGCGACTTGATTGGTCAAGAAAGGGCCGGCCAAACATGAGGTGCGGCGCGCCTCTCCCCAGTACTCGTGGCGCATTTAAAGTGACCTAATTGGTCGGTAGGAAGGAGAGGGGGCTGGCCAAGCATGGGCGTGGCTACACTTCAGTGTGAGTGTGGCGCTTTAGAGCGACTTGATTGGTCGAGGGAAAAAGGGGCAAAGTATGGGCCCAGCCACAACTTATGTGCGCGTGGCGAGTTTAAGGCGACCTGATTGGTCGAGGGAAATAGGGCCGGTTTAGGATGGGGCGTGGCCAATGGAAAATGGCGCTGGCTGGCCTAAGGCATGGCCACGCCTCCCTTTCTGCTGCTTCTATCCTGCGACTCCATGTTTTCTGTTTCTGGGCAAGATTTAGTGTCTACTAATCCATGGCGGATTAATTACCTAGTTTGCCTAGGATTAAATTTCGACAAGCAAGGTCTGATATACTGCGCAAGGCGCAAAACCCTAACTTTTTGCAAGTTAGCAGTGTCGATTGAATTCTATGTGTTGACACGAGTTCTTTTAAGTTCATTACCGAGAGCAAGATGCTTTCGATTGAATACATGCAAAGACCTTATCCTTGATATTTGGAAATTCGTCTTTCTGCTGCGAGTGAACACAAATTGTCATGCCATATCAACATTAAGGGTTCAGCTGGGAACATAGCATAGAAAGCATTCAAAGAAACTTGTATTAAGTCAATATAGGCAAGGCGCCGAAATTTACAGAACATCTGGGATGGTTGCTACATGCGCCAGTCTGGATAAATTTCATGTAAATATATTGAACGGCTCAATAACTATGCCAGTGGAGAGGTTAGCACTCACGGCTCCATTTCCTTACAGAGTGACGTCATATTAGATGCAAGGTTTTACAATTTTAACCCTAAGCTAAAAACCACCATCAACGGAAAGTTTCTTGAAATTTCGCTCATAGCTTCAAATAGATTACGTCATGGTTAAGAACATCAAGAACAAGATTACAAGTAATTAATAATAACTACATTCAAATATTTCTTCGAGAAGGGAGTTGGAATATCGAAAAAAATTCAAATACATGTAGATATCCGATTAAATTGGAAAGAGGATGGTGATTGGAATAAAATACCACCATTTGTTAGATATTCTTCTTAAGAAAGAGATGACTCTCAAAAGAAAAGAGTGTGATGCTCATATTAATCTTGACAACCCTGGGACCTAGTCCAGATTTGAACACCACACTGTATTAAGCCACTACAGATACTAGCCTATTACCAATGAACTTCTGACTGGACTATAGTTGAACCATAATCAATATCACATTGATTCAAGGTACAATTCCGCTCCTTACGTCTCTGATCCCAGAAGGGTACTACGCACTTGATTTCCTTAGCTGATCTCACCCACAACCAAGAGTTGCTACGACCTGAAGTCGAAGACTTGATAAACAAATCTGTCTCACACATAAAAGGCTATTGGAATAGATAAATCTGTCTCCCACAGAAATACCTACGATTTTTGTTCCATCTTTTGATAAATCAAGGTGAACAGGAACCAATTGATATACTAACTTATATTCCCGAAGAACAACCTAGAAATATCAATCATGTCACAATAATCTTAATCGTATGGTAGCGAAATAAGATATTGTGCAATCACAAACGATGAGACGAAGATGTTTGCGACTACTTTTTATCTTGCCTATCGGAGATTAAATCTCGAGCCAATCTTAGAGAAGATAGTACTCAAACACGATGGAAACAAAGAAGATCGATCACGACTCTAAAGAGAAAATAGTTGGTCCGCTTCACAATCCCAATGAAGTCTTTAAGTCGTTAACCTACAGGGTTTCATGAAAAACCTATGGTTAAAGGAGAATCGACTCTAGCTTACACAACTAGTATCACACATGAGGTGTGGGGATTAGGTTTTCCAGTTGTTAGAGTTCTCCTATCTAAGTTACCTTGGTAACAAAGCATTCAATATTCACCGTTAGATGAAAACCTGATTAGATTCAAGCTAATATCTTTCAACCGTTAGATCGAACTTAGCTTGTTATACACAAATGAAATGTACCCTCATTTAGGTTTATGTAGTCGTACCTAAACGTGTACACCATGTTGTCTCAACCGTAGTTAACCGGGTTAGCTATATGAACACTCTCATATCAACCTTATTCATCTTAACCATAACTAGTTCAAATGACTTAGATGAAACTAGTTAAAGAGTTGTTCAATTGCTATATTCTCATAGAAGTATACAAGAACACAATTGAAGTAAAATCGGTTTGATTCACTCGAATCAATTCATGAACATTATAGCCACGGTTTGCAAAGAATGTATTCCTTAATATATAAATGTATTAGTTCATGAGCCAACCTTAGTTTTAGAACTTTAACCACTCAAGTATGCAAACGGTACTTAAGTAGCCTTAAGTTTGGGTTCGGTATGCAAACGAATGCTGGCGTATATACTTAGTACACTTCCGAACTCAAATGAAATTCCCGGACCTATACTTTACGCAAGTATGCGTACAGGTATGTGTGTACTTGGTACACGGAATTTCACAACTACAAGTACGCATACGAGTATGCATACTTTAGTTCTGGTCATGGATCACATACATGCAAGAATGCATACTGTGTTTATAATCCAATGATGGTTAAATATTCTAAACTCTTATTTGAATCATTGAAAATTTCTTAGAGGATGACAATAGCCGTTTTCACACACTATTAGCATCAACAATTTTCAAGTTATTAAAATAATCATAACTAAACATTCCAAGTCTACACCAAATGATTGTATCACACAAACCATGTAAGATGTTACTCGGAGATTTTCGCATGATCATCTTTTGACTTTCGTCAAGAATATAAGATGAACTTGGTTGAAGCAAAAGCTTACCAACACATATTCCGAAAAATATGTAAGCGAGTTAAACTCAGCTCGAAATCTAAAACGTGTTTAATAGAAAACTATATCGTAACACGACTTATGTCTCAATATAGGAGATAGAGTAGAAATAAACTTTCCAAGTGATAGATGAGTTTTAGTCTCCACATACCTTTTGTTGATGAAGTTCCATAAGCTCTCTTTAGTAGTTCTTCGTCTTCAATTGATGAACGCTGTGAAGTTTAATGCTCAACTACACAATATATCCTAGTCCAGAGACATCTATAAGTAGACTAGAAATCAAGACTTATAGTTTTGATCACTAACATTGACAAACAAGCTTGAGATAGAAACGCTTGCGAGTTCGACCGAGAAGTGTTCTAACAGTTACATTAACTCAGTAACATCTTTTTCAATCTATACCACCATCTTTTGTTTGTTCTTAATATATTTTTAATTTATGTTGATTGTTAACTGATTATTGACTCTTTGGTTTCAGCATCTTAATTATCTCTGTGCATTTTCCCCTTTTCAAAGTTTCATGTTTTTTTGTATTTACTTCTTTATCCTGATGAGTAGTTAATTTTTTTAATTTTTTTTCCATTATGTGTTTACAGTCTGTGCTATCTCTAATGGCGTTTGCCTTTTTTTTTACGTTGTGTTCATCGCGTTTGCAGAGTTTGTTAACAATTGTTTGAAGATTTATGTTGTTCTCAATGGTGGATGGAGGAAAAGTATCTTGTTCTTCTTCAACTCAGTGAATCATTCATTCAACGCAGCCTGTCTTTTGCTCGATATTCAAAAAAAAAAAAATTGTCACTGCCGAAATATCTGCTACATCGTTATTCTTGTTTGGTCAGCATCCAGCTATACTTTCCCTTTTAAAACGAATTCCTTATATTCCCAAATTAATAGGATTAGCGGAAAACAAGGCAACAATATTTTAAAGATTCCCTCTTGTTATCCTTACCCTAATTCCATAGTCAATATTTATCCTCAAATCTCGCATCTTAAAACTACAAACACTAAAAACCCATTCACTCAATTAATGGATAGTGAAGGAGACATGCGGAGTTAGAAACTTGGTGAACAAGTTTAAGCAAGCCACACTTGACCAAGGTAATACAAGCGAAGTTATTACCTTTGAAGAAGACAACAACAATAATCTTTGAAGAAGTTCAAGCTAAATGGGAGGAAAGTGCCATTGGAAAAATGATTATCGAAGGGAGAATGAAGCATGAACTGGTTGAGAGATTTAGTCAATTCACCAGGCCTTTTATTTCACCTGAAGAGCTTCAACTAGTGGAGATTGATCCTAATCTTTTTATTTTCAAGTTCAACAAATGAGACTTTCTTAACAGAGTCATGGAGGAACGTCCATGGAGTATTAACAAGAAACTTATTATAGTTCATGACTACATACCAGGTCTGGTCTACACTAAAAAACACCAGGGTTTTCAACAGTTTTGGATTCAGCTCAAATATCTTTTGCCTGAACATATGAATGTCTCTGCAGTAACAAAAATTAAGATATAATGGGAGAAGTGATTGCAATTGAACCAAAAGATGCAATTCTTGTGGGCAGTTATCCAGTCAAATTTTGTGTCAACATTGATCTTACCAATCCTTTGAGAAGAGGTGGTAATGCTATCACCAATGCATGGCAATCTCGATGTATAAAATTCTTCTATGAAAGACAACCAAGTGGTATATGCACTAGCTGCTACATCATTGATCACTGCTAATGAGCTTGTAAATATGCAGCCAATTTCCTATAAAAGGCACATGAGAAACCGTATTTTTTGGAAAGATCATTATCATAAGGAAAATTATTGCAAGTTATGTCCTCATCAAAAAGGTTCCCGCACCAAAAAAAGAAAAGAGCTTTGTAAAAATAAATCTTTTTGTCCCCCCTAAATATGGTATATTCCTATTAACTTGGATTTCCTCCTCAAGAAAAATGATGGAGATGTTGATGAAGCAGTTAGATTGGGTAAGAGACTCCTCACCTGAGCCACATAATGTTGAAACCCCTTCCACCTGCAATAGTATTGAGAACAACTCAAATCACACAACAAACTCTGATGGACACAACAAGAAAGGCTCATACTGGAAATGCAGACTTGGGGAAACATGTAACTAAGACTCTTAACTTATTTAGTAAAGGTTTTCTACTTTACTCTAGTTTGTTTTAAAATTCTCAATCTAACTACTTTTTAATTTTTTTGTTTTTGTCTAGATTTTATTTTCTTTTATTAGTATTACAACTTTAGCTATTTTCCGCATCTTACTTTCCCCGCATAAGTTTTTAAAAATTAGAATATGTAGAGTTTTTAAAGTTTTAATTTTTTTGCTTATCCCCATTCACAACATGAAGATTATCCCTTGGAATGTCCAAGGTTTTTAGAATATCTCAACTAGAAATCATTTAAGTGATTTGATAAAAGCCTAAAATCCTGACATAATTTTCCTTTGTGAGACTAAGATTAGCCATATAAAATGCAAGCCTTTCCTCAATCAATATCAATACCAAAATCACGCTACATTGAGCACAAGGTATTTACCGGTGGTTTAGTATTGCTCTGGAAAAATGGTTTTACTTGTGATATTGTTGACTCCACAATGAACATGTTTAACTTAGTTATCCAAGCTGATCCCAGTAAACCAGAAATTTTACTTACTTGTATGTATGGTTACTCTACTTATAATAAAAAGAAGTAACAATGGGATTACATTAATCAAATTAGTAAAGCTAATAGTGCATCATGGGTTCTTATTGGAGATTTGAATTTTCATATCCTAGAAAACACTAATAGCGCCTCTTCTTTCACTGATGAATGGGTGAATAGTATTATGCATGATAGTGGTCTTGATGACATTGGGTATATAAGCAAAGATTATACTTGGACTAGTAACAATTTAGGAACTGGTTATAGGAGATCTAGAATAGATATGGCTATGGGGAATGGTGATTAGAACTTAAATTTTCCCAACTCTAAACGTATGCATTTAACACAAGTAGGTAGTGATCATTGTCCCATCATGCTTGTCACTGATTCATCAATGCCTAATTGTTGGAAGCCATTTAAATTCTTCTTTACTTGGTTGAATGATAATTCTTATATTAGTGTTATTGAAAGTGCATGCCAAATTACTATTTCTCGCTCACCTAGTATTCAATGGCTCACCTGGTTTTCAACTTTTCAAGAGACTTAAATCTGCAAGAAGAGAACTATCCATTTGGAATAAAGTTCATTTTGGCAATATAAATGTTGATGATCTTTTGAAAAGACGAGGGAACCCAAATATACCTCAAACTAAAACTTTTCCACCTATAAGTCCTTTCTCCAAAAGTGATTATCTATGGGTAAGTCGAGACAATACAACAAATCGGTTCACACTTCGTGATCGCCTATGGATATGAGATCGAGACAATACTACAATGAAGTATGTTTACTTGATAAATGGTTCGGACTTAACCAAACACAATAGGATTACTTATAAAGTAAATAGGAATTAACGTTTGTGTAATTTACTTTAAATTATAATAACAACAATTATAATTGCGAAAATAAAAGTAAATGACACAGCAAGATTTTGTTAACGAGGAAACCGCAAATGCAGAAAAACCCAGGACCTTGTCCAGGTTGAATACTCTAGGATTAAGCCGCTAAACAAAATCAAACCAACTTCGTATAGTTGAGACCAAGCAACTAAACCTATAGTTCACCTAGTTCCGTCTCCGTATTCCCACGCCTCGACTGTAATAAGTCACGTACTTGGAACAATTCCTTTGGTTCGTATTCCAAGCAAGAAAGCAACAACAAATCTGTTTGGTATCAACTCTTTTCAACCGGGTGATGTGAGTTCGACAAATGGCTCTTCTTTTTCTCGATAAACTCTTTTTGTCGGGTTCTTAGATCTATCTTATTATCAACTACCGAAGTAATTATTAAGATTTTTCAATCAATACTTTTAATCACAAGAATTGTATTGATGCCGATCTACACAACTAATCAATCTAATCTACCACAAGGATAAACCGATTATAGTTGGATCCTCTTTTCACAGAAACAAGTATTGTGCACACCAAGATTATGAACCCAAATCGAAATCTTCAAAGTCGTCTTTGTCTTCAAATCTTCTTAGATCTTCAATAAACACCTGCACACAATCAACTTGAATCTCTTGTGATCAATTCACATGCAGACTGCAGATCAAGTAACAATGGATTATCACAAGACGTTTTTAGATCTACAAGCAGTCTAAAGATCCCAAGTCGAACTTCGATCTAGTTTAAGTGAATCTTATATGGAAAGAAAAGATTCTCAAGCATAAACAAACTAGGTGCAATCAAAGTTCAACTACAGTTAATCAAATCAATGAAAACAAAGATAAACCGCAATTATCTAGTTTCCCACCAACTTACTAATAGAGCTTCAATCCCAAAAGTCTTTTAACCGAGCGGCAGTAAGAGATTTCCGCTTTGATTAGGTTACTCTCCTCTCGAATAGGCGGTTTCACCAAGATGCAAGATGACCGAGATAGTTTTTGCTGTATTTTAATATTAGTTTGCTCAAATGCAAACTTTCATATTTGAAAAGGCGAGGGTACCCAAATATACCTCAAGCTAAAACTTTTCCTACCTATAAGTCATTTTTCCAAAATGATTGTCTATGGGCCAGTCGAGACAATACAACTAATCGGTTCACACTGCGTTTGATCGTCTATGGATACGAGAACGAGACAATACAACAAACGAAGTATGTTTACTTGATACAAAGGTTCGGACTTAACCAAACACAATAGGATTGCTTATCAAGTAAATAGGAATTAACGTTTGTGTAATTTACTTTAATTATAATAAAACAATTATAATGCGAAATATAAAGTAAATGACACAACAAGATTTTGTTAACGAAAACCATAATGCAGAAAAAAACCCGGGACCTTGTCCAATGAATACTCTCGTGGATTAAGCCACTACACAAAATTAAACCTAACCCGTATAGTTGAGACCAAGCAACTAAACCTATAGTTCACCTAGTTAAAGTCTATATTCCCACGCCTCAACTTATGAATAAGTCACGTATTTGGAACAATTCCTTTGGTTCGTATTCCAAAAAGAAAGGAACAACAAATTTGTTTGGTATCAACTCTCTTCAACCAAGTGATGTGAGTTAGACAAAGGCTCTTACATTTATCTTAACATAAACTCCTTCGTCAGGGTTCTTAGATCTATCTTATTGTTAATTACCAAAGTAATCGTTAAGATTTTGCAATTAATACATTTAATCATAAAGAATTTTATTGATGCCGATCTACACAACTAATCAATCCAATCTACCACAAGGATAAACCGATTATAGTTGGATCCTCTTATATAAAACAAGTATTGTCAAACCAAAGATTATGAACCCCAAATCAAAATCTTCAATATCTTTTTGTCTTCAAATCTTCTTAGATCTTCAATAAACACCTGCACACAACAACTTGAATCTCTTGTGATCGGGTCACGCACATACGGAATCTGTTAACAATGGATTATCACAAGATTGTCTATAGCACTAACAATGATCTAAAGATCCACAGTCGAAACTTGATCTAGTTTGAGTGAATCTTATATCGAAGAGAAGATTCTCAAGCATAAAAACTAGGTTCAATCAAAGTTCAACCACCGTTAGTCAATCAAATCAACCGAAAAAAAAAGATAAACCGCAATTATCTAGTTTCCCACCAACAAGTACTAATGAGCTTGTCAATCCCAAAGAAGACTTTAAAGTGAGCGGTCGTAAGAGATTTTGCCTAATTAGGTTACTCTCCTCTCCGAATATTCGGCTACACCAGTAACAACACAACCGAGGAAGTTTGCTATCACGAAGGATTAGTTTGCTAGAAATGCAAACTGAAAAAACCGGGGGTCTAACAACCACACCCAACAATTCGATTAGTAATCTGTATGGACAAACTCCAATATACTTTCTAGAGAATCAACTAGACAGTCAGACTCAATCTAGATAAAAAGTATATCAAAGAGTTTATATCTCAATCTCTCGATTTGATCTTTACTAAAGAAAATAGAAATATGTGAGTCTTTATCAAAGAGAGATAACTTGGATGGTACCAAAGACCAATATCCAAGTGTCAATCAATTTAAATCAACAACCAAAAAGTTCGGATATTCTAATAGATTGAACAACGCACAACCTGTGATATTTCAATTATATAAACAAATATAATGCAGAATATAAATAACAGACACGAGAATTTTGTTAACGAGGAAACCACAAATGCGAGAAAACCCCTGGGACGTAGTCCAGTTGAATACACACCATGATTAAGCCGCTCTGGACTCTAGCCTACTCCAAATTAACTTGATGCAGACTGTAGTTGAACCCAATCAATCTCACATCACTGATCCAAGGTACATTTATGCTCCTACGCCTATGATCCCAGCGGGATGCTACGTACTTGATTCCCTTAGCTGATCTCACCCACAACTAAGAGTTGCTACGACCCAAAGTGAAGACTTTAATAAACAAATCAGATCACACGGAAAAGTATGAGAATATATAAATATGTCTCCCAGAATAAACCTATGAGGTTTTGTTCCGTCTTTTGATAAATCAAGGTGAACAAGAACCAATCAATAACCCGGACTTATATTCTAGAAGAAAAACCTAAGTATTATTGATCACCTCACAATAATCTTAATCGAGGCGGCGAAAAAGATATTACGGAATCACAAACGATGAGACGAAGTGTTTGTGATTTCTTTTTCTATTTTGCCTATCGGAGATATAAATCTCAAGTCAATTATTACAATTGTACTGGTACGAATAGAAACATCAAGATCGGATCACACAACTAAAGAAAAGTAGTATCGTCACAGCTTCACAATCCCAATGAAGTCATTAAGTCGTTAACCTGGTTTAGAGAAGAAAACCAAAGGTTAAAGGAGAATCGACTCTAGCTTAGAAAACTAGTATCACACGTAAAGTGTGGGGATTAGGTTTTCCCGTTGCTAGAGTTCTCCCTTATATAGTCTTTCAAATCGGGGTTTGCAATCGAATGTTAGCTTAGTAACAAAGCATTCAATATTCACCATTAGATGAAAAACTGATTAGATTCAAGCTAATATTTCTCAACCCGTTGGATCGAAAACTTAACTTGTTACACACAAATGAAATGTTCAATTTTGGGTTTATGAACCGTACCCAAATATTAACATTTGTTGGTTTCAACAATAGTCAACAAATGGTTAGCCATATGATCACTCTCATATCAACCATATTCTTCTTCACCATAACTAGTTCAAATGACTCAAATGAACTAGTTAGAGAGTTGTTCAATTGCTTAGATCTTATTTAACTACACAAGACACAATCGAAGCAAAAACGGTTTGATTCACTTGAATCGGTTCATGAACTTTATAGCTACGGTTTGCAAAGCATTTCTTAGTTTATATAAACATTAGTTCAAGAACAAACGGTTTTAGATATAACTTACTCAAGTTCAAGGATCGGTTCGCGGACTTAAGCTCATGGAAGGAGTACACAAACTCCAACAGAAATTCTCAAAATGAGAACTT